>JAEAOA010002318.1:350000-546186 GCA_016746295.1 Potamilus streckersoni | reverse complement strand
CGAGGGAAAATTTTGGGAAAACGCAATATCGAACTAGTCAATGATGTCAATCGCAGAAACAAACTTGTGTCAGACGATGATTTTGTGAGCATGAAAATTTTTAATGAGAATCTTGTTGCGATACAAAGAAGAAAAACAAATCTAAAACTAAACAAGCCGATCTATGTTGGAGCTTCAGTGTTAGATTTATCAAAGTGGCTGATGTATGATTTTCATTATAATTTTGTTAAAAATCAATGGCCGGCTAGTAGATTATTATTTACTGATACTGATTCGCTCGTATATGAAATCGAATGCGAGGACATCTATCAGGACATGCATGATAATAGATATCTGTTTGATCTTTCCGATTACCCACGTGACAGCAAATTTCATGACGACACAAATAAAAAGGTTATTGGTAAGTTCAAAGATGAAATGAACTCGAGCGCTATCAAATACTTTATCGGATTACGTAGTAAAATGTATGCCGCATTGTTAGACAATAATAAAATAACAAAAAAAGCAAAAGGTCTGCCTCGTGATTTTGTTAAAAAGTTTATAAAATTTGATGACTACAAGTACGCGCTTGATGGCGGTGTTAGTTTTATAAGAGCTATGTCAATTCGGACAAATCATCATAAGCTCGAAACAGATGTCCTTATCAAACGCGGTTTGAGCAATTTTGATGATAAACGTTATTGCGAAAATGGGGTAGATACATTTGCACTTGGGTATTGTCATGATGATAGAGATATATTTGACATTATCTTTGCAAACTAAAATTTTATCTAAACTTTAAAAATAATGTTTGAAAATTTGACAGTAACAAATAGCTACAGTAGCAAACTCAAATATCTAATGATGGACGACAAACCATTGACAGTTGAAATTAATAATGAAACATCAGGCATATGCTTTAGTGGTATCCGTGACAAGTTAAAACTTTCACTCATCAGATCTGATAACAGCGAGTATTTTAATTATCTGGAACAATTGTATCAAAAGTTGCTAGCGGAATTTAAAAACTTTCACTGTCCGATTAGTCAGCATAAATACACGAAACTTACAATTGATCTTGATCGGTCAAAGTTGTATTTTATCGACAAAAAATACCCTCTTAACAAATCACAAATAAAAGATTTGTTTGAGTCCCGTCGTTATGTGAGCGGTAAAATAAAGTTTAGCCTCTATTACCATGATAATGAAATATTTTTGATATCTACAGTTGAGACATTAACAGTTGGTAATGAGGTATAAAATAATATCATTTTCATTCTAATGCTAGTTTAATTTCCGCCTTGTTAACTGAAACGTTCTAATGCACAGTTTAATTTTCATCCTGTTATCTGATAAAAAATTTGTGGTAAAATCTATTTGCCGTCTTTAGAATAATCATATTCCACACATACGCTGTTCTAACAAATTCGTCACTTCTGTTGACAGAGCTTATCGCATTCCAACACCTGTTGTTTTGTCTGGTTACAAAATACCTGTCTACATAGTAGTAGTAGAGGGAAATGAGGGTTTCATCACACTTTATATTTTACTCTCCAAACAAGTATAAATTATAGTCCTAAATTATCCCCTACTACCCTTTTTCCAAAATAGTGAAATGAGGGTTTGGCGGGGGTGGGGGAGGGGGAGGGTGGCGGTGGGCCAAAACCCTCATTTCACTATTTTGGAAAAAGGGGTGAGGGATAATTTAGGACTATAATTTATACTTGTTTGGAGGGTAAAAAGATAAAGTGGGCCGAAACCCTCATTTCCCTCTACTACTGTCAAACGTTGGACCACCCCTAGACAAGCATTTAAACTCCATATCAAAAATAATCTTCAAACATTACCACTCGAATTGCAAGAGAAGATCTACAATGACATTTGGCAGGGACTTTCCCGAGTCAAATCTCTTCTTAAAAGTCAATCGACAAATTGGATGTCTCTGGATCAAGGGTCTGTTCATTCTACTCTTTCGCTTTAGACCATTTACATTGAAAGATTTTATTGACATTATTGATTGTTATCCTGCATGGCAGTGGACAGAAATAACTACGTTCATTACTTTCGCTCTAGGAGAAGTGTTTGAGTGATACATGGTCATGGATACTTTGAATGAGAACATTCGTGGCTTACCGGTGGAGTTGAGAGAACGCATTTACCGAGAGTTGGTCAAACTATATGTCAAACGTAAAGAAGATTTGCATCCGTTAACATCACAGATGTTTGAACCACTGGTACCTCGATGTTATAAGCCACCAACAATGCCACTACCAGTACCCCAACTTATTCATCCACGGTTGCGGTATAGGAGGGAAGCCTTCTCTGTCCCAGAGACGGAAAACTGGGAGAGTGAAATAACTCAACCACAGTATGCTCTTCCAATCAGAAATGTGAATTGGGAGAATGACTGGAGCCAGCGACGTGTGTGCGGTGCCTGTCTTGAAAGATGCCAGCATTAGCCATGTGGCCATGGAGTTCAAGAAAAAGAAAAACACAGCTCTTTTCAGGGCTAACCAAATCTCTAGAAAAGAGAGACTATTCAATTTGCCAATTCATATGAATCTAGTGTAGTGTAACTACAAACACACTCCTTTCCTGATGTGTGTGTGTGTGTTTGTGTGTGTTTGCATGTGCGTTCATTAGTGAGATAATATATTGGTGTGTTTAATGCTGCTCGTTTCGTTGGTGAGATAGTATATTTTGTGCTTTATGCTGCTCTTTTCGTTGGTGTGGATGGTATATGTTTGTCTTTTATTCTACTCGTTTCGTTGGTGAGATATTATTTTTGTGTTTTATGCTGCTCGTTTCGTTGGTGTGGATGGTATATTTTTGTGTTTTTATGCTGCTCGTTTCGTTGGTGAGATAGTACATTTTGTGTTGTATGCTGCTCGTTTCGTTTGTGAGATAGTATATTTTGTGTTTTATGCTTCTAGAACGTTGTTGTGGATGGTATATTTGGTGTTTTTATGCTACTCTTTTTGTTGATGAGATATTATAATTTGTGTTTAATACTGCTCGTTTCGTTGGTGTGAATGATATAATATTGTATTTTATGCAGCTCGTTTTGTTGGTGTGGATGGTACATTTTGTGTGTTATGCTTCTCGATCGTTGGTGTGGATGGTATATCATATGAGAATTTAGTTTAAGGAATGTTTTCCTTCACGTCCGTACTTCACTTATATAAAACATAACGTTCACCATTCGCGCCATATTAACTACAAAAGAAGAAAAGAAGAAAGAATAATGTTGCTGATACAGTATTTTTTAAAACAATGCGGAAGTGAAATGATTATTTATATTAAATTGCCGTATATTGGGCTCAATTTTGGCTAATCTGAGCCCTCATTGGGAATACAACTTAAACGGTGACCCTGAAAGGAATAATTGGTTTTAACTAATTGTTCAATCTTCCCCCAAATACCAAATTAAGATCTCAAACTTGAAAAGAGTACCTGATACCCATCAAATTTGACATACCGTTCGAAAAACAAATGTACGCATAGTACACTAAAACAAACAAAAACCTAAACATGATAGGAAATTTCATAACTCAGGTATATTTGAAACGTATGAGGCTTACACATGTTTGGCAGATAGATAGGAACTCCCACCCTCACAAGACAATGGGGAAACACTTGACCACTTAATCACAACAACGTTTATTGGATGCTGGGCGGGGTGTACACAACATTCATCGCCGGGCTAGCCACTGGAACTACGAGGAGAGGGAGGATAGACGGAAGAAAATATCATCATGGAGGGAAAGCGCCCCGGACCACAAACTCCCACACGAAGAGAAAAGATTATAGCTTTCATTTGCCTACTAGTGTGGATGTGGACCTGGGGTACGAACTACTATCCTACGGACCTTGGCCTGCGGTGGGGGCTTTCAAAGTGGCGGCTCTTT
The DNA here is from genome assembly GCA_016746295.1 of Potamilus streckersoni. Taxonomy (NCBI): domain Eukaryota; kingdom Metazoa; phylum Mollusca; class Bivalvia; order Unionida; family Unionidae; genus Potamilus; species Potamilus streckersoni. The sequence continues at coordinate 542,299 of JAEAOA010002318.1, read as the reverse complement.
CCTTGTCCCTTTTCTTTGCCTTTTCTGCGGCTGGCGTGGAGACACTCTGGGGTCTTTCAATGAGAATGCTACAAGGGTCTTAAAGGTCTCGAAAAAGGGCCAAGCACCATGTCCAAAAGCCCAGTCCAGGGCTAAGTGCCTCCCTGGATAGCAATGTCAATGAAAAGTGACATCCGGCTATGGCGGTGAGCCATCCAAAGGGGTTAACAATGCCCATGCGCCGGGGCAAAATGTATCCAGCACTGGGACATTGGAGAGCTCTGCCTCGAAAGGAGATGGAGGGCTCTAGTTCTTCTTAGGGCTTTAACCAGTCATAAAACACGAAAGTGTATAAATGACTATAATAATACGATGTCATGTCATTCGCGCCATTCTAAACACAATAAAAGATGGCAATCAATTACGAGTAAATACTAAGACTGCACAAGATAGTTGATACCTTAGTCCTGCTGAAGGAAATGTTGGTGAGAGTTGAGTATGGCTGTTATAGCCCCCATCGCCTAAAGATGGAAATTAACAATTTGAAAAGATGTACGTATATCATAAATAAAATGATATCAATTGAAAGAAAGAAAGGGAGAATATAGATGATAAAAGGAGAATAATATAGATGATAAAAGGAGAATGAGAGAATGGAATAAAAAACATTGAAAAAGAAGAAGAGAATGAAAAATAAAAACAGAAAGAAGAGGAGGAGAAGGAAAAAAGCAGGAGGAGAAGGAAATGAAGAAGACCAAACGTGTAGGACAAAAGATAAGAAGCTGGTGGAAGAAGAAAATAAATCAGAAGGAGAAGAAAATTACCAAATCTCTATCTCTTTATTTACCTATGTTTCTGTGTCTTTATTGCATATGTTTGTCTGCGTATATGTCCCTCCTTAGAGTCGTAGTGCTAGCTGTGCGTATTTAGGTCAAACTAGGTCAGCTCCTTGCTACCCTGTACCGTGACGTCATGCCATCTGTGTCATACCTCTTGGCGCTATATAGTCCCAGGGTGTACTAGTCGCTAATACAAAATTCCCATTGGAGCTATATCGTCCCAGGGTGTGCCATTTTTTTAATTTTTTTTTTTTTTTTTTTTGAAACATCGTGGGGCCATATCGTCCTAGGCTGATTTTCCTCTTTGGACCATATAGTTCCCATATACTACTCGACAGAAACTACATACCCCAACCTAACTATTCAATAAAATTTAAATAATATGCCACAATGTAAAACAAAACGAGCTATAAAAATAAACTATGCAATTGATGTAACCGAGATATTAACCTGATCTAAAATCATAACTGGTGGAGTGGGGTGGGGCAAGATACGTTCTCACCATATACAGAGCGCTAATCAAGGCTTAACATCCATTATCTGAGCCCGAGTGGTCTAAAGCGCTCTCCGTTACTGATCACTGCCATCTCACCTCAGTCTGCGTGTGTTCGAGTCTAAGATTCGGCGAATACGGATATGTGAGAAAACTTGCCAGTAGTTTCTCGTGGGTCGATGGTTCTTTCCGGCGATTTCCCAGTTTCTTCCTCCACCAATAATACTTCCCGCCATGTATAGCCATGAATAGCCTATCGTGTGTATAAAAATGGCGTTAAGCCCCACAACAACCTTCTCTGCTCCACCTTCCCCCCCCCACCATGTAAAGACTGATGCCGAAAAAGCAAAAAGGCTTGGTAATTAATTTGCTGCAGTCATGAGTATTAAGTCCTATCATTCAGAAACCTTATTGAAATACAGGACCAAACTTGAGAAACCTCCCATACAAAATGTGCCAATAGGGACGACCATTCAAGCCTATTAAACTAACATTTCATATTATATGATTGGCTATATGCGCCTGGGATTAAAAAAAAAAAACACATATCCTGAGGAAGAGATGCAAGAGTATGAAATATATTTAATAATTCTTCCTAAAACAACCAAAATTTGATTTGCTCAAACTGATCTGGAACTCTGGTAGAGGTGGGGTGGTAGACACCAGTCAGCTGGAATCAAGCGGTGGTAATACCAGTGCTAAAACCAGGAAAGGATGTAACAGATGCAATATTGTACAGGCCGATTTCCCTACTAACCATATTTCTGCAGAAATCGCGATAGATTATGACAAACAAAAGGCCCAAGTACCAATTTGAAAATAAAGGATTGCTATCTCAGATGTAGAGAGGATTCCGTAATAAACAATCCACCATGAAATCGACTACATGTATTACGTTAGGAAACCAGCATGAATTTGACATTTGAAGCAGAAAGGAAACGTGATCGAAACTTTATCTCAGTATTCCTAGACCTGGAAGAAGTATGTGATCTAATATGCACCAATGCACTTGTGCTGGAATACAATTATTATGGAATCACGGGTCACACGCGTAACTGGACAGTAAACTTTTAATGGGTCAGAAGATGAAAACCTGGGTAGGACACCAGTACTCTGAGGTACAAAAATTATTAACGTGACCCCTCAGGGAAGTGGCATATGTCAAACTCTTTATATAAGATCATGCTTAACGATCTGGAAAAAGTAATAGATCCATCTTGACTAGATATTGTCCAACTTTGCATTGACGGATGAGTCTGGAAAGCGGACAAACCCTCCAGGGATAGGGGAGCAGTGACGGCAAGATCAAAAAGACAGGTATCGAGGTACCCCGCATCGGCTTTACGACTGGCAACATTTTTATTAATATCAATTAGGTATCGTAAGATTTATCTCGCTACAGTCAATCATTTGAAAATACCGATAAATTTTAGAGAAATTCTGAGTAACTCGAACAAGTAGGAAAGGGAATGAGAAATATCTATATTAAAACGACTATTTTATTCCACTCAACATGTTTTGTTCGCCATGTCTAAAAGACTACTACTTTGTGTCAGAAAACATAATGGTCTGTTAGTAGTGATTTCACAAATAAGCAAGTTAAGTGGGATAAGCAAGTTAGGGTGTGGATATTTTATTTACATAAAAATGGAAAAGAAAATAAACCATAAGTCCGGAAAACCAGTCTGCACACGAAATTTTGTTAGTCATGTCGAAGTAACGACTTAGTGTCCGTGAACAAGAATACGTTATTATCAGAGATTTAGAAAGGCACTTTTCCCACTATATGATAAGAATTTTAATTCGACTCAGGCAAAAAGCTATGACTTGAAAGGTACGTATTGAAGGCAAAAAAAGTAAAATTAATTTTATTTAAAATCCGTAATCTTCGTAAAATGGATAAAAGTATATATATATATATATATATATATATATATATATATATATATATATATATATATATATATATATATATATATATAGGGTTTGGCATTGCTAACCCTCCCCTCTTTTTAGCTCTATATACAGTTTCTTTCTTCAGATAGTTATCTTATATCACCAGATATAGTTTATGATTTCATTATCTAATTTATTCAGTATTTTATTATCTTTATCACTTGATTTTAAAACATAATTCATATTGGAATAAATATATGTGTCTGCATATTGTGCACGCTCCATTATGCATAGTGGCGTCAGCGTCCAGATTTCAATATTGTCCTTTATTTTCCTTACCATATTGTTATTAATTTCTTTTACCTTTTATTCCCATAACATATTCCTAATGCTTTTACCTTATCTTTAACTTGAGGGTGGGAGTGATCCAGGGTGATTCCCCCTCCAGTTCCCTATTTTTAATATTTCGGTTTTGTCGTGGTTAATTTTGCCCCAGAAGCTTTTCCAAAGGATTCGTATTTCTTTTCAAGGTGTCTGAAGGAGTCTTGAGTCTTATATAAAGATGGTGCAACCATTGGCATGCTGGGGCATTTTAAACTCATCTCTCAAGTTGGGATTTTCTTTAATACTCAGGATTTCGATTGCTATTATATATAATAGAATTGCTAGTGGCAACCCTGCCTCACTGATCTTTGTATTTCAAACTCGTCCATGATCCACCAATTTACCTGTACTCATGCAGTTATTTTGTTATACACGATTTCAGTCCACATTCGGAAATATATTCCGAAACCAAATTTTTACAGAACTTTTTGTACTTAGTTGTTTTTCTAGTCTATCGAAGATCTTTTCTTGTCAAAAAGCACCCTAGGGCCTTTCTGCGCTGTTTCGTTTAAATAGTTAGGCACTGTCCTTATGTTTAATATGTTTGGATATCCCTTCCTTTTGTCCCACCATTTGGTTTACATTAATTTTTTTTCCCATACCCTTTCTTACTCTATTAGCTAGGATCCTATTTAAATTTTGTAATCAATATTTAGGAGGGAGATGGGTCTACATTTTTTCATCCCGGTACCCTTTCCCTTTGTATAATAAAGTAATTATCCCTTCACCCATGAATTTAAAAAATTATTTAATTAATTAATAGGATATTATTATATAAGTATTCAAGAATCTGCGATAACTCAGTTTGGAGTTTCTGAAAATTCCACAGAAAGTCCAGCTCTTCCTGGGGTTTTCCATTTCGTTAATTATTTTATTGTCTTTTGATTTTTTTTCATGGAAATAAATGCACCTCTTTTGTCCAGATGTTCTGATGATATTTTTGCACAGTTTGTTTTCCTTAAAAAATTATGTATTATATTTGGGTCAATTTTTTGCAAGGTATAAAATTCCTTATAATATTATCTAACATAACCCATTCATTCTTTTTTTTTCCCCGCTATCAGTGCATTCTTTGTATCTCCTAGTTACGCCCTAAACCCCCCACCCCTTTTTTTCTTAGTTGGTACGTATACGGGCTTTGTCGACCTTTAGGTCCTAAGTTGGCTCTGGGCAGTTTATCCGCTTATCGACTTGAAACAATCCAGGTAACGAAATTGTTTGGATGCACGTCGCCAGGGCAGCGTAGATGTTAATTGTTAAAATCAAACAAAAATAACCGCGCTGGATTTCGTTCCGAGCTCCAAAATGTAACACCTCCAAGCGGTGTTTAAGAGCTAAATACCGGCTAAAAATGCTCTCTCTCTCTCTCTCTCTCTCTCTCTCTCTCTCTCTCTCTCTCTCTCTCTCTCTCTCTCTCTCTCTCTCTCTCTCTCTCTCTCTCTCTCTCTCTCTCTCTCTCTCTCTCTCTCTCTCTCTCATCTATATATCCCTTTAACTACCTATATACCAAGTACTTTCTGCGTTAGCTCTTGTAAATGTACTTGGACTCTAACTCTTTGTAATATATATATATATATATATATATATATATATATATATATATATATATATATATATATATATATATATATATAAACTTTAATTATCAACTTATGGTTTTAAGTTACCAACAGAGGTAGACGAAAACAGAGAGAGAGAGAGAGAGAGAGAGAGAGAGAGAGAGAGAGAGAGAGAGAGAGAGAGAGAGAGGGGCGAGTAGCAAATGAGCAAATAAACATTATGGAATGAAAAAGAAGACGAGAGAATAGGAAGTTGAAGCAGGGAAAGAATATACGGACGGTCCAGAAAGAGAAGAAAACGAGGACATGGGAAGGATAGGAAAAAGAGGGAAGAAGACGAGAAAGATGAAAGGACAGATGAGATGATGTGGTCGATGACAACAGTAACTACAGCAGCGGAGAAAGATAAGACGAAGAAGAAAGTGAGAGGAAGAAAGGAAAAGAAGACGACCACGAGAAGAAGCATACAGAAAAAAAAACCAACAGAAAATAAAAGCATAACAATCCCTCTTAGGACGAAAATTAATGAAAAGAAAGTTGCCAAAACCAATTTTTAAAAGACCATAACAAGGCCATATTTATAGCACGCACCGAACACAAAAGCGACATATACATCTACAATATACATACATCTACAACATACATACATACATACATACATACATACATACATACATACATACATACATACATACATACATACATACATACATACATACATACATACATAGATGCATGCATGCATGCTTGCATACGCACGCACGCACGCACGCACGCACACACACACACACACACATACATACATACATACATACATACATACATACATACATACATACATACATACATACATACATACATACATACGGGTACAGACCAAATTCCCAAGGACCCCTCCCCCTTCCTCGCAGGACAAATCCCTTCCAGGACGCGTCCTACATAAAATCTTACCAAAAACACCGCCCCCAGTCTAACTTTTTAAACTTTTTAAACCGTCATAAATGTATTGGTCTATTTTGAAACTGGATACGGGAAAAAAAAAAGACATGTGACATCTCATCAATATATATCAGCTTTAAGTTATTATACTTAATTATGAAATTTCATGTTCATCCCGTGAAACTATTGCAAGCTTTTGAGTACGTACTCCCCCGGGGGTTGGAGATGTAACATGTGGTTAATATACCCATTGTTTATTTTAGCTATGATATTTCACGTTTACGCCTTAAAATTATGGCTTAGCTGGTAAAGATTTCAAATCATATAACCTTAATGGTCAAATACCGTAAACTCCTTACTTAGGACTGCGAGAGAGACAAAGTACGGGCGATTTGTCTTTTGATCTTAATAACCTCGCGTTGAAGATCTAACCGGTAACCCCTCGGTCTCTTAGAAGACTTCAAAGGACCCAAGCTGACACACATTCACAGATTATATTTGTGGTAACTTCACAAATGTTAGCGGGACTAAACTTAGACCGGGGATGAGATTAAATGTTATCTTTCATTTGGCAAGGCGGAAACAGGGAGAGGGATATTGTCCAGAAGGGAATTTGCCCTATACCGCATACCAGAGGTTTGTAATGTGCATACCGTACAGCACACACATGGATACAACATACCTTCCGAAAAAATATCTCACTCCTTTTCCATATATATCATACACAATTAACACAACCTGCAAAAATCATTCTTCTCTTTATTTTTCATAGATACAGTGGGATTTGCATTGGATCTAAGAAAGATCTCTTCACACGAAAACTGTGTGGCCCTGAAACATATCCCATTGGCTTGCTGCTGAATGAAGTCAAAAACGGGGTCCAAATTAAGATAACCAAAACTAGTCTGTCTGCTAAATTAAGTCACAACTCAAAACCATTTGATGTGTGGCAAAAAAACAAACTGCAACAAAACGTGACTCATATAAAACGCAGCAAGGTGATAGCTGATGGATAGAAGAACTCGGACAGAAAACTGGAAGAACAGTAGCTGTACAAGTGGATGACGTGCTCTTTGAGAGTACAAGATCAGACGAGTTTTTTTTCTGATCAGCATAGTGATATTACAGCCAGGATTAGGCAGAGAGGCGATTAGTCTTGTAATGAGATAGCATAGTGATATTACAGCCAGGATTAGGCAGAGAGGCGATTAGTCTTGTAATGAGATAGAAGTATTTGTTTATCACATATTGTTTTCAGCAATTAGCTTAGATTCATGTAATCTAAGCTTTTTTCATTTTGTGCACTCGGATTGTAATTTGTATTTGTATTTATATACTCTTTTTTTACAACTTTTTCCTTTATACGTACCACATTTCGTTTGCTTCTGTGCTTTTGTAGGAGATTTATTATATGTATGCATACAAGCTAATTTGTTTATTTAAACTTTGCATTTGCATTAGACTAAAAGTGAGTCGTACACCTGTGATTATTGTTCTAAAAACTAGTTCGACCATCCTTTTCAACGTCATTTTGAAATCGAGAGTTAATTCTGATTAGTGAAAATTGCTTAGGCGCAGGTCGAACAAGTGTTAAACAACAAAGGTTTTCAGCAAACAACAAACAATGAGTATATTTTGAGACTAAAGTAGACAATGGGTGTGGAAAAGCCTTTTTAAATAAAGGCAGTCCATCCGACGGGTGTCAGACAATTGACTTTAGCGGGTTGGAAAATTTTGTCCCAGACAAACACATTCTGATCGCCTTGAAAGTGAAGGGTTTAGATACAAATAAAATAGATGGGCTCCAAGATTAAGGCTTTAATAAATACGTGCTATACCCAAAAGACTTCAAGACTGAGCTTTTGGAAGAGGATTCACTGGAAGTACGGTGTTGCATGGATCGAGTCTACGGGACTCTCCCATTTGTGAGGGAAATGGATAGTAGGCCTTTAGACCTTTATGTGTCAGACCTGCCCTAGAGGTGGGCACAAAAGAAGTGATCTACACAATAGAATCAAAGCTCCAAATAAAAGTACGACAACATAAAATGGCGACGGTGTGAGGGTTCCCTGGTGTAAAAACGGTGGTAAGAATAGTCTCCATAAACAAGAAAGATGAAAAAAGATCCCGTCTCATTTCTACGTAATGGGCTTTCTTCTGAAAGTATGGTATCGAGGATGTGAGAAGGACAAAAAGTGCACGAGATGCTAAATCATCGGCCATGCTGCAAAAGACTGTAAAATCTTTGTGCACGGGGCGACTTACGTCGGGGCAACTTACGCAGAAAAAGTAGCAGAAAACAATGATAATGTTAACCTGGATGAAAAGGATCTCATTGAAATACAAAATGCGGTAGACTTCAGAACTTAACAGCAAAGGATGCAGCTAGAAATAGCTCAGATAAGAAAGGAAGAGGGGAAAACAATACCTCAAAACTGCGACACCCAAGGAAAGCCATGACGAATTAATTCAGACATGGGAGAAATTCCTAAGTTTCCTCAAAACTCATACTCAATACTATTTAGATATTGACAATGAAATGTTAGAAAGTAATCGTTTCTTTCCTCTGATGGAGGAAGAAGAAACTTCTGAGGGAAATAAAAAAAAGCCCCAAAAAATCGTCAAAGGAAGTGAACTAAATGATCTGAATGGGTTCAAGCCACTAACCTCAACTCCTAATTCACCAACTAGTTGGAAGAAAATAGTAAAGAGAAAGATGAGACTGGCTTCTCAATCTTTATGTGGGAGTGAACGGGTCAGAAAACAAGGGGGTGAACAAATCTAACCTAAAAACGGAAAAAAGGGGGGAAGTAAGGGAAAATGAGGACGTAGAAACAGAAACAGACAAGGACACATGACATGACTTAGAAAGCGACCCAACTCGTGAAAATAAAAAAAAAGTTGACGATATGGAAACGGAAAACAGAAATGAAAATGAACATGGAAAAACTACAGACAAAAACCTTACAAATGACACGGACAAGGATGTGGTGTGGTGTTTATAATTTTTAACGTAGCTTTTAACAATTTTTCAGTCATATCGCTACGATGTCTGCAGTGTGGCAGTTTATAGTGATATCTAGAACTGAAGAATCGTGCCGCAGACATGTAGCATGATGTCCCACCCAGTCACATTATTTTGACACCAGGCTGACCAGTCCTAACACTAACCTCTTAATGCGGAGCGTCAAGCGAGGCAGCTGTTAGTACCATTTTTGTAAGTCTTTGGCATGACTCGACCGGGGATCGAACCCCCGACCTCCCGCATCCGAGGCGGACGCTCTAACCACTAGGCCACCTGACAAGGAAATGGGCACGGAAAATGAGCATGAACATGAACAAAGACAAGAAACGGAAACGGAGACATGTAGCATGGGAATGACAGTAGATAGTATGGGAAAGAAAGAGTGACGAATCGGAAGGTGGGGGGGACAACCCCCAAACAAATATAAGTATTCTGACTATCAAGAATCTTATAAAAACAAAATTAACTTCATAAACTTCTAATTTTTTAAACAAAGAAAAATGATGGCCGCCTGAGAAAAAGAGAAATGAATGGAACGAACTTCCATATAGCCTCTATTAATGTTACTGGAATTGACAAAGGACAAATTGATAAACTATGTAACTGTGATAAATATGATGTAATCCTAATACAGGTAACTCGTAATGGGTTTACGGAAGAACTTGCAGCTTATACAGAAGAGAAATTAGATGCAGTCGTAATAGCGAGTGATTATATGAAAGAAGATTTTAAGGTAGCAGTAGCAGGTATAATTAAAGCAAATACAAATCTGGAATGGGAGTTTCTTGACGCAAAAAAATGTTTGAGGTCAGATTACTTCACATTTAAATAAATAAAATGATTATAATGAATGTTACATTTTATGCAAATAAATATAGGAAATCTGATTTTATTACAAACCTTAATAAATATATAAGTATGTTTTCAATGAAGGAGCTTATCATAGGAGGAGCTTTGAACTTGGTAGGGGAAAATATAGATAGAGTGGGAGAGTTAACAGCCAACGATAAAAACTTTTAGGGAAATTATGATGGATTTTTTAAAAAGACACAAGCTAGAAGACAGTTATAGGAGGCTAAACTTGTTACGCACGGAATACACCTTCGAATACAAAAACGATTTAGCGTGTAGACTAGACAAATTTTACGGCACCCTTTTTAATAAGGGAATTTATGAAGAATAAAAAATAATTGACTTTAAAGTATCCGATCATACATTAATTGAACTAAAATTTAAATCAACAAATAATACAGACTGGGGTAAGGGTTTGTGAAAATTAAACAATAATTTATTAGAAAATGATGAATTTGATATTGAGAGTAGTAGGAGAAAGTAAGAATCCGAGCTCAACAACCCCCTCCAGACCTCCAAACAAATACAAAATACCTAGGTAACGTAATAGAAAACCTATTGCAATCAATAATTGCGTTAAGAATCCGAGCTCAACAAATACAAAATACCTAGGTAACGTAATAGAAAACCTATTGCAATCAATAATTGCGTTAAGAATCCGAGCTCAACAACCCCTCTAGACCTCCAAACAAATACAATAGAACACCTGTTGCAAAATACCTAGGTAACAGGTAAAATTTAATTACGTGATCTTCCAGAATAAGCAAAATGATATGTCAGACTCAATTTTCCAAATCATTACGATTTAGCAGAGCGTGGCGATTGTGGACTAAATTAAGCATTAGAATTCCAGTAAGGTAAGTGGTATTATACCTCATTACCAACTGTTAATGTCTCAATTGTAGATATCAAAAATATTTCATTATCATGGTAATAGAGGCTAAACTTTATTTTACCGCTCACATAACGACGGGACTCAAACAAATCTTTTATTTGTGATTTGTTAAGAGGGTATTTTTTGTCGATAAAATACACCTTTGACCGATCAAGATCAATTGTAAGTTTGGTGTATTTATGCTGACTAATCGGACAGTGAAAGTTGTTAAATTCCGCAAGCAACTTTTGATACAATTGTTCGAGATAATTAAAATACTCGCTGTCATCAGATCTGATGAGCGAAAGTTTTAACTTGTCACGGCTACCACTAAAGCATATGCCTGATGTTTCATTATTAATTTCAACTGTCAATGGTTTGTCGTCCATCATTAGATATTTGATTTTGCTACTGTAGCTATTTGTCACTGTCAAATTTTCAAACATTATTTTTAAAGTTTAGATAAAATTTTAGTTTGCAAAGATAATGTCAAATATATCTCTATCATCATGACAATACCCAAGTGCAAATGTATCTACCCCATTTTCGCAATAACGTTTATCATCAAAATTGCTCAAACCGCGTTTGATAAGGACATCTGTTTCGAGCTTATGATGATTTGTCCGAATTGACATAGCTCTTATAAAACTAACACCACCATCAAGCGCGTACTTGTAGTCATCAAATTTTATAAACTTTTTAACAAAATCACGAGGCAGACCTTTTGCTTTTTTTGTTATTTTATTATTGTCTAACAATACGGCATACATTTTACTACGTAATCCGATAAAGTATTTGATAGCGCTCGAGTTCATTTCATCTTTGAACTTACCAATAACCTTTTTATTTGTGTCGTCATGAAATTTACTGTCACGTGGGTAATCAGAAAGATCAAACAGATATCTATTATCATGCATATCCTGATAGATGTCCTCACATTCAATTTCATATACGAGCGAATCAGTATCAGTAAATAATAATCTACTAGCCGGCCATTGATTTTTAACAAAATTATAATGAAAATCGTACATCAACCACTTTGATAAATCTAACACTGCAGCTCCAACATAGATCGGCTTGTTTAGTTTTAGATTTGTTTTTCTTCTTTGTATCGCAACAAGATTCTCATTAAATATTTTCATGCTCACAAAATCATCGTCTGACACAAGTTTGTTTCTGCGATTGACATCATTGACTAGTTCGATATTTACGCGTTTCCTAATATTCTCCATCGTCTTGCCAAAAACAGAATTGTTCATCAGTTTGAAAAAGTTTTTCTCAAAATCAGTTTTTGCCGCAGCTCTTCTTGTAGTGTTCGAGTTAATATAACCTCTCATCCACGGCGACTGATTAAATTTTAGTACGCGATGAACTTTTCTCAACACGAGACCAGCATCGACTGCTTGTTTTAAAGCTTTGTAATGCAAAACATAATTACGTTTATGAAGCAAATTTGGTACTAGTTTCTTTACCATAGAATGTTGTCTTGGTAATGCTGACGCTTGTTGTTCTTCTGATAACAAACTATAATCTATAACCATCGATTCCGCGCAGAAAGGGTAATCGTTATGCAATTTGTGTAGCGAAGTTGGATAATCGAGATCAACTTCAACGAAATATGAAACATCGTCGGATATCTTTTTTTCTGTCTCTGATAGAAATTGATCAGCCGTGATCCAATGAAATCCACCAAACGGCATTGACTCTGCCATCGAATACCCGTACAAGTTATTGCAATCTAGATAAACTATATACTTCGAAGGAAGGTCAGGATTATACTCTTTCAAATATTTGTTGTTTGCTTCAGCATACTTCTTCGTTATCACGCTAATACCGCCTCGGATACCTTTTTCAATAAAATTGAACATATCAACGTCAGTCAGTAATTCTAACCTTACCTTACTAAACTTTAGCAAAGCATCCCATGACAGTCCGGGGGCAGAATAATACCAGCAAGGATCTAGTCCGTAATTATTATAACTCACTTCTCGAAAACTTTCAAAAACATCTGCTAATAATAACACGTCAGTTTTCAAATACAAATCGTGATAATCACCAAAAGTCTCACAATCAAACTCTTTCCAAATATCTTGTGCATACTTGTACTCGTCATCAGTTATATTTTCTTTTTTAAGTTGCGAGTAAAATTTGTCTTTGCTAGGTAAAGATGTTTCATCAAATTTACTCCAATCGTCGAGATATTCGTATGGAAAAACTCCTTTTTTAGCTAATAGATTAAATTTATCTCCAAAACAGTCTCTTAGGTTATTAAATTTACTACAACCTTTTACTAACTCATCTAACGAGTCTGCCATAAACTGCAGGCTGTCAATAAAACGCAATTTACCTAGCGTAACTGACATGTACTTTTCAAAATTATTGGGATGCATTTGATGATGTTATCGAGTTTTAGACGAGATTTTATATCAAGATCACCAAAAGCTTCTACTATAATGTGACTATCATATCCTCGAAAATTGTGAAGAATAACTGGAATAAAATCTGGAGCGTGAAATTTTAAATTACACTGGTCATGAGCCGCTCCACGATACTGTCCGGTCAAATGGCAATGGTCACGTACTTTTTTGTTGTCAGGGTCAAAAGCTTTTTCACAAATATAACAAATTTTCGCTTGCTCGTGAGCAGATTCTTGTTGAGGTGTTAATTTTAACATTGGAGTTACTTTTTTCAAACGATAAGTAATATTATCAACTTCGTTAATCAACTGCTTGAGAAGCCAGACAGCTGGATTTTTACCTCGATATAATTTGATCGGTTTAGATAACCTCGAATCAGCGCAACAAACTACCTTGTACGCTACTCCACATGGAACATGATTTTGAATTTTTCTTGTACTCGATTGGTTAGGATCATTTTCTACGCCAAGTACAGGTTGAAGTAAGCATTCGAAATCGACGTATATGACGAAAGGAATTTTTAGTTTATGATTATGATGGACAAACTGTAACACGCTATCTTTTTTAGATGGCATTGTTATTCTTTGTACGTCACTACAGTACTGCAAATGCTTTTGTAATGTTTCATTGTCTCTACAACCGTGCAAGCAGCGATAACAAAAGAACTTTTTGTTGTTATTTTTATTATACTGTCTTCCAACTAGTCTGTTAAAGTTTTTGATCCAAACGTAATGATTTTTATAAAACAGTAAATTGATAGTCGATTGTGAAGCTTTTTCTGAAATATACCTCGGATAGACATTTTCTTTTTCATCTAATCCGAAAACGTTAATCGAAACATTATTTTGCTTTTCAAACTTTGGTATTTGATTTTCTGCCACTGGAAAGTCAATACCAGCACAATTTAATCTTGACACGTGACTGATATACTTCTCAACACGATCAGCATTTTTTTCTGCTGGAAATAGCGCGGAAAGAACAGCCCATTGGAAACATTTGCTATCGACGTTTTTTATGTTTATACAGCACTGTTTATTTTTTATTTTTGGTGGCAGGTCGATATACGAACTACCGCGTAATGCGTCATATTTCATCGTGTGAAACAAAATTTCCTTGATCATTTCAAACTTCCAACCCGAACCTAATTCGGTAAATTCTTCTATTTTTTTCCAAATTTCTTGGTGTATTTCATTAGATAGTGACAAAAGATCACTACCAAGTAAAACACGTCTAGATTTTGCGTTGATGTAAGGGTCTGCAATTTCCTTGTTAGTAGATTCTTCCGTCACAAGTAGTTTTGAAAATATAACGTGATATTGCACTAACAATCTTAGACCCTTGTGTTTTTCAAGCTCACGTTTTACAGTCGTCTGTAGCAGATGAAAGAGATTTGTTTCAGTAAAATTTACTAAAACGTTTTGATTATCAAACTGATAACTATTATCAAAACCTGCAAAAGCAGTCGCTATTTTAACAGGTTCTCCAATAAGACTTCTCTTGGCTATATCACGCAATTTCAACATTATTATACTATAGTCTAATATCTAATTGATAATTTACTCCGCTAAACAACAATTAGAGATAAAAATATCACCTATAATATAATGACAGTAAATCTGACAAGCGCACGTGAGCAAGAGGTATATCATGTTTATCCGAAGTACAACCTGTACGCTGGAAATGCACTTGGTTCGGTTATTAATATCATTACTGGAATATCTGTTGGTAAAGCAACGCTAGCGGGTTATACGATTAGTGTAAAGGGAGATAATACTGAAAGAATTACGATGTTTAGAAAAGATTTTATTTACACGTTATTTTGCGATGACATTCCAGAGGGGAAACGAGTATATCATTATAACGGTAAAGTCACTGATGATAATATTGAAAATTTATCCTTACAAGACGAGTTTCAGCCGCATCCGGTCTTTGATTTATACGAGGCTAACGATCGCGGTATTATTAGAAACAGAAAAACTAAAAAAGTTCTTAATAATATGAGCAATATGGGATATATCAGTGTGACTGTTAGAGGAACATCGACAGATCGAGTTTGTTATACTGGTCATAGGTTTGTTTACGAGGTGTTCAACGGATCTATACCCAATGGTCTGGTTATTAATCATATCAATAATGTAAAGACAGACAATCGATTGGAAAATCTGGAGCTAGTGACCCAACAGGAAAATGTGAGAAAAGGACGAGGTGGTGGTATTAATTTTAGATGCCCAATAAAACCTGTTATTTCGTTAAACCTTGAAACGGATGAGGAGATCAAATTCAAATCAATTACAGCTGCGGCGAAATATTATAATATAAATCCCAGAGCAGTAAAATTTGTAGCTGATGGAGCAACAAAATCAGCTTTTTCAAACAAATATGATGCTAGTATTATTTTTAGATATGATGATTAATAATATTTTGTAATTCGGTTTTAGTCAAACAATGATGAGCAAATGCTATAATATCATCGCAATCAAATTTTAGCGTCACTACTGCACTTTCATTAATTTTATTTTTTTCTGCTTCTGTTAGTAATATTTTATGAGAATCACCTTGCATTACAATAACGTCAACGGAATATGAACTATAACCTGACAAGCATTTTCTTACCGCTTCGGTCAGTTCGTGGTAGTTTATTATATTAACTTTTTGGTGATATTTGACCTTGTCAGTCATCTTATAACAACAAATTAGATAAAAAGTATATTATAATATGGATATGATGAAACGACTTGCTAGCGATAAGGTCTCCACAATCTCTAATGATATGATAGACAAATCCATTGGTTATAACGAAGATGATATTTTATATAACAACGAGTCTGATGATGATGAAATAGTCACCGTCGTTAACAGATATAATTATAGCAGACCAACCACTGGAAAATATAATGTCAAGTATCACATTGCTAAAAAAATTATAAAATTTAATTTTACCGTTACCGAACAGCAGGTATTTTTGCAGTTAATCAGACCTTTTTTAAACATTAAAATTCCAGACCGACAGAAAAATATCAAATTTGATTTCATCTTTGTCAAACTCTTTAATCTTATGACGATCTCTGACGATCGCAGACAATATCTAATATCATTATGTAAACCAGTAAAATGCAAATCTATCAAACGAAAGTATGAGGAAATTTATAATAGCATTATTTCGCAGTCGATAAAATCGACCGGGTTGGAATCCAGCTGTTAAATTTATCACTATACCCACGCCATTTGACTAAACTTTTATCTCCTTTTTTCCTAATCACTTTTTCGATAATGAAAACATCTTGTTCAGTTTTTTGTAGTTCTTGTTCGTAAAAACTACCTACTATAGGTTCACCTGCCAGATCTTTTAACGCGTACGTTACAGGTACTGTTAAGAGTACCTTATCAACCACAAATACTTCTTCGCTCCAGTTTGGAGTAAATCCTTTTTCAAATATCTTTTTAGTCAAAGAGATTCTAACTTTATCACCGACCTTAAATTTATGTCTGCGGTACATGTTTTCGTTTGCTAATATTGGATTTTTGATAGCGTCATTGGGTGACATTTTGATGGTTCGATGTTTCGTGTTATTATATTCGCCTACGATTTGAGAAAGGTCATCGATGTACCTGTTGGTGTTTTTAGCTGTCATATGTTTGTGTAATTTTTCGTTTAGCGTGCGATTAAATCTCTCGACAACAACGCTTTTGCCTTCGTTTCCTGTAACGTATTTTTTAATATTATTTTGTTCTAGAAACTGCTCAAACTTTTTGTTAAAAAACTCGGCTCCATGATCAGTCCAGATTTTGTTTGGTTTTCTTTCAGTACTCGTTATTATCTGTTTTAGCGCATCAGTGATTGACGTTCCTGTTTTATCTGAAACTGGCACACTAAAAGCGTATTTACTGAAAACATCTATAACGTTAAACAAATACTTCTTTGGAGCGCCATCAGCGCCAACGTTAAACTGAGCCAGATTGGATACATCTACCAAATCTATTGCCCAGATATCATCTACAGCGTTTGCAACAACTTTACGTCTCGGAAACTTTTTTTTTAGGTCTGTGTAGTTCGACTGCAAGATCATCGTATAATTCTTTTTCCCGATCGCGAGGCGATTGACGAGACTCTCCGAGTCCAAGTTTATATTTTGCTCCTATCATTCCTTGAACAAATCTTCTATCAAAACGTTCTCGTAGATTTGTTGGCTCCATATCATGTAATTCGTCTAACATTACTTTATCACAATCTGCTTTCGAGTTTTCATGATCACGATAACAGATATCGTGACGCATTGCTATTGCATCCACTTGATTATAAGGCTCTTGTCCTGGCAATGGATTGTCGTTTTCATCTAGTTGTTGATCTAGCGGATTGTAAGGACCTGTATAACGATGACCAGGCAAAGTCCAACCGCCTTTTGGTTTTGGTAATTTACCAATAATTTTATGTATATCTATACCTAACCCTATTATTTCTCTGTTGTTACAACGTTGACAGTACGTAATGATTTTATCTTGTTCTATGCAAAGATCTTTGTCACAATCACAATTGCATTTCATTTTATTTTATTTTGTTTCATAAGATTAATCGTCGATCAAGATAACTCTATCAACGCTAGATCCTACTTGTTTTTTCAAAAACATACTTTTCTTTCTACCACAGATTGCACAAATACTTTTTAACATCATTCTATTATTTTTCGTTTTTTCCGTCATCTCATCCTTGTTCTCTGTTTTAGTTTTGCATTTGAGACAGTATGTTGACATTATTATATCAAGGAGTTTAGATAAAATTGATTGCAATATTATCATTCGCATGAGAAGGAAGCTCATCAAATTGTAAAATAAACTTTAAAAAGTTTTTACTTCCAGAGTTTTTACTCCCAGAGTTTTTACTCTGGTGCATTTGTCTGACAAACATGATACAATAATAACCACAAGCTGATGTTCCAATCGGCTGTAGTTGATTAGACGAATAATTTATTTTATCAAATTTTTTAAAAATATATTTTTTTATGAGATCGCTTGGAGGAAGTCCGAACGAATCAAAATAATTGTTATCGTGGACAGCAACCCAGTGGGTGCCAGAGCCATCATTGAAGTTTTCAATATTTACAACACAAGAACCGCCTGTTGGTACGTCATCGAGTTCATCCTTGGAAAATACTCCTCGAAATCCAACAACGTCCTTCAATTTTTCAATGATGTCAAAATTGCTCAATAACGTCTGGTCCCTGGTAGAGTTAATCCGCGTCCGATTCCTAGTAAGTTTGGCAGCAGACTTCCCGCTAGTCCCGCTAGAAGTGGAGCGAAAGGAATAATTCCTCCTTGTTTTGTTTGTTTGCGTTTTGTTGTTTTCTTTTTTTTCGATGATTTTGTTTTTTTCGTTGGCATTTTATTTTATACTATTACATAAAATTAACGATAGATTTGTTTGATACCACGACCTTCGACTGCTTTCTTTGTTGCGCCAGAGACTGCTCCTGACGCAGCCGCAAGTCCAAGTGTACCAAGTACTGGTAAAACTTTGCTAGCTATTATTGATAACGCTGGTCCAAAAAATCCACCTTCTTTTGACATTGCAGTTACCTGAGAAACAGATAATTTCAGCACAAAAGGTTTGTTGCGATCGAGTTTATTGATTTGTTGTTGCGTTAGCATGACTTTTACTGCAATTTTATTTGAAGTTTCCGGAGAGATCATCAAAGAAACAGAGCTGCGTTTAGCAACAGCTGCTGATAATTTTTCAACTTGACCAGATGTTAGGTATATTTCTCGAGTTGTGTATTTGGTTTTCATAATGTTATATCCAAGTTGTTAGATTAAACTTGTACTGTCATTCTTCCTTTGATTGAATCGATGGTCAGAAATCGATCACTAACCAATAGCGCGTATACGTTATACTGTTCACCTGGCACATCGCCCAGTGTCCACGTGACCTCAATATCTGCAGTCGATCCCACAACACGCTCCAAATGTTTTGATACGTCGAAGTAAAAGATGGGATAGAGCGTTCGAAACTCATCTATTGATATTTGAGATCCACTGTCCGCGTTCTGATATTTTTGCATTGCTTCCATAAGATACATGTACGGCCGAGAGATGTTTCTGGTGGCGTCTATGGCAAAATTACATTCGATTGCACGTTCAGGATACTGTTTGGAATTTACTCTCACAAATATTCGTCTAACGTCTGGGTTATCGAATACGGAATTGTTCATTTCCTGATCGTTACGACGTGCCTGTCGTTGAAATACGACGAACAAGTGTCGCGGTAGTTGTTCGCTGGGCGTGGTCGTTACACGCCACGTGTAATCAGTCGCGTTGGGAATGGCTGTTTGATAAATCCTGTTCTGTTGGAAGTGTATCTTTTTTGTAAAGGTGGCTAGTAAAGATTCGAGCTCCATCATTTTAGCTAATGAAGGGACAACCCGAGGCATCCACAGTGCTAATCTTGTAATAAAAAACTGTCCCTCAGCCACTCCATCGGCGTGTATTATACAATCGTTTTGATCAGCTCGATCTAATATAAGCGTATGTTTTATTCCTCGAAACACTTTGTTATAATCACGGCAAAATCCAAAGATTGTACTTAACGGAAGCATCATCGTTATTTGGCGAGATTCTGCGGCAAACGCTTTTCGTTTAGCAAATCCTTCGTTAAAATTTAATCGTCGTAGATTTTTAATTGCGTTTCTTATTGCATTCGCTACTATAGTACCACCAGCTGCATCTGCGGTTAATGCTGGAACAGTATGTCGTGCAGCTGCATTAGCTCCAGCTGGGTCTAGAATAAGTCTGTTTGCAACATCAGCATCAGCTAGCTCTCCAGTTTTAAACTCACTCGAAACAGCTGTACCTAATGAGGTATCTTTGAACCACATCATATTTGTAGCAACTGATCTGGAATAGTCATCGCTAAACGAAACGATGTTTAGTATTGTACTCGCTATGGGTAAATGCATTGAAATATCTTCTACGGTTTGATTGGCCAGTTGGTATCGTGCACTCTTAAACAAGCTCCAACCATTATTGACGAGAGCGATTTCTGTTCCAGCTGCAATATCACCACCTGCTGCAGTTAATATTCGACCACGCACTTCTAACATTGCCTTATGGGGTAGTAGAAACACGTCCTCGTCTCTTGTGTTAAAAGTTCTAACTCCGGTTTTATTCGGTTCGTTCGAGTTCTCATCGAGATACTCGACATACTCTAATTCTGTTACAGCATCGTCAGTATCAATTTCTTCTGCAAAGTCGAGATAGTTTTTAGCTGACATTTATTTTATAATCGTTACACAAAATTAAAAGGCAGCAGGGGTCATCGGCGCTGTTTTCTTTACAAGTTTACGTACTATTTCTTCACCACTCGGCGACAATAATTTTTTTGTTGTAGCTATCATAGCTCGTTTTGTTTCTTCTGTTGGCGCAATATCTGATATTACTCGTTTTATTTCAGACACCGTAGGTGTTGTTGAAGGTCCTTTAATCTTATCAGCAATCTTTTGCCCTACTGCAGTGCCTGCTGAAGATGCCGCCCCTGTAGCGAAAGCTTTACCGGCGTCAAGTGCAATGGGCGCTACTTTACGCGCGATTCCTGGAATATTCTCTGCAATTGTTGTAAATATATTTCCAAAAAATCCACCTACGATTTTTCTTCGATAAACTTTTCTTCGTCTCATTTTATAAAATTATGTACACAAAATCACATGCCTAGGCAGTGCGTAGGTGTAAGTAATACGTGACTATCTCGTTGTTCACGTCTATTTGTCGTCCAGATTGGTCTGTGAGTTGCATTGTAATGCTTGTAATTTGATTCTCAGGTGTTATTGGATAGTAGATAATCTGTCGCGGATTGATTTGCATGAGAGAACCCGGTGGGACTTCTGGTGAGAAACTGTAGATCGTTTGCCCGCGGTTGCCTTTTGACGTATAAGATCCAGATGCGATAGAGCAATTGATGAGTATTGTATTTACTTCTGTGATATCTACTGGTAGTTCTCCATCAAATGTCAAAGATTTATCTTCACCGGTGGTATAGTATAAAACTCTAGTAAAACCTAACATCTTTCCAAAACTTCTTTCTTCAAAGAGGACTTTCATATTTCTTTTCACTGTTATCCTAGCTCGTAAGGTGTTATAATTCGCCGCTAATTCGAAATTATCAGCATTCCCACCAGCTTTTGTTAGAAGCTCTTTTATTGTTCTGTTTAGATCAGTAATGTTATAAGCTCCTTGTGGAATCTGTAGTTTGTATTGTATATCAATAAACTCTTTTTGTGATGTTGGAGATTGTTTAACATTAACGATTAAAATTTCATCATTAATCCCAGTTTTAATATTCGGCATGGCGTTCCAGCAAGTACAAGAAATTAATCCAATCTCATACTGTTTTGCAGGATCTAGTTCTATTGGTGGGTTGTAATTTACTGTAAAATTCGCGCTGTTTCCTGTTATTTGTGATGAATCAAGCAATAATGTTGTTTGCATTATACTAATATTTTAGATAAGATCGCGGTGTAAAATTTCGTACTCGGATGATGTTAGTAATCCACTCGATCTTAGATGATCAAGTATATCAATAATTTCGTTATCAATCTCTACACTTTCATTACCAGCTTCTTTAGAGGATATCAACAGCATTAGCCGATCGACTATGTCTGCGTTTGATGTAAAAACTTTAACTCCACCTCCATTTTTTTCTGGTAATCTTTTATCTCGCATGTTTTCATATTGTTTGAGTAGTCTTTTAAAATCCCAACCTTTACTATAATCTTCTGGTTTATTTCGATATCGTTTTGATGTTTTATGTAAAATCTCAGCAATAATTCCTTCTCTTATCTGATCAAGTAATACTAGAAAATTCTTTCTATCCTTTTGATCTTTAATTTCTTCATCAGCACGTGAGCCCTCTTCTACAATTCTTTTTAATTTTTCTATCAAATCGTTATAGTTTTCTTCTGGCCAATCTCGAATACTATTAATATTAGTGATATCATATTTTTTCATAAACTCTTCATACTCAACATATTCTATTTTAGACCTAGCTTGTCTTCTGTAAAATATGATAGTATCCTCAATAGGCATTATTTTTATCATACTTTCTTGTAACGTTTTTTGTTTCTCAGCTAATTCCTCAGTTTGTTCTGACATTTTTTCTATTAACCTCCTTAACTCGTCGGGATTAACAGCCTTTGTTGTTATAGCTTGCTGAAGTGCAAGAGGGTTGTTTATTAATCTATCAAATTCAACCTGTCGTGCAATAGGATCAACAATGTCTCTTACAAGTTCGTTTACAATTTTTTTATTTTCTTCTTTCGATCTTTCTCCTAGTAAACCAAACAAACCCTTTTCTTTCATTTTTGCTAGTTCTTCCGGAGACAATGTTGGTATTTCTGGCTGCTTGCCAAGCATTGCCTCAGTAACAGGTTTGAAAAATTTGGTTCTTTCTTCTTCTGCTTGAACTTGTCCACGTCGAGCTTCTTCCACCTTTTTCTTAAAAGCCGCTCGAGTTTCGAGAAAATTTTTTAGTAATTCGATTTTCTGTTGATGTTTGTCCATTATTTTTATACGCTTTACAAAATTATATCATAGAAACGTCTCAAGGCAACAACGAAACATTTTGGTTGGATCACGCGCTAGCTTGTCAAATAAAAAGAAACTATATCGATCTTTAGTTGCTCGATGATATAATTCGATAAATTTATCTTTTGTAACATCACCACATTGTTCGTTTGCAATATTTCTCACATCCACATTATCTAGTCCGGGAAATAATATGAAACAACCCGTATTTCGCCTAATAAACCTATCAACATTATAAAAACCTTGGGCAAGATAAACAGAATTACATCTTTTATTACGTGATAGTGAAAAATATGATCTAATCTTGTTCATTTCCTCATTGTTTAGCGGAATATCATCAAAGACGATTATCTTCTGCTCTGACGAATCGAGTTCATTCACTGGAACGAGTTCTTCTGGTTGTTTTATCAAAAATATATCATCACCAATGCCAAGTTCATCACGAAGTTTATCATTATACTCGTTTAATAATTTGTATTTGTCTTGTTGGGGGTTGATGGTGTAAATATACACCTTATCATAGTTAAAGTTATTATTGAGTAAAAGATTTAATAACAAATTTGTTTTACCAGATCCAGTTCGCCCAACAATAAGATAATGACAGTCTGGAAGTTCATTGTTATGTTTATGCTTCACCAATCGCTCGGTGTCAAAGTTTATTATCTTCGCCATCGTATAATTTTATGTTATATTAATCCAACAATTTTGTGTAGAACGGTATGTATAATGAGCTACTATACAAAATTTGGAACATTAGCAGTAGATTTATTAACAGAAGGTTACCAGGGTGACTTATCCAAGTATGCGACTCTTGATAAGCTCAAAAATGAAATCAACAATTTGTTAAACGTTGCAAGTGTAGATCCAAATGAAGTTGTAGTTTTCCAGGACAAACAAGGACGATTAAAGACGAGTAATGTACAACTATCAGATGTACTAGTACGAAATCCTACTGCAGTTGCTAATAATATTGTTACTTTTAATAATCAAGGTAAGATAGAAGATTCGGGTAGGTCAGTTAACGATTATGTTAGAAAAGCAGGTGATTTATTTACGGGAAACATTGCTATGAACCAGAACAAGATCACATACCTTGGAAACCCAACTGAGGATAATGACGCTGCTACTAAGAAATATGTTGATGATCAGGAATCAAAGTACGTGTCGGTGCGTGGCGGTATAATGCGTGCATTTCTCAACATGAACAATAATGGCATCAATAATCTTAGAACACCAGAATCTGATTTTGATGCTGTAACAAAGAAATATGTTGATGATATCAACAATGAAATCACCAAGTTCAAAACTGATTTTACTAATCACATCACCACGTTTTTAAATTTTCGTAGAAACATAAACAAAACCAATAACGAATTTTTTGGAAGTCCGCCGTCTGTTGATATTACACTCGATAATATTAACACAAAACTCAACGATATTATTAGTGGAATTCCTAGTATTGTTGAGAAAACAAGTATGATTAAAATTCCTCACAAGCAGATTAAAAATATTGTCTATACTGTTGCTTCTGGAATGTCTACTTGGTCGCCGCAAAATAACACTCTCAAACATACTGCAGAGGTCACTGGTGTGTATAGATTGTCCGTGTTGAGCAGTGCAAAGTTTAATATATTTACATTATTTCCATGGCGTCACTCGACTGATAATTTCTCTGGAACTGTGTCTATTGTGTTAAACAAAGATGTTGAAGAAACTTTTATGCTAATAGCAGATGACAAAAAATTAACTGCTGCGTCATATTGGTATTGTCTGGAATTTGTGGCTGAAACACCTCAACTAGTTACTTAATCAAGCCTGAGATTATGTGAACAAATATTATAATGAAAAAAAGTATAGTTGATTTCAATCATATTTCAAAAGATATTCCAGGACAGGATGTTGACGCACTAATACAATACTACAAATATTATCATAAAAAACTTTGGTGCGTTAAAAAATGCTACAAATATTATAACAAAATACTTCGAGTAATATCATATCTACCCTTGTTAATGACTAGTTCTGGCATAATTTCAAGTGGTATATCATTAAACCCGTTTTTGTTAATCATATCCGGTGTTGGTGTTTCTCTTACAGCAGCTTGTAAAAAAGTTGAACCTAAAATTTTGATTAAAAAGCACGGCTGCTTAACATCAATTATAACTTACAAAAAACTACTTGATCAAATAAGATCTTACCTACGAGGAGTAAAATATAGTATGGACGATTTAATACGTGAATTTCGTATTATTGACAACATGTTAACAGATATTCTTCCCATGAGGATCAGCAAATATGAGAAAGATTATCAAAAGAAGTATGATATAACATAAAATTTTATATAATACCTATTACCTTACTGGAATTCTAATGCGTAATTTAGTCCACAATCGCCACGTTCTGCTAAATCGTAATGATTTGGAAAATTGAGTCTGACACATCATTTTGCTTATTCTGGAAGATCACGTAATTAAATTTTACCTGTTACCTAGGTATTTTGCAACAGGTGTTCTATTGTATTTGTTTGGAGGTCTAGAGGGGGTTGTTGAGCTCGGATTCTTAACGCAATTATTGATTGCAATAGGTTTTCTATTACGTTACCTAGGTATTTTGTATTTGTTGAGCTCGGATTCTTAACGCAATTATTGATTGCAATAGGTTTTCTATTACGTTACCTAGGTATTTTGTATTTGTTTGGAGGTCTGGAGGGGGTTGTTGAGCTCGGATTCTTACTTTCTCCTACTACTTTGAGGTAATAAATCTATTAAATAATGTTGCATTAACAGAAAAAAAATATAATAGATCTGTGGGATATTCTTGAAAATAAAATCAAATATATTTCATTGTCCCTTTGTAAAATAATAAAAAAAAACAGAAAAAAGGAAAAAGAAGAAAGAATCCGACAATTAAAGAAAGCAAATGGGATAGAAAAGGAGATTTAAATGGGATAATTAGAGAAAATAAGGGAGGATGAAAAAAGAGGCACATAAATCAGGGCGGGAAAAGTTTTAAGTTTATATTAAAAGAAAAGCTATGGGATAATCCAAAAGGGAGGAATTTAGGAAAGGGGATGTCAAAAATTTAAATGCTATAAAAGATGAAGGTAATACTAGACAGACTGAAAACAAAAGATAATGGACATAATTAAAAATATTATAGTGTACTATATAAATCTCTACGGATAGGTAAAGAACAAATAAACAGTTATATAATCGACGTTAAGCGCAATAAAATGACTTCAGAACGTAGGAACCAATGTGAGGGCTATATTTTCACAGAAGAAATTATTAAAACTATAAACTCCCTAGCCAAAGGGAAGAGACCATGAAAGAGATGGACTCACGGTGTAATTTTATAGAAAATTTCAACGTGAGTTAGCGCCAATTATGGAATCTTTGTACAACAACATACTTTTAAAAATGAAAAAATGACTTTCTCAATGAGAGAAGGTTTAATATCACTAATTTATAAGAGAAAAGGGGATAGAGAAGATTTTTAAAAAAAAAAAACTGGAGACCAATCTTCCTTCTTAATAATGATTATAAAATCTTAAGCAAAATCTTGGCTAATATAGTTAAACAATGTTTGGGGAGTATAATAAATAAAAATCAAACATGTGAGGCAAAATGACAACGATATGCAAAACAATATTTTAAACATTAAGAATCTGGCCAAAGAGGTGCCATGGTACTTCAAGACCAAAAGAAAGCCTTTAATAGAATTGGGCAAAACTATATACAAAAGGTACAAGAAAAATTTGGTTTTGGAGAAAATTTCCAAACATATACTCAATCCTGTACAGATATATAACTGCAAGAGTACAGATTAATGGAAGTATTGCAGAAAAATTTGAAATACAGAGGTCAGTATGACTTATAGAAGGAATTAAGATACCAAATCTACGAGAAGAGTTTAAAATGCTCCAACACGCTGATGACTGTACAAACTTCAAAAACGACCTGAATTCTTTCAAACATCTCGAAAAAGAATATGAAAATTTTGGTTAAGTATCTGGGTTTAAGATTAACCATGAAAAAACGAAAATACCAAAAATAGGAAACTGGAGAGGAAACCATACCGGGATTTCTCCCAACCTTATAACGGGACAAGGTCAAAGCCCTATGAATTTATTTAGGGAATAACGAAGACAAAGAAAACTTACAAAAACAAAATGTTAAAGAAAATGTTAAAGAAAAAGTCAATAAAAGCACGACAATTTGGGCACAAACGCCTCTAAGTATTATAGAGCGAACACAAGTTGCTAAAACTTACTTTTACTCAAATATAAAATACATTTTAAAATCAATAGATTTAAAATACCAGTATTTAAAGAATATAGATATAGAAATAAAAAAACAATATTTGGAGATATAAGCTACATTATATTAAAAAAGATACTTCGTACATAGAAAATAAAAAGAGAGGTTTGGCTTTACCAAACCTTAAATGGGTTTAAGATGGAAATATTTTAAACCGTCTTTTAAATATTAAAACGACTCCGTATATGTCTTGTGAAGCCCTATACATATATTGGTTCGGTTTTGACATTAATAATAGAATAGATATTTTAAGAAACAATAGACTAACTAAAAAATTAATAATTGAGAATAAATTTAGACTTATAAAAGACGTAAATACCAAAGAAAAAAGTTTAAGAAATATTTTAGGGAAATTAAAAAAAAAAATAATAATAATAATAATAATAATAATAATAATAATAATAATAATAATAATAATAATAATAATAATAATAATAATAATAATAATGTATATAAAATTATACGAGACTTTTATACAAAATACACAAGATGCAAAGTTGAAAGGGATCATGAGGGGGTAGCGGCAAATTGGTCAAATTCATGGAATAACTGGACAAATATAAATTCCTTAAAAATACAAAGCATTCTTTTCAAATATTTACATAACGTATGGTTAACGGGGAAGTCTCCAAAAGGAGGGAATGATCCAAAATATTCTAAAATGCTACCTTTGTAAAAAATCATGTGTTGACAGAATGTGAGAATAAAAGGGGAAAAAGAGATAAAATAATAAAAACTATTCAAGGATCTAGCATATGCCAGAGAAAACCAAATATTTTACTTGGATGGAAATTTAAAAAAGAAACCTGCTTTGATATAATAAACTTTATAAATGATAACATAAAGGAATGTGGACAGGTAATAGTCATTCAGAAATGACCTGTCTCCTAAACGACAAGTTTATAAACCTTTTTTCTCACTACAATCTACTAATCAGACCTTAATTGTAATTAGCAGCTAATATAACTAAAGTAAAATTTATATTGTACAGTTTTTGCAGATAGGAAGGGACGGGGAATCTGCACATGGGTCAAGTAGGAGACGAAAACGACACCAGGCTATACCACAAGGTGCCACGCAAAGTGAGAAGACTGATGGAAGAGCCACCGAAAAGTCCATGTGCGGAATATGGGCAAACAGTACATAAACACGTGAGGAAATATTAATTAACAAAAGGATTCCATAAAAATGAAACAAGGACTAACAAAACTTTTATATCCATAACATACTCTTCTGAAACTTTATATTTTGAATATAAATATTTGGAGTGTATGGAAATAAGGCCGGCATGGTCTCTGTCAAGAAAAATAAATCAAAGGAATAAATAAAGACACATGGCTCCTTGCAAATCGACTTATGACCAGCCTCCTATATTCAAATTCTAGAATATGAGAAATGACACAAAAATTAGCATCCACCAAAAACACCATGTATTTATTTTATAAATCTATTCAAACCATTTCACATACTGAAATCTAAATTTAAACTAAATTGAATTAAAATAATTTATCGATACTTTAATAACAACTCAAATTTGTTGGGTATATATATATATATATATATATATATATATATATATATATATATATATATATATATATATATATATATATATATATATATATATATATATATATATATATATAATGCCGACCCTACATATACACGTATATAGCATACATACAATATAGCAATACGAACAAAACACTCACAGGACTTAGGCGACCTGGCAAGGGTCACAGGAAACAAACAAGGGATGAACCTTTCTGATCTAATGAATGAAATTGGAGAAAAAAAAGGTCACCTTTTAGATAACACTAGGGAAAAATACCCTGTTCAAAATCTGAATTTTTCAAAATTCTTTAATAACTTAAACATTTGCAAAACATTGGTGGGGCACACATGAATGCATAAAACCGTTGATTTTTGGCTTAGTAGGGGCGGTGGCTTCTGCCTTGTGCACACCCCACAAAATAAATCAAAACAAAAAGAACAAAAGGAGGTGAACAGAAAATAAACAGTAGGAAGTTAGAGCATCCTGCGTCCAGTGGATTGCTTGGAGGCAAAAAAAAAACAACATATTAATCAAATTAATTTTACCTTCGGAATCAAATTGATTAGTAAGCAAAAGCACACGGTTAATGAGCTCGTACATGGGGTATCTGCCGACAAACGACTATAATTTGAACGAACAATCAGAAATTAAGGACTATGAGAGGCTATAATCCCAGGCCATTCGCGAGGTTGAAATGCACACGAGGCCAGAAAACGAGGATTAAAAAATTAATACAAAACATATCAAGAACATGGAGACAAATACAGCTACTAGCAAATGAAAATCGAAGACATACAAAGCTTACATACGTAGCATACAAAAAATGCGTTCTCTCTCTCTCTCTCTCTCTCTCTCTCTCTCTCTCTCTCTCTCTCTCTCTCTCTCTCTCTCTCTCTCTCTCTCTCTCTCTCTCTCTCTCTCTCTCTCTCTCTCTCTCTCTCTCTCTCTCTCTCTCTCTCTCTCTCTCTCTCTCTCTCTCTCTCTCTCTCTCTCTCTCTCTCTCTCTCTCTCTCTCTCTCTCTCAAGAAATATCATTTCAGAATCGTACACGTGTCAAAGGATTAAATACACATTTTAAAACAAACACCTACTGCAAACGTAAAACGGACGATAGTCGATCCGTGGCAAAGAGTCCTTAATATATTTCCCGACAGGTGAGGAAGCCATATTTACGGTGTAATGCCCGAGGAAGCCAATTTTTAAACAATTAGATTTAATTTGGTTTTATGGGCTTGACGTCATATTTCGGCACAGGACAGGTTATTCCTGGTGGTCAGTGTATTTGGTGGAGGAAGAACATGAGTAAACTCCGGGAAGAACCACCGACCTACCAGAAATTAATGGTGAGTTTTGTCACATACCCATTTTTTCCGAGTTGACTCGAATCCATGTGGACAATGATAAGGGTATTGGACCACTTGACCATCTGGTGCCTTTTTGAAACAATAAAGCTATAGACATTTGGACGTACAGACTGGAAACATGAAAACGGGAAACTGAAAAAGTAGGTGCCTATCAAAAAGTCAGACGAACTCCAGTCAATATTCTGTACTAGTTCTGTTTGATTTTGTGATTGGGTGGAGCAGTTAGATATAAAACCTTTAAATTTGGCCACAAAAGAGGAGGGGGTCAACAAGCAGGCCTGCTTTTTTCGTATACTTAGAGGTCTCGAGATGTTCACTCAAATAATAGTGGAACAAATGTAAAATTGCCCATTGCTCGGTTAGCCGTGCACTGGCCTGACTACGAATATCAGATATTGGTGTCAGCAGTGATGATTCCGATTCAGCTTTTTCCCAAAGAAAGAACATAAGAAACGGTTTGCAGAGTACAAAATTAAATGGAAGACTTTGTATCCGTTGGATAACATTGCAAAATTTGTTGGTTTATTTGTCTTATTCCTATATTTCAATTCAGATGGATTTATTTACCAATAGGTCAAAGAGTTTGGTTTTGGGTGCAAAATTCCTCAGGCTCATATACAATATAAAATTTTAGTTTTATAGTAGTAGTATTTGTGAATGATCGATGTCGTTCTTAATACTTTCCGAAGTGATTTACATATTATACTCCGAGTTAAAGAAATATATTTTGATCAGTAAGTTTTAACTCAAATGGGTAATGTTCCATGAATTTCTCATTTGTCTTTTATATTCATTCAAGTAAGAAAGAGACCATTGCTATCTCCCGTGATTTTTATAGCATGCAAATAAAAATTGCTGGATTATTTTCTCATTTATATTTGAAATATTTCTCTAACAATAGGCTGCTAGCTTGCAATTATAATATATTGCATGATAAATTAGGTGGAGATGTATCATCTATCTGATATTGATTCAATACAGAAATTAAACAATGATAAACACAATGGTACGTCGCGTTTAATGCAAAGGAAAATGATTATTTGAAATGTTTTGTTTCTCCCAGAATTTGATCAATTCACTTAACTCGGATTCAAGTATTTTTAATTTTATTGTTTTATTTTTGCACATCCGTTAATAATTTTTAGGTTTTACTTTTTATTTCCTTTTGACCATTATCAAGAGCGTGATAAGGAACTGCTGAAGAGATTGCTTTCTTGTTGTGGATAATTCAGTTCATTGGTAATTTCCCTTCTCTATTCATCTTCACTAGCTAAGGTTCCGATAACCTTATCTACATAGGGTTATCTGAACCTTGGCTAACGTAGATGATCTTCATTATGGCTGAGGTTTCTTGCCTGATCTTACTGCAAGTAATGTTGGCTTGTCTGGTGCGTTCTTGTTGCAATTTCTTTCGGCATCGTGTATAATTTATTGTGGCGTACGTCCATGGAGGGATGTTTTCCATCAAATCAAACCCATTTATACAAGTCTCTTCGTATCACGTTACCCTTACAAGTCACGTAATCAACATTAGGAGGTGTGATTTTGCGGTAAATTTCGAACATTTAAGCACCGAGTCGGGGAATTTATTAATGATCACGTGTTAATGAAGCAATTAATTACTTTCTTGCATTTATATTATTATAACTGATATCATACTGATATATTTTTTCTTGATATACTATTTTATTGATTCCTCCAAATATTTGAATAGATATAGCATACAAATCTCACGAGATTTCAACAATGCTACATGTCTGCATTTGTTTGCTATAATTGCACATAGTTTAAATTCCTTCACTGGGACCATCACGCTATTGGGCCATTTTTTGTCAGAACCAACTATATTGATCTTTATTTTCATGGTCTTTTAGTAACCTGTTAAGATCACACAACTGCTCAAGATAAGATCACTTCATTTCAGTCCCAGAGAAAACATAGTTTTAAAATGTTCCCACCCTCCCCTTTGATCTCTTGATATGGTGATATGGGCATATTATTTACGTGTATGGCAAGTATCCTCGGATGTGCTCAACGGTTTTGAAATTTTGGTTCCACTTCTTTAATCTGGTGCTTTAACAAAAGGAAAATATTTATTTATTTGCAGACAGGGATCCGAGTTTGGTTTTGTGTAACGACTGAAGCCAGACCCATCAAATATGTTACGGGTTTGAGGATCAATTTCCAGGATTTTGCTCAAGTGGGGGTCCCATTTGTCCTTCCTTGGAAACTATCGAGATTCCCACCTATAATCACACACACACACACACACACACACACACACACACACACACACACACACACACACACACACACACACACACACACATACATACATACATACATACATACATACATACATACATACATACATACATACATACATACATACATACATACATACATACATACATACATATATATATATATATATATATATATATATATATATATATATATATATATATATATATATATATATATATATATATATATATATATATATATATATATATATATATTTAGATGGCACGAACAAAATGGAATGCATATGCATTAGAAACAGGCCCGATTCTCTTGGCTTAGTATATCGAGTAAATAAGGCAATTACTTATTTTTTCTGTTTTAGTCAAACCTGCACTGAAGATTACCTCTTAAAAGCACCGCATTTTACCAAACTACACAATTTCATTCCAAACCGATTTTTAGCGACCACGTTTATAGGACTATTTTCGGTGTTCCAGAGACAGACTCCAACTTTTATTTATTTATTTATTTATTTATTTATTTATTTATTTATTTATTTATTTATTTATTTATTTTGTTGCTGCTAAAGTTGTCAATGATGATGGTAGGTAGATGTTATTTCATTTATTTCCTTCTCCTCCACAGTTCTTCATCAAATATTATCATGATAATATATCGTCATTTTGATGAAATAGTATTTGAAATAATTTTCAAATATCTTAATCATGAAATATCATCGTCATCGTCGTCATGGTCATCATCAAATATAACTAAAATATATAGTTAGTGTCATATTTGCGAACATTTACTATTCATATTGTTTGCAAGCAAATATTTACTGTCAGACACACTTATATGTACGTGTAAGAACTATAAGCAGCGAACGCTGATAATTAAAGATCTACGACAAAGACTCGTGAAATGTTACTGAAAAGTTTGAAACGATGAAAGGTGTTTTATTGCGTTTGAAATGCTATGGTACGAAAACCCTTACACTCGTTCTTTACACGGATCTATTTTAGTAATAATAGCTTCTATTCTGAGAAACATGTCCTTTAGCATCTTATGGTCTCAAATGTCAAAACGTGGTTTTTATTTTGGCAGAGTACCGTGTTTAAAGTCATAACAAGGTCTAGAGAAGAAAACGTAGAAAAATGAACATTCTTATCCTGGATGTCTGATTTACACAAAATGAAAGCCTGTTTTTGTATATTCCATAAGCGCTAAGCATATTTAATATATAGACCTGCTTTGCGAACAGAAAAAAAAATATCACACGTTGCTTGGCTGGAAGGTTTTCGAAAGATTCTACTGGAAGAGATCGTAATACTTTCGACAATGCCAGTTAATTTCACTAACATATTTACTCGCTGATTTAAAACGTGTCAATATCGATTATTTGAAGTTTTATAATTTATTTTTTAAAATTTCATTTTGATCCTTATTCACAAAAATATGCAATAAATGTTAAGTTTAATTGTCTTGATTGTTGTTTGGGAAGTACACGTTTTGATAAAGCAACAACAACAACAACAACAACACATCACATTTTGTTATGGATGGCTTTGTTTGTTGGTTTTCTTTAAATTTAGCAATGCTCTGAGTAGTATCTCTTTTCCAAGAGATTTAGGCGAGCACTAAAATGGGCCGTTAGGTTGTAATGAAACCAACCCAACAAAACATTACATCAGCTGTAAATGTCTTAGACCTTAACTCTTGCATTGGTAATGATAGCTGTCCTTGGTGCAATCTTAATATAAACATACTTGGAGGGATTGGTCCTTTGTATAAATAAGAACATACTTGCAGCTAATTGGTCCTTTGGTTCAGTCTTACTATGAACATATTTGCGTGGGTTGGTCCTTTCATTCAGAATATTAAGGAAACATTCTTAACAAAGCAAATACATGTATTTTAATATTCTGCAAGAAACTGTTCCCATGGAGTGCGAAAGTAAAATGATCCAAAATTCGCTGAGATGTCTCCTCACACTGCGGGAAATTCAAAATAGGGAAACTATTGTGTGTATATTCGTCTTAAACAAAACTATCTGACTGGATGATTCTTTCAGCTGCTTGCAAAACAGAGAATGGAGTGGTAGATACTGTGGTCGGCTTGTTACATCTGTGAAAGGTAAACATTGAACGAAGTTGAACACTGATCCACGGCTAGTTGTGCTGGGATGTTTATTATTTTATGATCTGCCTGAATTGTTCATGCTCCGTCAATAAAAGTGATAATTATTTATGTTCTCTAAGATTTGAAGCAGAAGAATGTTTCCTTTTTAATTTTTGTGCAAATATTTGGGAACTAATAAAAATGAACTAATAAAAATGAGAAATAATTTTTGGCTACTTAAAACTATTAATATGCCAGAAAGAATAATTCTCGCCGTTTCTTGGGTTCTACCCCACCCCCATTTAATAGCTGCCATCGGGAGCATCCCGGGTCAGCTACCGTGGTGTGAACTTGGGCGTTGCAATTTATTCCAATCGCATCGGCACAAAATAATCTATTTGTGTTGAAGCACCAAACTAAACTATGGAAATCCTATAATGTGCTGAAAAATGGCATTGAACCCCAACAAAACGAAACTACAAAAATCCGCAACACTGTATGCCAAGATTCACAAGAATAAGCTGCATGTATCGATTCAGTCAAAGATTCGTAATAGGAAAAGGGACACAACATTTTTCGGGGGGTGGGATGGACGGGGAGCTCTCAAGACGCATGGGAACAAATATTTTGGTTTGAAAAAAATGAAAAGACATTATCTATTACAGTAGCTGGAGATTATTTTGTATCTCGACGCAAAAGTTACAAATATAAACCGGTTTGAAAAAATCTCAGCCACATGCTTGGAAATTAAATGGTCGGTCATAAAAACCCCAACAAATATACAAGGTACATGTAAACTGACCCAGCTAATTATGTTCGTTTTCCTGAAGTTTAGTCTCAGTTGCACAGTCCAACACAATACGCTTTCTTCAACAAGAAGTCTGTCAAGTCCGCTACGACAATTTCATCCGAATCTTTGATTACGAGGTAATTTGCGTAGATAGAAACGATAAATGATATAATTCAATACACCCCGTAGCTTTGATATTCTGCCAATTTGTGTTGACGGACACTGTAAACGACATAATCGAAATCCACTTCGTAACTTTGATAAGGAGGTAATTTGTGAAGATATAAACGTTCAACAACATATTCCCAATCCTTCGTAGCTTTGATAATGAGGGAATTTGAGTAGATTCAAACAATAAAAGATATAAGCCAAATCTACCCAGTAGCTTTGATAATGAGGTAATCTGAATAGATATAAACGATAAATGGTAGAATCCAAATCCAGCAGTAGTTTTGATAATTTGGGAATGTGTGCAGATAGAAACGATAAATAGCATAATTCAAATCCATCTCCAATCTTTGATAATGAGGGACTTTGTGTAGACGCAACGATATGTAGATACTGACGCTATAATTCAAATCAAAAGAGGGTTGGACAAAATATTGCTGAAATAAAAATGAAGTTAAACACTTTTACCATTAAGGTTAAACTAGAGTGTGGACGGATGGACATATGGGAAAACATATATGTAACAGAATTCTTATGTTGCGCTTTTACAAAGTGTTCTCATAAGTAACGTTATCAATATGTTTTTCATTCTATCAGCAATAACTTATGCCCATCATAATTATATACTTCCCCTTTGCATGTACATACTTGACATACGTGACATGATTTGACCATTTATCGGTTCTGTTGTAACTTAATATGATAACTGATGTATGTGCAACGAGACTGTGCCATACATTCTACAAAATAACGCAAGTTCTTGAAATCTGAATGGTGGAGTACTAGCAGAAAATAATTTCTAGAAATCAGTGAATAGATAATTTCGTCGTTTTAACTGCCGAGTTTTTAAAACATTCTAATATTCTTGAACTCTAACAAAGTTTTCAAGATCGCCACAACGGTGGCCAAACTGGAAGTCAGATTGGCACCAAACTAATTTAGGATTGTTTAGATATCATACAAAGTCTTCTGTACAATGGCTGAATATAACTTTAATAAAAGATGATCATATACAGAAAAGAAATGATTATTCTCGTTTTCTTAAGTAGCCTACACTAAGAATTATCATCTTTTGAAACACGTTTAATGAGAACAAACCAAGTTAAATGATTATCTACATAGACATCAAAGATATTTTTACATTGTTCAATAAAACTTTACATTATTTGCTATTTAGCCATGCTTATTTTTGTTCTGTTGTTCCATGTGGGACTTTTTGCCTGTACTTACAATCATACTGCTTTCCTTGCACCATGCTTTAAGCCTGTTAAGAGCTTCTTGTAAACTATTTTAAAGTTCAGTTGAGGTTTTACCTGTCTCCTATAGTATAGTACCATCTGTATAAAGGTCAGTGGAAAAAAAACTGACTTGTCCAGTCTTATGAGATTAAACCATTTATAAATAGAATGAATAACAGAGGTCCTAGAATAGAGCCATGTGATACTCTACAATTTATATTTTTACTTGCAGAGAAATGACCATTCAGAGAAACCTCTTGTACTCTATCAGTTAAGAGAGAAAAGTAAACCAGTTTAGAGAGTTTTCATAACATTGACAATGATAGATTTTCCATTTCTTAGTAAAATTAATTTATTAAGAGCTTTATCAAAATCAACTGTAATAGTTCCAACCATTTCTCATTTATAAAATGCTTTCACCAATTTATCAATTATTGATATGAGTGCACTTTCACATGTGATTCTGTCAAAATCCATAATGAATATTTTGAAAAAGATTGAAAAGTTTCAAATAGCTAATAATATAAAGGTGTTCATGTCTTTCTTGCAATTTGAAAATACAAGGAAGGATGGACGTGGGTGTGTAATTATCTGCATCATCCTTTGTTCCAGTTTCATGCAGTAGTGTTACCTGGGTAGTTTTCCAGCTAAGAAGAAATATATTATCCCTAATAGTTTGACTGCAAATAAAAGCTTGACTGTCTACCATTGCAGGTGCAGCTGCCCCTAGTAGCCTTCCCTAAATCATACCAAGTACTATGGCTTTAAATTATCCATTTTTCAAAAATTTACTTCAACACAAATTCAGGACCCAGTCTGTAGAAAAATATATTATTCAAAATGTTGACTCTTGATTTCATAGTCTGGACTAGGATTTATTATTCAAAATGTTGACTCTCGATTTCATAGTCTGGACTACGATCTATTATTCAGAATGTTGACTCTTGATTTCATAGTCTGAACTAGGATTTATTATTCAAAATGTTGACTCTTGATTTCATAGTCTGGACTAGGATCTATTATTCAAAATGTTGACTCTTGATTTCATAGTCTGGACTAGGATCTATTATTCAAAATATTGACTCTTAATTTCATAGTCTGGACTAGGATTTATTATTCAAAATGTTGACTCTTGATTTCATAGTCTGGACTAGGATTTATTATTCAAAATGTTGACTCTTGATTTCATAGTCTGGACTAGGATCTATTATACAGAATGTTGACTCTTAATTTCATAGTCTGGACTAGGATTTATTATTCAAAATATTGACTCTTGATTTCATAGTCTGAACTAGGATTTATTATTCAAAATGTTGACTCTTGATTTCATAGTCTGGACTAGGATTTATTATTCAAAATGTTGACTCTTGATTTCATAGTCTGGACTAGGATTTATTATTCAAAATATTGACTCTTAATTTCATAGTCTGGACTAGGATTTATTATTCAAAATGTTGACTCTTGATTTCATAGCCTGGACTAGGATTTATTATTCAAAATGTTGACTCTTGATTGCATAGTCTGGACTAGGATCTATTATACAGAATGTTGACTCTTAATTTCATAGTCTGGACTAGGATTTATTATTCAAAATATTGACTCTTGATTTCATAGTCTGGACTAGGATTTATTATTCAAAATGTTGACTCTCGATTTCATAGTCTGGACTAGGATTCATTATTCAGAATGTTGACTCTTGATTTTATAGTCTGGACTAGGATTTATTATTCAGAATGTTGACTCTTAATTTCATAATCTCTATTTGGATTTTTTATTAAAAATGTTGACTTCAGATTGCAGTCTGGAGCATGATTTATAATTTTGAATGTTGACTCAAAATTGCACAGTCTGGAGTAGGTTTTTCTTTCCAGAACGTTGACTCAAAATTTCCCTATTTGGAGTAGGATTTATTATCCACAATGTTGAGTCAGGTTGTGTAATAGAGAAGCCTTGTTTCTACTGATGGCAAAACTAAAATAGTATCTTTGAAGCCTATCTAACAATAACAAAACATTTCCCAATAAACTAATTTACTTCAAGAATTCCTGAAATGCCTTTCTTGCAGAAATACCATTGATTTGACAAAACCATGGCACTGATTTGATGAATGGCAAAGTTGTCACTAGTAGCATATAGCTGTTTGTATGAGTAACAGCCAGACCTCGGTATTCATGTATGAAATGTTACCCCAGATTTCAACAGTTAAATTATATCTGACAAAAATAGGGCTTTTGATTTGTCAGAATGTTTTAAAGTAAAATTCAAGGACGAGTACAGTTATGTGATGGATTTTATATGCACACGTCTTAGCTACAACTTTCTTCAACCATAGCAAGCTGTTTCAGAAGCATTGCAAACATTTTATTTTCATTGTATTCATAGCCAAACTGTCTACCTACTTGATTCGATTTGAAAAACCATAATGAAATAAGACGTTTACTTATAAATATTTGCACTGGACTAGTCAGTACACAGACTGGATGAGTCAGTACACAGACTGACATGTGTGACTGATGTCAAGGCAGTGGATCCACAACTAAATATGCCATGACAGTTAATTTAGGATTTGGTCCACTATGCTAATAAATATGCCATGACAGTTAATTTAGGATTTGGTCAACTATGCTAATAAA
Source organism: Potamilus streckersoni (assembly GCA_016746295.1). Lineage (NCBI taxonomy): Eukaryota > Metazoa > Mollusca > Bivalvia > Unionida > Unionidae > Potamilus > Potamilus streckersoni. The sequence goes on along the minus strand of JAEAOA010002318.1, from coordinate 503,043 downwards.
TATGCCATAACAGTTAATCTAGGATTTGGTCCACTATGCTAAAAATATGCTATGTCAGTTAATCCAGGATATGGTCCACTATGCTAATAAATATGCAGTGACATTTAATTTAGGATTTGGTTTCATTCTGTATTTTATGGCACAGCAGTACAATGAATTTATTTAGAGTTGAGGCAATTCAACTAAAGTGCCTTGCCCAAGGATTGTTTAAAGTGGAGACAATTCAACTGAAGTGCCTTGCCCAAGGATTGTTTAGAGTGGAGGCAATTCTAGTGATGTGCCTTACTCCAGGATTATTTAGAGTGGAGGCAATTCTCTTAAAGTGCCTTGTCCTAGGATTATTTAGAGTTGAGGCAATTCTCTTAAACTGCCTTACCCTAGGATAGTTTAGAGTGGAGTCAATTCTAGTTAAGTGCTTTTTCCAAGGATTGTTTAGAGTGGAGGCAATTCTAGTGATGTGCCTTACTCCAGGATTATTTAGAGTGGAGGAAATTTTCTTAAAGTGCCTTGCCCTAGAATTATTTAGAGTTGAGGCATTTCTCTTAAAGTGCCTTGCCCAAGGATTATTTAGAGTGGAGTCAATTCTAGTGAAGTGCCTTTTCCAAGGATTATTTAGAATGGAGGCATTTCTCTTAAAGTGCCTTGCCCAAGGATTCTTTAGAGTGGAGGTAATTTTAGTGATGTGCCTTTCCCAAGGATTATTTAGAGTGGAGGCATTTCTCTTAAAGTGATTTGCCCAATGATTGTTTAGAGTGGAGGCAATTCTAGTGATGTGCTTTGTCCAAGGATTATTTAGAGTGAAGGCAATTCTCTTAAAGTGCCTTTTCCAAAGATCATTTAGAGTGGACACAATTCTCTTAAAGTGCCTTGCCCAATGATATATTGTAATGTGTCAGGACCAAAATAAAAAAAAAAATGGAATAGATGGACAGTTCAAATATTTATACTGTTTTCATTTACAAGATCTTTCTATTGTATTCACAGTGCCAAGAAATTGTGCACAAAGTTCTTATCTAGATCATAATATCACAAAACAAAGCAACTAAATTGTCAACAGAGTTTATTACATTGCTTCAAGACTTGCACAAGTTTTCTCATACAAAATCTTGTTTATGTTTAAAATGGATAAATACAATATTTGTAAATATATAGAATGATGTAACAAAAGTGTGATAATCAAAGCATGCGGAAATAACAAAAAAGTAGTGTTAAATAGCTTGTGAAAATTAGCCTAAATGTTCAATTAATCATGATTCATACAATCTCTAACTCAAATAACCTTTATTTCAAACATTGAACACAAGATAGGGTAGTGGTTAGATAAATGTATTCATGCAACATACCAGAGTGGCAGCGATTTAGTGAGAGTCAGATCAAGGTTGATAAACCAGACCTGGGTTTGTGTTTAGAGTTCAGCTGTAAATATGCCAGTTTGGAACTGGATGTCAATATTGTGTCACATGGATTGGATACAACACAGTCAGTGTGTCCTTCATAGTGACACAGCATATTCTTGTGTCATGCAGACTGTTTCAACATTCAAATGACCAAAAGCTGTAATGTGGATGAAAATTGTATTCCAATATATATATATATATATATATATATATATATATATATATATATATATATATATATATATATATATATATATATATATATATATATATATATATATATATATATATATATATATATAATACAAATCATATGGCAAATAATAGCCCTTTCAAGTGCACTGGATCCAGCGAGGATTCAAGTATTTCAGGGATTGATTGAGATAGATTAATAAACTAACGATGAACAGTCAAACAAACAAATAAAATATAGAAAAAATTGTATTTGTAAAACCCTACATGGCTTTTTCTACATGAATTAAACCTATAGCTGCTTTATATCTTAACCAGCCTATATAGACTTGTTGCGGATACCATGTTTGTTTTGTCTATGTTTTGTATATGCCTTTGAAAAAGACTCATTAAGAGTCGAAAGCACTCAGGCTAGTTAGATACTAGTTTTGCACTATTCATCAGTTTATTGCATATATATAGGAAATTTGATAATGCCAATACTGAATTTTCCATAGATAGAAGATATTTGTGCTGATGATTACACAGTGACAGGGTTGTCAAATTCTCTATGGAAACTTTTATCTGATATGAAGAGAGATGTAAAACATTTTATAGAAAAGTACAGCATTAGTAGCATGTCCCAGTGACAATGCTTACCAGCATATTGGAAAATGACTGATCACTGTTTTCAACCAGTAATCAGGAGCATGGCAAGAAATTAGAACTGTCAAAATTGAAAATTACTATTTTAAAAAAGTAGGCCTATCACGATTGTAATAATTTAATCCGACCAGTAATGACTTGTTATGCTCGATGAAATTTTAACAATCAAAATCAGATTTTTGCTTGGTTTTTTAGATCTTTATTATTTTGCTGCTCCCAGCTGAACCACAGCTATCAGAATGATAAATAAGTTTGTGAAACACACTCGTGAAATTAAGCAACACAGTTTTCACAAATATTACTAAATATGGCACAATTCATAAAAATATTAACAAAAGTACCCTCTAGGAGAAAGCCAAATGGCCAAAGTGAATGCATATTTCACAACAAACTATAAGCAGATTAAACATAGAAAATGAACAATTTCATCATACTGGTGAAGAAAATTTATGAAAATACAAAAGTATTACCATATTCCTAGAGAAATATGAATAAAATTACTTAGTTCTCTACTCAGAGTAGAAGGCAAGTTAAGACATATACAATTCTATCATGTACAAACTGGGCATCACAAATATTACCCCAGATAATTAGTATTTCAACAAATCATTCATGTATTTTTTAACTATCCATTTTTCATGATCAAAATATAAAGTGTAATACTTTTCTTGGGCTTTAGCATTTTTCCAGTATATATTTAGGAACTGAATATGAGGGGGTTGGTGCCCAAATGATAGACAGAGTGGATTGTGGATTTATGAAGCGATTAGGATTAGTTATCAAAATAACATACTTATTTAATACATATTTACAATGTATACAATATTATGTTGAGCTAATGTTTTAGTATTTAACTTTTGTCCATGACTGTAGATTATTATTTACCTATGTACTATTTATTGACAAGGTATAACAAAACAAGCATCAATACAAACCTACACTAACATGTATTTCTTCATCACCAAGCTACATAATCAAAGTTTGGTGTTCAATTAAGATGAGAAAAGTACTTTTTGCAAATGGTCAACTCATTACAAAATACTGTTACTCTCACCCCACCACACTGAATTTTAAAGTAAATATTTAAAAGTCTTACAAACATGATGAATTTTACGTACTTTAACAATGGCTACACTTTGCCTGTTCAAGAAACTTTTTTATTTAACAATAACAAACATCAATTAGAATATGTTTTTTTTTAACATAACAGCTATGACATCATTCTATTCATTTGACTGAAAATGAAATTTTATTATTCATTTAATGCATATGAAACTGAAACCATGCTGATGACATGATATTATGAAACTATTCACGCACCAAAATAGAAAAATATAAAATTGTATTACTCACACACCAAAATATAAATATATAAAATTGTACTATTCACACACCAAAATAAAATATGTAAAATTGTACTATTCACACACCAAAATATAAATATGTAAAATTGTACTATTCACACACCAAAATATAAATATGTAAAATTGTACTATTCACTCACCAAAATATAAATATATAAAATTGTACTATTCACACACCAAAATATAAATATGTAAAATTGTACTATTCACACACCAAAATATAAATATATAAAATTGTACTATTCACACACTAAAATATAAATAAAGTTGTACTATTCACACACCAAAATATAAATATATAAAATTGTACTATTCACACACCAAAATATAAATAAGTAAAATTGTACTATTCCCAAAGCAGAGATGAATTTATGGAAAGACATCATTTAATGATGGATATAAAGTTATAATACCTCATTATTCCTATAACAGAAAGTTGCCCTATTCTAATTTAATAGTGCATTATATGCACATATACATATACATTATTCTTTTAACCTGGACTAAACTGCTTGTTTAAAAAAATAGAAGTAATCAAATGATTGCTAAGCTCACAAACCATATTTAAGAAGACAAAACATTATTTTTAATGATGACAGTGACATCTGTGAGAATGACAACTGGCTGATAGATCATAGGCTCTTGTTGACATGACACTGATGTATTATTTCATGCATTTTTGTACTTTTTATAAAATAAAGTCAAAATTTGATATACTTCAATTTATGTACACTGTTCAACATTAGAAAAATCTCATTTTAAATTTAGATAAGCAGAATTATGGTTCTTAACATAAATAAGAAATGTAACCTCTAAAATAAACTTAACTGCTTTTTCATCACAACTGTTGTATGCATACATGTTGCTATATATTAGGTATTTCTCTATATTCATAATTCTGTTAAGTCATGTCTGGTGTCATGCAACATTTTAGAACACTTTAATATTAACAGCCACATCTAGGCTTAAACATGAGTAAAACTTTCTATTTCAGAATGTAATTGAAATGTTTGACTATTGAGGCTGTCAAATATGCACTAGTTGCTACATCATTATGTTCTATTAAATAAAGACAAATTTAGTACTACTTAAAATGATACAACTTTTAATAAAAACCCATCTTTGAAATAATCTGTCTAACCATTGACATATGCATATATCAACTGATTAAAACTTGTTATTCAGTTAAATCATACTTGGATCAGCTAAATGTTGAATAAATTAGTAATTCATGGGATGATTTCTCATTATCTCTGTTACTCATATTATAATTATAAATTCTACATTATTTAACTTAAAACCCATCATAAGAATTGTTTCTTATTCAAGAGTCATTTCCCCTTAATGTGATCTTCCTTCACTATCTCTTTCAAGGTTTTGTGAAAACAAAACAAAAATAGGTACATATAGGAATATATAAATGAAGACACAAATAAATAAATTCTGTAATGAATGAAATAAATATTAAAGCCATTAATTTATCAATAAATAAGATCCAGATAAATGCAAGATGACTCATACTTTATAAGGAACAACTCTGTGAAGTGTGGACATAAAAGGTTCATTGCATCATGAGTGTGTAATACTTAAGCCATTGTCTTGGACATATTTAACACTGGAGATCTAAGTAGAGTGTGTAATACTTAAGCCATTGTCTTGGACATATTTAACACTGGAGATCTAAATCTGATGCGATGTATACTCTATGACCCAAATTACACACATCATATATCAAATTAAAAGGAATTAAAAGTTCTTTTGACAATGTTTAAAATAAATTTGCCCATATTAAAATAGCCATTATAACCAGTGAGGAAATTCTGGGAATATTTTTGCTTTAAAAATCTAGCCCGATGCAAAATTCAAAACTGTCAAGTGTCACCTAAGGTAATAAAAATGTCAGGAAGGGACACTACTCATGGTATTTCAGAAGTTGTCTCCCACAGTACAAAGGGGCATAATGTTTATTCTTTTTTGAAAATTCAGATTATAAAAACATGATGTCATTAGTTTTGGTTGGATATGTTTTAATGTAGTCTAAATTATTACTATTCATTAAAGTTATTGTAATCAGACACATCTGTGCAATGATTTTTCAAAACTTTCAATAAAGAACTGGGTTTATTTTTCTCTGAAAGACAGCAATAACAACATTTTCAATCTGGTTGCTATGGTAACCATAGAGAATGTTGGATTCGCACCACTTTCAATTAGGGTCAAGAAATAACAAGATTTTTACAATGGCTGCCATGGTAAATTTATTGAATGTCAGACTGAAACAATGATAACAGCACCCTTTCAGAAGGAGTACAATAGCAAAAATGGCATGATTTTCAAGATGGAGGCCCCAGTGACACCATTTACATTTAAACCAACGAGAGCTTGGGATGAATGTGTATACAATTTCATGAAAATCCCATAAGTAGTTTGAGGACTACAGCAATAACAAACTTGTGCTAAGGAGCAGACAGATAACAGATGGATGACAGACAATAGTAAAGTCACAAGTTTTACTGATCTATGATCAGTAGAATTAAATAATAGTTAAGCATGTAAGCAAACACTTAATGCATAGAAAAAGTGCATCCCATTTGTCCAAGTTTGTATAACCATATCTGAGGTATCAGTAAATGACACAGAGTGATATGCTTAGTGCATTTTAACTTACTGCTGGTTAAAGTTTGCATCTCCCAGTCATACTGGTACAAATACCCAAAGTTTATACCTTGAAATGAATTCTAACCCATGTGAATCAAACATGGCACAGGATATTTTGTGTATACTGCAGAAAGACTTTTATTTTAATTCATGATAGATGTACCACTCTGTTATGCAAAGCAGAACAAATTAAATGCAGTGGTCTGGTCCCATTCAGTACAAATAACAGATACTCCAATCAAATATACTGACAGCTAAGCAAAGATCTGGAACCAGACTAACACAAAGGCTAAAATCTGCATCAACACCTGCTACATGTACACTTACCATAAGAAATGAAAATGACTGGGACCTAGTGAACATTTTGTATAGGAACAATAAAATTAGAACTTAAATATTTTTTTTGGGACTAGCCATTTCTAAAGAATTACCTGATATTTTACTGAAAATTACTGAGAATTATGATGAACAAAGTTAGGATAAATTTCTATGCAGGGTAGGAAATTTTCCATCTGGATTATTTTGTATTGCAAAGGATAGGAGATTTTTGATTTATCTATTTATTTTTAATGATATATGCAAATACATAATATAACTTCATAAAAAACAAATTTGACAGGAAGGCGGGCTTGTTTTCAATATGACAGTAGCTGGCCTGGAATGACCTGATGATAGGATTCAAACTCACACCTTTTTGGTTACCAATTTAGCATGATGACCACTCAGCCACTGCTGCTTATTTAAGAAAATCTGGACAGGGTTCCAGCAAGTTACCACTGGTTTGTGAGTCTGAGTTAATGACAAAGCTACTATGTGCAGTAATGAATTACTGTTGCAATATAACACTTATTAAAAAGCATGAACAAAGCTTTATGAATCAAAGCATATGGCTAAATATACATATGTAATAAACAATTGGCTGAAAATATAAATGATGCTCAATCCTGAAAATTAGGTCAATTGTGTGAATATATTGCAAATCCCCTCCCCTAAACTTTCACATATGTGGACAAATATGTACTTGAGACATAGGGGAAAAAATGGGTTAAAACAATCAATGAACTAATAAGTTGTAATAAAAAATACAAGCCACTAAATCTATGGAAAGAAGTGAAAAAATATTCCTGTAATCTACACAACTTTTTATGAGGGGGGGAACCAGACAGATGCCCCACCACCTAAATTAGAAAGGTTTTTATGTGTTAATGTGCACTCTCGATGTGTTGCAGATGTGTTGTTTGTAATAGAATTTCAAAGACCCAATTTTACTTGGGTATTTCTCATCCCTAGTGTATCTAAAGGGTGACCTCCCTTTCTGATTTTAATCATCAGATTGGGTATGTGCTTCCCCTTTTCTTTCCGAAGAGATTCTTGCCTGTGTATGCTATATGTATCATGCTACATTGTATGTGTGCTATATATGTGTATATGTAAGGACAGCATCCTAAAACGAAATTACAAATAAGTTGTTGTTCTACATATATATATATATATATATATATATATATATATATATATATATATATATATATATATATATATATATATATATATATATATATATGCATATACATATATACATACATATACACATATACACACATACACACACACACATATATATATATATATATATATATATATATATATATATATATATATATATATATATATATATATATATATATATATATATATATATATATATATATATATATATATATGTTAATTATTTAGATTTTTGAATTTCTTATGGGAAATGGTGTAAGATTTCCAAAAATAAAGCCTAGTATTTTAGTGTTAGCTTTTTTGTGTCATTTTCCATATACAATTTGAATATAGGAGGCTGGTCATAAAGCCAGTTTACAAGGAACCATTAGTCTTTATTTATTTGAAACTGACTGTCATAACTGGCATTACTCCACACTCTCCATGAATTACTAGATCCAAATATAAAATGTCTAAATGTGCAAATATAACATTCATTAAATTTATTAGTCCCTGTCTTTTTCTCCCCATGGAATCCTTTGTTTCAAAATGTATCCCCTTATGTTTTTTTACTGTATGTCCATATCCTGCACATGTATTTTTTCAGAGGCTCCTACATCAACCTTCCCACTAGGCATAGCATCTTGTGGTTTTGCCTGGTTGCCTTTTTGTATTGTCTCCTACTTCATACATGTTCAGGTTCCCTGTCCTAAAAAACCCAAATGTACAGTATACATTACTTTTAATCATATTAGTAGCTCTATGATTCCATGCCGATGGATTAATTAGTAATTTTAGCTTAAAAAAAATTAGAGGAAAATTTTTAATTTCTAGAGTTGAGGATCTATGTTGTGGTCTCATTTATATATAACAATAATTTGTATTGTTTCATTGTATTAACTATAAAACTAATTATTTTAAACAATGTCTTCTTCCCCAATTTATTATCTAAATATAAAAGGATATTATTACTATAAAAGGTTTTCTCTGATATTAACTTAACAATTTTATCTCTTTGTGTTTTAATTATTATACTTTCAGTTATCACATTTTTTTTTGTAAAATATGTTGTTTTACAAAGAGGGCATTTTGGTATAGTCTTAATCATTTTCCTCCTTTTTGCCATCTCACCTGTCAACCACACCTTATGTAGAAATTTTTAAAGTATGCTTTGTAATTTAGATGAGCTGATATTGGCCAAATTTTTCTAGGTGTTATTCAAAACCAATTCCCCAATTTTCCCTCTCAACTTTGCATTTTGTATTCTTTGTATAATAGTTTCTTAGTATTGTATTGTATTGTATTGTATTGTATTGTATTGTATTGTATTGTATTGTATTCTCCATCCCATTTTTCTTTTTTATTCTTAAATTTTACAATCAAATCTTTGATGTATACAAATTTTCTCTTAATACAAAGATTTTTTTTTGTTAATATGTAAAAATTTCCTTTTTATTGTTCATATAAAATCCAAAACCAATATATATATATATATATATATATATATATATATATATATATATATATATATATATATATATATATATATATATATATATATATATATATATATATATATATATATATATATATATATATATATATATACAGAGAGAGAGAGAGCTTCCCATGGCATGTTAGGAGTTTCTTTACTAGATGATTTAGAATATCTGCTTCCTGTGTCCAGGATAAGTTTGGTAATGATAGTCTCCCTTTGTTATTTTCCCTTTATAATGTATCCTTTCCTGTGTAATCTATTTTAAAATCCCATATATAATTTATTATATCCTTATCCAGTTTGTTCAGTATTGTGTGTTTTAGATCTAGAGACTTTAGTATGTAATTGACATTAGAATATAAATAAGTTTTAGCTACTTGAGCTCACTCCATTAAAGTTAATAGTATTTGTACCCAGGTTTCAATGATCTTTCTTATTTTCTTTTTAACAGTTCCAAAGTTCTCTTGTTCTTCCTTTCTTCCAAAAAATATACCTAAGGCTTTGACTTTTTCTTTAATTAAGTGAAGGGGAAAACCATGGTGATTCCCTCTCCAGTTTCCTATCTTCATTATTTCTGTTGTCTGGTGATTGATTTATGACCCTGAGGCTTTACCAAAATTCTTGCATTCTTTATCTAGGTGTTTAAAAGAGTATGGGTCTTTTATAAAGTTTGTACAATCATCTGCATACTGGAGCATTTTAAATTTTTCTCTTAAGTTGGCTATCTTTATTCCCTCAATGAGTTTATTTGATCTTATTTTTATACTCAGTATTTCTATTGCTATTACATTTAATAGCATAAATAGTGGACAGCCTTGTCTCACTGATCTTTGTATTTTAACTTTTCCATATTAGTTTCATTCACCTGTACTCCTGCAGTTATACTACACAAGAGCTGCCCAGGTGAATAAAGACTTATCTTCAACAAGTAACTGACCAAACTGACCACTGCTGCAGCTTTTATACCAATCTGGAATCTATACCACTCATGCATAGGCCAATCTGAGAGGGAATTGCAAGGAGGCAAAGTTTACCAATATATAATTAACAGATAAGTAGGACCATGCAAGTGCAGCAGCTGGTTTATAAAGTCTGACTTTATCAAATAAATGTAAAGATGAACAAATGCAACACTAGTGAATTTCGTACATGGTTTGGAAGGTGAATCAAATATATTTGAATTAGCAAGTTGCATCACAGCTGAAAATTAGGTAATTCCTACTACAGTAGAACCTCTCTTGAAAGGACACCATTTCTGCCAAAACAATATGGTCTCTCTTGACAGGTGGTTCCTCATATATCATAACATTATATAATCAGTAGATTTGTACATGGAGAACCTGGTCTCACAAGGCAGGTGGTCTCTCATAGCAGTGGTCTCTTAAGACAGGTTCTCCTGTACTTAGAATAAAATGTAGTTACATTCCATCTCAGATGCTCACTAATTAACTAATTAACTCAGTGGAAGCAACAAGCGAGACATGGGTATCACTTCTTCAAAAATTATGGCATCGGTTATTACTGACTATATAAATTGTATATTTAAGTTTGTCAAAGTCATAGAAGATAAATATGAACAGTGTTATCCATTAAAGTCATAATGCTCCTTAGAGATTATGTGTACTCATTTCCTAAATGACTAGATATATTGTTTTCCTGAATGACTAGAATTTTTGTTTTCCTGAATTACTAGGTGTATTGTTTTCCTGAATGACTAGAATTTTTGTTTTCCTGAATGACTAGGTGTATTGTTTTCCTGAATGACTAGGTGTATTGTTTTCCTGAATGACTAGAATTTTTGTTTTCCTGAATTACTAGGTGTATTGTTTTCCTGAATGACTAGAATTTTTGTTTTCCTGAATGACTAGGTGTATTGTTTTCCTGAATGACTAGGTGTATTGTTTTCCTGAATGACTCAGTGTATTGTTTTCCTGAATGACTCAGTGTATTGTTTTCCTGAATGACTAGGTGTATTGTTTTCCTGAATGACTAGGTGTATTGTTTTCCTGAATGACTAGGTGTATTGTTTTCCTGAATGACTAGGTGTATTGTTTTCCTGAATGAATAGGTGTATTGTTTTCCTGAATGAATAGGTGTATTGTTTTCCTGAATGACTAGGTATATAAAGTGAAGAAAAACTTAACTCATGAGGGCCCTGCAGTAAGAAGAAAATCGACGACTATTCATATTGAAATTCCTCTGCAGGTTGTTGGGACTATATCCAGTGCTATTTAATTTTGATTAAATTCTACTAATATCTTGCTTTATCAGATGGACACATTGTATTGCAAGGAAATCATTGAAGCAAATATAATACATGCATGATTTTAAAATACACAAAATACAAAACAAAATTAACATAAAACAATATATGGTGAGTGAGATCAAGAAAATTTAATAAGAAAAAGGAACGGACACAAAAGTATAGATGTCATCAAAGTCATAGATATATATCACAAGGTTAAACTGTTCCAACAAGCTAGCTCAGCTAAAAATTGGCTTCATTTACATCAGTCACTATTATTTTTACAAGCTAGCTAGGCAGGCTAAGAAATGGCTTCATTTACATCAGTCACTATTATTTTATACATAATCTGATATTTTCCACAAAATCTTAGGTAACACAACTGTACATCTCAAAAGTGATCAACATGCAGAGACTCCCACATTTCCTGTGTTACTGGCAATTGGAAGATGTTTGACCAACTAAGCTATGAAAGGCATCCACACAAAGTACAACAGCCATCAAGGATCAAAGCCATGTTTAGAAAGAAAGGATAAGCTAAGATGCAAACTAAGTAGGTGGCCTTATTTATCTCAACTGTCACTCTCTTCTTCCTTCACCTTCATGCCAAATTTCAACAACCTAATTTTAAATCCACTAAGTTCATGAAATACCATTGCACATCCCAGAGTTGGAAAAGCAATGACAGAGCTAGAGATATACTTCACTACTAAATGAATAGATACAAAGGAAGGTTCATTCCTGCAATGTGAATACCAAGAAGGTACACAAGAGATAGACATATCAAATATACCAAGGAAAAAAATACTGAGCCTATGTTTGATGATGATTGCAATAAAAATTAAAGATCCAAAATACATACCAAAGATTTACTCCATCAATTGAAATGGCTACAAAGGCTTAATGCTAAGATTAAGAGGGACCCAACCAGTACAACCATACGCAGAAATGAACATATATGGGGAGACTGTAACAGTAAGAAAACCAGTACCCATATTGAAGAAAATAAAGAAACAGTCGGCTGATCTACACATATTAGAAATCCCAATGGAAATACCACTACAAGCTACCATTGAAAAATTTGAGGAAAAGCTGAAAATAAAGGTGATGTTATCAAGACTAACTAAAATTTTCAATGGAATATGAATATTAAAAATTGAAAAGACCAAATTGACAGATGTTACAAGAACCTTCTTTCTACATGGCTTCAATACAAAATCTTGGTACAAGGATTGCATATACAAGAGGCAATGCAACCTAACTGATATGGAATGGACAAATAGCACATACCCCTCATAAATGTCCACAAAACTCACAGACTCAGCATTAACCCAGCAACAAAAGCAACATAAACACTAACTTGGAGAAGTCAATTCCTAAACCAAGACAAGGAAAACAATAAACAATAAGGCAACAAAAACAGAGTTAGCAACTGCAACAATAAAAATGAAAAGGAAACAATCAAACATTAACAGAAATAGATCAACAAAATAAAGGAAACGATCACCTAGGACAAATATGAGAGCAAGAAAATAAACAACAAGGGAAACAAAATCGACAAGTCAAAATAACAAAAGAGATACTAACAGCTGAAATCCAACAAACACTTTTATCAGAAACAGCTACAAAAAACAACAACAAACAGGGCAAAGTCAACAACAACATAAAAAAGGTGGAAATAAAGCAACAAAATAAAGGAGAAAGCAATCAGAGACAAACAAGAATAAAAGAAAATTTAAAACAGGGGAAACCTATTCAACAAGAAAAAGAAACAGATACTACTACCAGACAGTAACAGCACTAAAAGAACAGCAACAACTAACCAACAACAGCAAAAAGTCAGAAATGCAATCAACAAACCCAAGCACAATAATCCAAAAGTACAAAATCTACAATCTCAGAGAACTGAAAAAAGGGGACCCAAACAATGTATCCTACAGTAGCAATGTCAACAGAACAAGAAAGGGAAACAGAAAGGGGCAAAAGGTGAGAGAAAAGGAGGAGCAAGAAAGATGAAAAGGAAGAAGAGCTCAAAATGATGGATGAATATATGTCAATTGCAAGCAGATGAATTTTTAGATGATTTTGAATTGTAATAGGGCAGATCACAATTTGATATACCAATTATATTGTTATATCAAATTGCTTATATATATATATATATATATATATATATATATATATATATATATATATATATATATATATATATATATATATATATATATATAGATAGATAGATAGATAGATATAAACCTTAACAGAACAAAAAACAATAAAATAAAGTAACAAACAATATAGCACAATCAATACAGGTAAGGCAAGAGTGCCTCCCTAAATGGAAATGGGCTGAAAAGAAAAACCAGGGAAAGCACCCTCCAAAAAAAAGTTTTTAAGTCCAAATGCAAACTGCAAAGACCAAGAACTGTCACTGCATAATGCAATAGCAGGTCTGAGTCTGTGCAGTTTGCTAGGAATAAACAATAGATCACCATAGACCCTGGTCTGAAGGAGTATTATACTTTATCAGACCAGGGACTATTGTTTGCAGTTTGCCTTGACTTACAAGTGAGTACATATGGTTTTGTTGAGTGGTAGGTGCAGTTTGACTTGACTTATAAGTGAGTACATATGGTTTTGTTGAGTGGTAGGTACCAGATATATTCATATCCTTGATTATCCCTGATCATTCATTTTGGAATCCAACTTATATCAACAAGCAGATGCAAGTCCTCACTTTAACTGTCATTCCCTTGTAATCCATGAATTTTACAAATAGAATAGAGAGTTTGGCTTTCATTTTTTAAGCAAACTCTTTGGCCTTCACTTTTAGACAAAATCTTTGATTATCATTTTTAAGCAAAATCTTTGGTTTTCATTTTTAAACAAAATCTTTGGTTTTTATTTTTAAACATAATCTTTGGTTTTCATTTTTAGGCAGAATATTTGGTTTTCATTTTTAGACAAAATCTTTGGTTACCATTTTTAAGCAAAATATTTGGTTTTCATTTTTAAACATAATCTTTAACAGAATTTTACTTTCACCATGATCAACAACTTCTAAGTATATAATTTCTCAAAGTTAATAATGGCAAAACCTTGGACTAAATGTTAGCATGCTATTTTGGATTTATTTATTCCTAAGATGGATGTTGTTCAATAAAATCCAGACATAAATTTTAAGAAAATCACCTTTGTAAATAAACAAGCAAATATATAGACATATTTCAGTCTCTGAATGAATTGTGTATAATTTTGGACAGAAAATGTATATACAGTTACTAAAGTAAACTTGTTACAAGAAAACTATTTGCACAAAAACACAACTGTACATAGAAAACTTTTTACTTATATTTCCAAAACTTATTTAATAGTGATGGCAAACTAGTAAATGTTAAAATTTACTGTTTAAAACCTGTTGAAAATTTGTTTTATGATTTGTTCATCCTAATCAACAATTAACTATTGATTTTAATAAGCTGGAGATATCTCCAATACATTCTTTAGGTTAAACTCTGATTTTCATATTCTGGTCAGCTAATGTCAAACTTCAATAGATGAAGATTATACTTAAGTAAACAAGCAAGAAAGCCAATTTAACTAATTAACTAATTAACAGTTAATCCTTATTATTACAGTTTTTTTGTCAAAGGACTGCTGCTTGAACCTATTTCAAGGAAACAATTTTCTACAGTGGGTGTATGCAAGCACCTGCCATTGATTGGCAAATAAACATTATCCTATTTGGTGGTAACTAATCCTGCCTAAAGCATAAGTGACTTCAATTTAACAGTTCAAATCTACAGTCTCTAGCTATCCTACTTGTGAAAACTATTTTCTCTGTGTTTTATATCCCACCCTGTATCCTAACAGTCAACTTGTAAGGCATTTTACATTTTACACTGTTTACTAAATGAAATGTTTATTCTGAAATAGTTTTTTGGGGGGAGGCATAAATGCAGCATGGTGTTCTTCCTTTAATTCAATGATTGTAATTAATATTATACAAAAGGTAGAGAAATGCCAAGTGTTTACTCCTGTAAGTTTCATTGGTGGAAATGGAGATGTTATTTGGCATGTAGAGAAGTTACCCATCATTCATATTGGTCATTTTCTGGATTGAATCTAATTGCTGACAATTTTATTGCTATGGTTTATTTTTTGTTGTTTTGTTGTAGTTAAATTTTTTTATATTAGGATTGCTGTAGGGATAAAAAAAATTAATAGTTTTAATGTCATTAATATTTTAAACTTAACATTCTATTTACTAAACACATAATTTCTTTGTAAAGTGATTATTATTTCATCACAACAATATTCACATGTGATAAAATAGAGCATGATTTCTGTGTACAGGATATGATAAATTTATTTAAGTAGAATTTTTTAAAGGATAAATTAAAATTGACAGACATAATGTAAAAATTTGAAGTTGTCTGCAAATATCAGGAAATATTATGAGATTTGGAGGTAGGTAGGGTACAACTCTAATTTGGAAGATAATTTTTTTTTTCTCCAGGCATGAGATCTGACAGGTAGGATTAATGGTTATGTTTGTTGTGTTAGATAATGTGAAGTGGTTCACCAGCATGTTTGTCATGTGCCATGTCATTGGCACCTGGGTTATATTAAAAAACTGAAGACTATTAATTAATAACTCAAACACAATTTGTATATTATGTGATTATCAATATAATAAATGTTATGTAGTCTCTCTCTCTCTCTCTCTCTCTCTCTCTCTCTCTCTCTCTCTCTCTCTCTCTCTCTCTCTCTCTCTCTCTCTCTCTCTCTCTCTCTCTCTCTCTCTCTCTCTCAAATCATAATCTTGTAAACATCATTATAAAATGCAAACCATAGGTATCACAGAGATTAAACTTGAGTTTTGAAAATTTTCTGAAATACAAAATTAATTGATCATAAGAAATATGAAATAAATGTCATTTTGATCTGGTGGCTACTAGTATGAAGAGAAAGTAATTCAGCTAGGACTCAAGGACAATTCTTGGCCCAAGGCAGTTTTGATTCTTAACACACAATGCCTTAATATTCTATGGAGATAGGGTGATCCCAAGGCCTGAGCTGAGGTGATACTAGTGTAATCCCAACTCAAGAACTATGTTGATCCCTAAATCTTCCTAAGGCAGTTTGATTCTTGACTTACTACACACCTTATTCTAATATTCCAATGATTTGGTATGGGGGGTGATACCAAAGTCTGATGTGATGCCAGAATAATCCTTAGTCAAGAGTTGGACTGATTTTAGATGCTTAACAGGAAAGGATGAGTTTGAATCATGAAGTATTTGAAAACCAGGGTGAAATCAAACCAACTCGTTTTTTTTTTTTACAAACTTAACAAAGTCATGTGAAAATAAATCCTTAAGAATCTTGATAGATGGCATAAGGGCACCAGAGAACTAGATCAAACATAGGATTTGGCAAAAAATGACTTGAGGCTGTGTCCTGAGATAGTGGCAGGTTCAATCAAAAGCAAGATAATGAACACAAAGCAGATGCATCTTGATTAAATGACAAGAACTGTCAACATGGATGTCTAAATTTCTTGAAGTGAAACTATTTTCTCAATGTCAGTTTTGACTGGCTAGTATTGACATAAAAATTATTGCTAACCAGTGAAGTCAAGGAATTCTTAATCTCAATTTTGAATGCCAGAAATAAATTCAATTTCTTGACATTATAGTATATTAATAACTAATTTGAGTTAATTATTCAAGAAAGTCAATTTAATGGCTTTAGCTGGCATAAATTGAACATTGTTTGAGACAGCTGATATCATATATGTGAAGAGTATAGGTACCAAAACCTCCAATGAGATACTGACCTGATTTAATTGATAATCTCATTCCTAGATTATCAAATCTGTTGATAGATGTATAAGAGTCAGGTATGTCCTCAGTACATTGGTCACTTATCTTAGATTACTTCCTAAACAACATTACTTACCAATATTTAGGCAGTAAGATCAAAATATGTTGGAATAATAATGAAGCTCTTTAAATAATTATGATGGAATTTACAATTATATATAAGCTTAACTAATTAAATTATTATTTAACTAAAAGTTGTTATTCATATGTTTCAAAAGGTTTTCATTCCTAAAAGTGGAACATGTAGGAAATAAAATCTTTTATATCTGATTATGACAAATCATAATTCAATGATCAGTCATTAAATTTTTTGAACAGATTTCAATTATTCTGAAAGCCACATCACTAATAAAAATTTTCACAAAAACCTTTTTATAAGTGAATTCTGAAAATAAATTAAAACTAAAGATGATGGCAGTCCTACAAGTTAAAATAGATGCAAGGTGACTGTGGACAACTGCAGTCAACCAGTCAATTTGTCTTTTTGTATCCAACAACTAGGCCACTTTTTTTTTTCTTAAATAACAAGCACTGACAGAGGTCAAAGGTAAATTCTGCAATTTTAGATGTGTATGATCATATTATACACAGGAGTTAAAATGCTAAATAATACAGATAAAAATGTTGGAGTAAAATCTGATTAGGTACCATAAAAAAGATTCAAATGTAGGTAATACATAGTAATGTTGGGCATTGATAAATAAGACTAGAATTAGCTTCACCTTTAAAGTGAACTATATATTTTTAGCAAAAGCAATAAAATCTGCAAAGCTTTAAAAAAATTTCCTCAGTTTGTAAAACTTCCAAATGCTAATGACAAACTGGAGCATATCATAAAGTCTCATCCTGCAATTTCAGTTTATAACCTAAAAATGAAATTCAACACCTTAAAATATTTCCCCTTCATATTTGTCAATAACTAGTTGAATTTCCATATACTTTTCAACAACATCTTGCATTTTAAGTTTTGCTTTAGTAACTTAAAGATGGAGTCAGTATCATTTGGAAACACTAAATATGAAGTCACATTTGTAAAATGGAAATGCATAAAATAAAATGTATGTGATCCTTTGAGAGGAATGTAAATGGAGGAAAGAAAGAAAATTTTCAGATCTCAAAAGCCCACAGAAGACATTATTCCAGAAATTTGCAGATGGAAGACTGAAAAGAGTCACCGTGGTGTTTTGGTAATATCAACTACCCCAAGAAAGAAGTTTTGGTGCACAATGTTATAATTGGTGTTGTTATTTGTATACAGTAGTGGCAAACACATTAGGCTTTTATCTTACCCATGTGGAAGGCATACAAAGTTTGGAACAAATCTGGAGTTTAGAACATTAATTGCACAGAAGCCATTTATATTCTTTCACTCTAATTAACTTTGATTGCTTGACACCTAAAACAGTAGTTCTCTCTTATCTCAAATGTAATTCATTTACAATTTTTGGTCCTGGTAACATAAAAATTAAGTCATTGTGTAGCAAGGCTTCTTCTTTAAGTACATTTGACCTTGACATTAACCTTTGACCTTTTGAGCTAAAAATTCTTAGGCTTCTTCCTTGCCCTGATAAACACTATTTACAAAGTTTGGTGAAGGCATATGATGGACAAGTCATGTTATTGTGTGGAAACAGAACAGGCAATGGAGGGTCAAAACAGGAAATGGAGGATCAAAACAGAAAATGGAGGGTCATAGGGCTGCAAAGAGGGATGAATAGATGTCATGATATGATATGCTCAGCCTTATAATGGGCATATAAAAATAAATTATCAGGCAAATAGAATGATATTAAGCATTATTTTGAAAACTTTTTTTTGGAAAAACCAAATTATAATATTAAAATATTAACACAAGTTCTTGTGCAATTAGGTCAAAATGAAAAAAAAAAAGGTCAAATAACTCTTTTTCATCAAGAAAATTATCAATGCAAAATGGGGCAGGATGTATTTCTTCTAATCTGTTGTGGATTATTTCTAAAAAATCCCTGACCATATGGATTCAGTCTCATATTTTCACTAGTGGCCATATCCATCTCATTCTGCTTCATTAAGCTTTTTTCCATCTGGTTATGGAGTGGCCTTCAAATTATTATCTCTGGTTATTTTGGGGTTTTTTCTTCCGCAGAGCTTGTTCTGATTGTCTATGAGAATTCAGCATTTGGATATATTTTCGATCTGGCAGCTTTGACTGTCAATGGTTTTTGACTGTCCAATTTTTATTTCCCTGGATCTGAAATAATAATATAACTTGTGTCACTTCTTGATAAATAATCTTCATTTATTACATTTATGACATTGACACCTGTAACACCTGTAACATTTGTTGAAACTTCTGTTAATGAAAGCACCAATCTGTTAGTCAACAACTGCTCTCCACCATTATGACTGGTTGCTTTGTTGTGACATGCTGAATGTTTTGATTGTGCAGTAGAAAAAAAATGCATTCAACAGATGAAATCAGCAAATATATTTTCTAGAATACTGAAATAAGGTGAATTTTCACTTATTTGAATGGGACAGTGGCATATGTCCAATCAGAACAACTTTCATTTTATTCTCAAATTTCTAAGTATAACATGGCCACTGTTCATTAAAACTGAATGAAAATGGAAGAAAATTTAACATTACATATTCTTAAAATCAATTGTCCTATCAAATCTGGTTTACGCTGATAAGTTCTTCAAAAATTTATTGGACAAATTAAAACCTTTGTGACAGACAAATGGGAAATGCTAATAGACAGCATAAAGGTATGGTCAACTTATAGGATAAAAAATACAGTTAATCCTCTCAGAACTAAAACAATACCATGGAACCATGTAAATGCTAAGTTTAGATGGGTTTCTGGTTTACAGAAATTGTCAAATTTTACATATAATTAGACACAATCAGCTGTATTCATTAGTATAATAATTTGTACTTTCCTCAGGTTTAATATAATGATTTTTGTTCTGTTGACATTTATAAATGTTGATACCAATTTGGTTTCAATACATTTTTAATGTTTGATGTAAATTCACATAATTTGAGAAATTTTTCTAGCCAGTAAATACCAGAGCATTGTTCCAAAATATCTGGTCTTTGTCAGCTAAAATATCTAAGACACCAAACAGATGTCCCCCACGTAATCAAAAACGTTTTGTGTTCATGTTTCCTCCATTTAAGGTTTTGTGCTTTTAATTTAGAAAAAGAATTTAAAAATTCAATTTAGAATGGGGTATTTTTATGTCTCTAGTGTTTTTCTAAAAGATGGGTTTCCCTTTCCGATTTCAATCACCAGATTTAGGAAACTTCATCTTTTTTTATTCAGTGACCTTTGCCAAAGGTCCCTATGTCCAGTGTTTTGCTATCTGAGTAGTGCTATACTGTGTGTGTGTTATATTTGTATATTTGAAAGGATGGCCAAATAGACAGAATTTTCCTTTAGTTTTCTTTTTAAAGTATTGATATTCAAAAACCATGAGTGAGGAATCATTTTATTTACTTTTTTTTATTAATTTACAAATTTTTTTATAAGAAATGGTGCGCTGATAGTGAAGTAAAAATAAAGCCTAATGTTTTATATGTATGCTTTGTGATGTGTTGTTTCATATTTACCTTTTAAAATATAAGAGGCTGGTCATAAGGCTGGTTTTGAGAGGAAACACATCTTTTTTTAATTCCCTGGCATGTTTCCCTCATTAATAACCAAGTCTTATTCCACACACACCAATATTTGAATCCAATATTAATTGTTGTCCAAAGAGTATTTAAATGTATTAATACTGTTCGGTGTTAGTCCCTACTTTTATCCATGGCATCCTTTTACTTGCTTTTATCTCCCCTTGTGTTTGCATACTGTTTGTCCATTATCTACATATGGACTTTTCAGAGGCTCTTCCACTGGCCTTCCCATTTTGCATAGCACCCTGTGGTATAGCTGGGTGGCGTTTCTGTTTCCTACTTCATCTATGTGCAGATCCCTGACCTTTTAGCTTATTTGTAAAAATATTCTATTTATTAGAAATTTACAACAAAAAAAGAGAATTGTTTATTTAATATGTTAGTATATTGGATTCCATGTATATAGGTTGATTAGTATTTTATAAAAATGATTTTTTCCAGAGAAATAATATCCATTCCTTCAAAAAGGTTTAATTTTGAATTTTGACTTTAGATCTAGAATTGGAAGTGACAGGTTATTTGTGAATACCTATAACCTGTCCTCATTCCCTCATAGTATCAATTATGTAATTTATTAGATCAATAAAGGTTTTTGTTTCAAATTTAGCATCCTAGTATAAAATTTTATTTCTCTTGTATATGTCAGATTCAGATATAGCTTTGATGATTTTATCCCTTTCTCCTTTTTTACTATTACATTCAACTTTTACATAAATTTTACTAAATTGGTTCTACATAGGGGGCATTTTGGCAAAATTTTTATCATTCCTTTCCATTTTGCAACCTCTTCAGTCAACCAAACATTGTGGAGATATTTTAAAATTATACTTTGTATTATTAATGATTTAATTTTTGACCAATTTTTCCATGATTTTGACCAGTTTGCCCCCCTAATTTTCCCCTTCTACTTTATATGTACTTTAATTTCATGTAAAAATCCCTTAATAATTTGTATATATATATATATATATATATATATATATATATATTACTTAAAATCTATATATAAATTAATACAATAATATCTTTTACAAAAATCTCTAAATTAAACAATAAATTCTTTTTTAATTCTTTTTTATATTAGAAATTTTTTTAGTTTTTGAGTTATTCCTAAAAGTATCAAATGTATTCCTATTACTAAAACCAAACCAGTATATATACAGAGATTCCTAAGGCATATTTGGAATCTGTTTTACTTTCTGGAAGAAATTTAAAATATTTGTTTTCTGTATCCATCTAAGATTCAGTAACGCAAATCCCCCCCATCATTCCCCATGTATAAAGTCTCTTTTTCAACATAATGAAGTTTGTTATCCCATATATAGTAATTATTTCTTTATCCAAATCTTTTAAAACTTGATATTTTAAATCTAATGATTTTAAAATGTAATTTATATTAGAGTAAATATAAGTTTTAGCAACTTGTGCATGCTCCATGATACTTAGTGGTGTCTGTTCCTAGATGGCAATGTTTTTATTTACTTTATCTTTAATATTTAGTTTTCTTTTTCCTCATTTTTCCAAAGTAACTACTAAGGGCATTGACCCTATCTTTTATTAAGTTGGGGGGAAACCCCAGGGTGGTTCACTCTCCAGTTTCCCATTTTTAATAATTCTGTTTTGTCCTTGTTAATTTTTGACCCAGAGGCTTTGCCAAAATTTTCATATTCTTTATCTAGGTGTTTAAAAGAATTTGGGTCTTTTATAAAGTTGGTACAATCATCAGAGTATTGGGGCATTTTAAATTCTTCTCTTGTATTTGGGATCTTAATTCCTTCTATAAGTTCATTTACCCTTATTTTTATACTTAGTATTTCAATTTCTATTATGCATAACAGCATTGACTGATGGTAGCCCTGCCGAACTGACCTCTATATTTCAAATTTTCCTATTATAGCACCATTTACCTGTACTCTTGCAGCTATGTATCTGTACAGGATATCAATCAATTTTCAGAAATTTTCATAGAAGCCAAATTTTAAAAGTGTTTTTTGTATATAATTATGTTCAATTCAGTCAAATGCTTTCTCTTGATCCAGAGGTACCATGTCACCTCTTTATTCAGTTTCTTTAAAAAATTCTATTAGTTTTGATATTTAAGATATTGTTATGAATGTCATTTCCTTTAGCCCCACATATTTGATTTTATTAATAATGGAACCCATACACTGTTACACTCCATTCGCTAGTATTTTACTAAAGATTTTATAGTCATTATTTAGGAGGCAGACGGGATTCCAATATTTTAGATCCTTCCTTCTTCCCTTTCCCTTTCAAAGATATTAATCCTTTCCTCATTGAGTTAGTCATTTTTCATTTTTAACAGAATATTATTAAACAAAGATTCCATGATCGGCGCTAACTCAGGTTGGAATTTTCATTATAATTCCCCAGTCATCCATCTTTTTGCCTAGAGAGTAATAGTCTTTAAACTTTCTTCTGCAAAAATAAAGCCATCTCATAAGTCTTTATGTTACGATGAAATTTGCTCACATTTGACATCATTTAAATATGTTTATTAGATTATTATTTATATTTTGACTTTTATATAGGTTACTGTAAAATAAAATTATTTCGTCCAAGATTTCACACTTTTTGTTTAATAGATTCATCAAATAAAGCATTAAGATTTTTTTCTTCCTCATTCTTAAATTCTTCTCTCTTTTAGAGTCACCTTGCTTATGTATAAAATTCTGAAAATTTGCCTCCTCTAATCTCTGTCTCATTTTTTTTTCCCTTGCTTCCAGCTCAAGGAGCAGTTGATTGATGTTTGTGATGCATTCATTCTTGAACATGGAGGACTGACATATAATCTCCATTGCACCTTCTGGTTGCTGTATTACAAACAATTAACTCTGAATGCTGTCCAGTCCATACAGGTGTAAATGTCACTTATGTTTACACTTGATATAGTTGGTGCAAGTGCAGGTGCTAGTATTTCCTTTACTTCATGCCTAGCTCTAGGCTATTTCCTGACCACTGAATGACCACTGATTGACCTACTGACTGAGATCTGTCAGCCACATTTTAAGCAGGTCTCAGCTTTATAAGGGTAATTCTGTGTTTTAAAAATAAGTAGGTCAGCAACAGAAAACTTGTTTCAGTTTTACCTAAGCAGATAAATTCCAGTTTCATTTCAAATAAAGAATACAATATTTAGGGCCTCATAAATGTCATGGTTTTAGGTGGGTTTGGGTGCAGTGAGGTTTCACTGTGTATACCATCTTCCTAAGAATATAACCTGAGCATAAAAATTTTTGCCACTAACTTTTATCAAGAAGTGAAATTTAAGAAGAAAAAAAAATGATTTCACATTGAATCAAAGTAGGAAGGAAGGAAGCAAAACATGGACAGGAGGAAAATAGTGTAGAATGATGCAGATCAATTTCTATTGCTAAAGATATGAAGCTAACCATCAAGGCCCTTAACTATGTCAAAAATAAAGCAGAAGAGATCAAACCCACACAAGGCACATTGCTCCAGTAAAAAATGAATCAGAAGATATGCTGACTTACACATGTTCATGCAGCAGGCAGTACTTGCAGACAGGTCCAAAGACAATCACTATTACCATTATCTACAGCAGATGTTTTCAAGCTCCTCAAGCGGCCAAAGTCCACTCACTTGAAAGATGGGCAGGAAGTGGCAACTATGGTTAGTCATATGGTTACCAATGAGGTCCATGGATCCTCCAGCAAAAAACCCCACTGAAAACCAGGGTAGATACTCTCATTTGTTGAGATAGTACCTCCAATAATCTGAAACTATTTGATCACTCAGCTTGATGGGCAAAGTTTCAACTGAGGGCAGATGAGTGATATTTATATGTTCTCTGGAAGCAGCAGGACAGAGTTAGTATTTCAAGGCAACATTAAGAAGACCTAAGAGATGTAGATATTCCCAAGCTAAGATACAACCTTTTGTATGGCGAGAAAACCACCTAGGTGATCTATATGATACAAAGTCAGAACCAAAGGGTTTTTAAAACCACATGAGGAATGAAGAACTGGGATTGAATCAGACAGGAATCTGAATTGAACAGGAGCAAAACAAATTGCTCAGCTACAAAGGATTGCTCACTTTGTACTTTTTACCTGTAAGATCTTGCTTCTAAATGATGTAGGGGACCAATCTTAGGGTATACATGTACATCTTGGGTGTTTGAAGGTGCTGGTCGAGAAAGCTATGATTTTGAAAAAACCTGGAGTAAGATACTAGTTTTATTGTGATGCAAATGAAACTGAACACTCCTTTTATCAGTAGAGTAAAGGTCATCAGGGCAGGTGTGTCTCACATTATATGTGAAGGTAAAGACTTGCTCCATCAGGCATTTGAAAAAGGATAACATAGGTATCCCCTTCTTTGGAGTCAAGAGAAGCTGGGTCAAAATGGAATGTTCTCTCCATGAAATTTATCCTGGAGGACTGGGTCAGTGATACATTTACTTCTTTGCAAGCCTGTCATCTGCCCTCCTTCATCTGGCTGGGAGAGGGTGTGACCTGATGATGGATAAGTGATGGTCTTTCAGTAGTGCATGGATAGAGGAATGCCTATCTTTCTGCAAACTAAACTTAAGCAACATCAGAAAGTGAGCATTGAACTGCCATACATATTATACTAGCCATTCCTGAGACTGACTCTAGGACAAGAAAGGAATCTAGGCTATGTTCAAACTGCAGAATATTTTCATGGAATATGGAACTACAATGTAAAAACTGGTTGCTGCATGTTAAATGGGGTTTCTGCACAAAGAGGGAATGTTAGCATTCCCAGGACTGTGATTTCTTTAGAAACAGTTGGAAAAGCGCATAAAACTGGTGTGTTCCCATAAACTAGATTAAATATGACCTAAATCGTTGTTGCAAAAATACAGTCCTATTGATATTTAGATCTTGGACTTTACTTTCAAAGAAGAACAAAAATTCAGCAATTCAATTAGATTCAGTAAACTGTTGTGAAAAAGGTTGATGTCTTTCTCTTCAAAGATCGATGGCTGTTGGAACTCTATACAAAGCTACTCAGAGAGCAGAATAAAAGATAACAACACTAATTCACTCAATGCATGGAAGATGTATTATTGACACGCTTGTGAAAAGTTGTTTCTGAACTTATATGAGGAAGGTGGCAATGAAAGTTCCTGCAGGGTAATTTTTGCATGTGTATTACATTCATTCTACAACATTCAAGTGATTGTTTTAATCAAAATATCTAAAATTTAAAAATTATCAATGCCTTTCATATGTAATTATTACTAACATATGTCTGATCCATCTCTATTTCTTCTTTTAATTGCTGAATGATGAAACTATTTCTAATATTCTTGAACAACAAGACTTAAAATTAGTCACTATGGCTCCCATTCTGGATGAAAGATTGGCACCAGTTTCATTTGGGAGAAACTAGACATCACTGGATCCCTCTTGGTGAAAAGCCCATCTCAATATAACTTTCCATTTAGAACAAGTAGCAATAGCAAAATTTTCAAGATGGCTGCCTTGGTAGCCATACTGGATTCTGATGTCACTATTTTCCTGTCTATATGAATTTCTATCTTGGTGGAATAGTGATATAATCTTCAACATGGCCACTGTGGCAGCCATACTATATATCAGATCTGCATGTATTTCAGACCAACTAGAAACCAGCAGAAATATTCTGGTAAAAACTTTCCATTCTGGACAAGTACCAATAAAATATTTTTGAGACATTTGCTCTGGTGACCATATTGAATGTTAGATTGGCATAATGTCATTTAGAAACAACTAAATATCTTAATATATATTTTGGTGAAAAAATATGCTGATATGACTTTCTATTCAAGGGAAGTAGTAATAACAAGATTTTTGAGATGTTCATATTGGATGTTGATCAGCTCCATTTTCATTTAGGTACAACTAGACATCCCAGTCCCAGTAAGTGTTCCACCATCCATTCAGGAGGAGTAGTGGTAAGATTCCAAGATGGCCTATGTAGTTGTAATAGTGGATGACTGAGGGGAACCATGCTGACTTAGGACATGATTATCCATTCATCAGGAGTGGCAATAACAAGATGTTTAGGATGGTTTGCTGTGGTAGCCATACTGAATGTTATAGAAGCATATACATTTATGACCAACTAGACTGGGGGATGAATGAGTGTGCAAATTTTCATTCCAATCCTCCAAATGGTTTAGGAGCAGTGACAACAAACTTAAGCTAATAGACAGATCCACAACTGACAACAGGCCATCCCATATGCTTTACTATTATATGCTCATAAGAGCTGAAGTTCAGTTGCATTTTCCAAAAATATCTGTACCAGAGATTTAGTGCAAATGATATATTTGGAACAAGTCAAATCATGCTTTTTACTATGTTATACAAAAAGGTAAACTCAATAAACATTATTGCATGTTCCCATTTTGATGCTGCTTTCTATTGAAAATAAGTAACATTTTTTACTATCAGGAAAAATTGGAAAGAAAAAAGAATTTTTCTTAGGGGGCTACAATAGATGCAATAACAATTGTCTGGTTTATTTAGTATAGGAATACCTGTATTAAAAGTTGTTTCAGTTTTGTGAAAAGGTCTCTCTTGAATGTGACCCTGTATTTGCCTCCCTTGGCACTTGATCTGGTCCAGTTGTCTGGAGGCTATCCAGTGTCAATGAAGGACCCAAGCTTTGAAATGTTGGAGGTATATACTCTGTGTCATCTGTAATAGATACAAGCTTGGATGAAGGAGTTTACATAGATTACTAAATGTAGACAAGTGACATTGTGTATTATGGATATCATGACATGGACAGATAATGGATTGGTATAATTATACAATAATAATAAAGTAATTAATTTTAAGGTGGTCTCTATGTATGACAGTATACTCTGATATGAAGCGGGGAGAAATAGTTTATTTACCTACATTAAAGGTCGTTTAATATCCTTCAAAGACAAATACTAATTATAACGGTTACTGACATACACCGACAGTGTTTTAATCTACACTATTATCTTGCATGGACATATATTGCTAGCTTTCATGAATAATTATCCATGGGTTCCCATGCATATACGAGTGATTTAGTGCTATGTGATGACACAATCTTGTGGGTATAAGGATGTGACCTATATTTGTAACCTATATCTAAATCTGCGATTAGCATTCTATTCAACTTTACGTTTTTCATATTTCTGCGCCATAACCTTCAATTATGACTGTGCGTTACTAGGTCCATACACTAGAACACTCACTCATGACTTCCTTCATAAATATGGTTGCGACAGAATTTCATACCATTATAATAATGTATATATATTTGGACCTTGCAAATGTCAATGTTATTTTCATCTCAAAAGTCTCAAGATTTACTAAAGTTAATAAACTTTAATCTGAAATCGTTTGCAGCGAACCTGCAATTATATATACTGCTTATACAAATTGCTCATTTCATGGTCATTCTGTGCAATTATCATGTATTCCAAAGGTTAAAGATATCAGACTGACTAATAACGAACATTTTCAGTTCGAGAAATATTGGATACTGCAGAGTCGAACTCGAAGCGGCCTTAAATTAACGAAAAACACTGGATCATAAGTGTTATGTTTCACCAACCGTACGTCAGCATTTTTAAATAGTGTTTTCACATTCATCTAACTTTATTGGCATCAAGTTTCTTCTTCTTCTTCTTCTTCTTCTTCTTCTTCTTCTTCTTCTTCTTCTTCTTCTTATTATTATTATTATTATTATTATTATTATTATTATTATTATTATTATTATCAGTGCTGTTGTTGTTGTTAGGTAATTGCAATATCACCTTTCCTTTTATATTATATACAAATGCGTTAATATTTGTGTTGGTAGTATTAGAAAATTATATATAGGAACGTAAAGAATATGAGTGAACAATAAGATACCAATGTATATGGCGGCTTATGTATCTACAAATTTCAAACCTTGACACACACATACGTACATACAAACCTATATATATATATATATATATATATATATATATATATATATATATATATATATATATATATATATATATATATATATATATATATATATATATATTAGTCACTGATTGTGGAGGAAACCTGACAGCCATAGTAGCGACAGCAAAGTTGACGGCACCACATTATTCCTTTCGGTATGGAGACAACCTACGCTGTCACTGGAGTTTGTTTGCCCCCATCAGTAACAGAATTTTCATACACATTGACTTCGACTACAATAAGGAATGCTCGTCTGATTATCTGCAGTTATATCTGGGTATGTACAAGAACAAAATGGATATTGTATGTGGTTAATTTTTTCTTAAGCTTGCTTGATATATAGAACGCTTGTGTAAATCGTTGCATTGCTCTGTTGCCTTTTGGTTGGTTTTGGGGTTCTTTTATGCTTGTTTGGTTATTTTTCATTCTTTATAAATATGCAATTGTTGCAAATATACATGACGGTGAATATGATATGCGAAACTGCAAGCTTTGGTTAATTGTGCATTTATCGCTTAAATTTCAAAATTATCTCTAATTATGATGTCATGAATTTTTAATGTCATTTCTAGATAGATAGATAGATAGATAGATAGATAGATAGATAGATAGATAGATAGATAGATAGGTAGATAGATAGATAGATAGGTAGGTAGGTAGGTAGATAGATAGATAGATAGACAGACAGACAGATAGATAGATAGATAGATAGATAGATAGATAGATAGATAGATAGATAGATATGAAGCGATTTATAACACACGTGAATTATATAGAATATAGCACTTCGGAGAGGCTTTATTACAAAACATTAATGGTGGGCTTTAAATACAGAAGAATTCTGACTTGAACTTAAGGATTTAACTTTATGGTGACATACTAACTGAAGATACCGTTAAGTTTATGAACATTACCTTTAGTTAGCACCAAATAATATGGAGCGTGCTGCACTTTCGCAAACTTTTGCTTAATTGCCGATGGGTTTTTCATTAATGTTTAAGCGACACTTGAAATCAGGATGCAGTATACTTTTCAAATGACACTTTTGATTAGGATACATTAGTTTGTACGTTTTATTCAACAGTCGCTAATTTACGTATACATAGTTTAAATTCTAGAATTTTGGTGCTTTGATGCATTCTTTTCCAAACCTTTAATACACATGATACTTAGTTGTTTAACTTCATTCCTGCACAATTATTTGTTGTAGTCGTTCTTGACAATACAGATACATTGATGTAATTTTTGTTTTATACATTACACTTTTTCTGATTTACATTTTCATAGCGTTTAAAGCTTGAATAGCCAGTATTCACGTAAACATACAAAAAAAAAGAACAATTACAAACGAATTCAGTATCTCTGCTATTGAAAAACTAATAGAAAATACAACTCCATCACCCGTGGTGTATTGTTTAATTTCTGATTTTAAATTTCAGATCGACAATTTGTGTCTTGCCACCGCATCAACGTTTCTATTTCACTTGGCTTTATCGTAAATTGCAGTATAAAATAAATGAGTCATATAAACAAAACAAAACAAATAATGTTGTGTCATATAAAGCTGACATATAGACTTAATGAAAATAAAAAACAATAAATTGAACCGGACTTCAATTTTAGTCCGATATTTTTGCAGCTTATACTCACTTGTTTGTGTAGCACTTTATAACTAGATAACTCTAGTCAACTTAAGCAAACATTGGCTGGGGATTGAATTAAACTGGAGATGCGCAAGTTTAACGCACAGCGGATATTGTAATATTCTACAATTAAAATATTTACCAAAGTGGATATTTTGCTAATTTGAAGCATAGCAAAAGATATAATTACATGAAAAATGAAACCACCTTTGACAATGAGATATCTTTTTAATTGTAGTCTGTTATTTTTCAGGTACCAATTATACATTTCAGACAGACAAAATGTGCAATAACAACATACAAAACATGAATTTCATCACGATGTCCAATCGAGCAGATGTTATATTTACCACGAATGGAACACGGACGAATACACTCTATTCACTCCAATATCAAGCCGGTATTTCTCATTTCACATTTACATAGATGGCATGGAAAACTAAACTGTCATGAAACAATCAAATATCAATCCAATAGTTGCTTTAATTTGATACCCATTTATACATTTGCAACATAACGTAATTTTCAAATTTTCTTTATATCAAAACAATAGTTATAAGACTAATCTTGACATCATTCTGATTTTAAAAAAAATACTTATACGTTAGTTTTCCCGGGTGTTATCATAGTAGAAACAGTAGTAAGATTTTCACAACATTGAATATTTGCATGTTGCACGGAAAAAACAATGCACTGCATCTCATATATATTATTATACCTTCCCCGTTTTTCAGCGTATGGCAATCCTTATCCTATCTAAAGGGTGTTATTGTCCTGATTATGATAATCCAATAAGGCAAGATACATTTAATATAAACCAGAATTTTAACTATGTTCTTTAACTAATTATTTTGTTTATAATATTTATTATATATCTTTATATTATGATGTACCTTTGAGGTTTATTTTTGTTTATAAATTAGTCAAGCGTGCATTTCTTCACTTTAGCAAACTCACCTCTTATCGATATGGGTTAAATCAACCAATTACTAGTCAAAAAAAAACATTATGCCAGTCAAAACTTCAAATTTCAAATTTGGTCCTTCTTCAATATGTTTCCTATATTTGATAGGAAATATCATACTTTTCTAGGAGGTTCGTTTTGGTAAAAATAAAATCAGTACATTTATTTCTACATTAAATACTTTGATCTACATTAATTAAAGTTACATTGCATTGAAATCGTTTATTAATGTAATGTTGCGTTTCTCCAATAAATGCATCTCCTCTTTCTAACTAATGAATGATGATTTCATATTTGGGATAATCGGAATCTGATCTTATAACACAAAATGCACTTAATATAAATCTTGAGATATTTATATGTCCCTTATATATTCATTTTAATCAAGACTTTTGTATATGATTTAAAATAAATTTATATAGGAAACTTGGAAAATTCATAACTGTCTGACATCTAGTATTTAACTATTATGTATAGCATTATAGCTTTTGTTCATATATTACATTACTAGAAACAATATAATTCTAATTGATTTGAATATACTGCCCTTTTATCCCGACGTAAAAATTATTTACTAATAAAAGAAATCATTATGCCAGTCAAAACTTCCAATTTTAAATTTATTCCTTATTCAATATTTTTCCTATATTTGTTTGGAAATATAACACTTTTTGCTTTACATCTAGTTTATATTAATCTCTGTGTTACATGGTAGATTGCATATGCGATTTTCCAATGTATTTCTTTATTTCTGTTTTCATTGTAGTGACATACTGTGAAGGACATCTGATGGCACAAACAGCTATGTCTACACTGTCGTCGCCTAATTACCCCTTTTATCAAAATAACCTATACTGTCGCTGGCCTATTGGAGCTCCTATCAATTACAGAATTGTCATAAACATAACAAATATTGAATTTGAAGAATATAGTGACTGTTTTCATGATTATCTGCAGATATATCTTGGTATGTACAAAAAATATTAAATTATTTCACAGTTTTATTCGTTTCGTTTGAGAATGTAATAGCGCAGAAATTATATGCTTCCTTCTCAATGTACTTACATCCTTCTATACAAATTGTGCTGCCTCTAAACAAAAACAAAAACAGAACTGCATTATGCATATGAAATCTGTATCTCACTTAAAAGATACAGATAACTCTTTGTGTTGATGAAAGAATTAAACATGGTCTATTTTGACAAATTTAAATATATGGATCAGAAAATATTGTCGACACTTCAGTCTTCATTTGCTCTTCATGCTTCCTTATTCTTTAATATATAAGAATTTTATCCTCTGAAAGGACTATTTACTTCTTAAATAAATTATTTTATTTATAAAATAATAATAATAATAATAATAATAATAATAATAATAATAATAATAATAATAATAATAATAATAATAATATAGATATATTAATATAAAACATGCTATTGGATCAATTCGAAATATTTCTCGCCAGAATCTTTTCATTAATTCTTTTAAAAATATTGTTTTTAAAGAAATGTAAAAAAAAAAAAAAATGCTTTAATATAGTACGATCAAGAAAAGCCCAATACACCAAAGACGTTGACAGCAAATTTATTTTTCAAATAAGAGCAGATTTTAAATTGCAAGAGAGAAAAAACCGTTTACATGAAAATTAAGAGTAGGAAATACATCTGCAGCGTGCTTACAGATGTTGTTTTTCTTTTCAGATGCAAACGATAGTGTTAAGATGCATTGCGTGTGCAGGAACAACACTGAGGACATGGATGTCATTACAATGTCTAATCAGACTGATATAATTTATGTCACGACTGGACATATGACGAAGTCAATATTTGTATTGCAATATAAAGCTGGTATTTCTCACCCTTTATATATATATATATATATATATATATATATATATATATATATATATATATATATATATATATATATATATATATAGATGCAATAAACTGATGACGAACAGTACGAAACTAGTAGCTAACTAGCCTAAGCGCTTTAGACTCCTAATGAGTCTTTTTCAAAGGCAAATACAAAACATATATACGACAAACAAATAAACACAAAAACGTTGTGTTTGTAAACCTCTACATGGCTGTCTTCACATGTGCTAAAACTATAAATACAACCAGCTTGTATAGACTAGTTGCGGAAACTGAAAACGTTGTATAATTCCCTAAAAGTCTACAAGCCAAAGCGACATCTATTTTTACTTTTTGTACATTTATGTAACGCAGATTAAATCCCGGATATTTGATTCTATACCGGTTATTCTTATAGTAAAAATTGAAGGATAATAAGAAGATTTAGAAAATGTTAAATTCTACTAGTGCATAGTTTTCATTTTCTAGTCTTCTTGGTTTAAACCGCTTGGTTTCAATGTTCTATGGCGGCGTATCCAGTATGATTCCTTTTCCTTCTTGGTTTCAGAACTCCAGCTGTGGTTGTTAGCAATAGCGATAAGTATTATATCACTGAAAGTATGGCCAGGGAAGGAGAAGTGTTCTGCGACCGGGCTTCTGTACAGCTTTTTTGTCATCCAATCAGACCTATGAATGTTTATCCTTTTGTGTAGCTTTCCAGTTTCTCCGACGTACTGAAGGCCACAGATCTTACATGTGATGAGATAAGTCACATTCTCTGTTTTGCACGTTTCGTTTGGACCATGTATGTTTAATTTTTCTTTAGTCACTGTGCTAGTGAATGTCCTGGTCTCTATCATATGTTGACAGGTCTTGCATCTTTTATCGCCACAGGGTCCAGATTGACTAGGTTGGTTTTGACTAGCGATTGGCGTTAGCTTTGCCCTGACTAGGATGACCTTTAGGTTTTTTGGTCTCCGGTAAGCTACTACAGGTTTGTTCGGAAGTATTAGGTTTAGTATGTCTGACGATTGCAAGGTTGGCCAGTGGTTTGCGATGATTTTACCTACTTTGGGATTGTCTGGGTGATAGGTCAGAATAAATGGTATCCTATCGATAAACCTTTTCTTTCTGTCCATATTTGAGTAGGTCATCACGGTTTGTTTGTTTGGCCCTTTGGATTGCCTCGGCAATCAGGTCTTTGTTGAAGCCTCGGTAAATTAAATGTTTAGCCAGCTCTTCAGACCTTTCTAGGAATCTTTCATCGTCGGAGCAAATTCTGCGTATCCTCAGTGCCTGGCTATATGGAATGTTCCTAATGCAGTGTTTTGGATGACAGCTGGTTGGGAGGAGATACTGATGTTTGTCGGTTGGTTTCGAGTAGATGTCTGTGTGTAATTTGTTTTCCACAAGTCTGGTTGTTGTGTCCAGGAAAACATGGTTTGAGTTGGAAATTTCTGCCGTGAATTTTATTGAAGGATGAAAGTTGTTTGCCTTTGATATGAAGTCATCCAGACTTTCTCTTCCATACTGCCACTTCATTTCTATATCATCGATAAAGCGTACCCACTGGTATGGTGTACGCTCAGCCGATGCTAAAAGCTGACCCTCAAGTTTTCCCATGAAAATGTTAGCATACGAAGGGCCATTTTAGTACCCATTGCAGTTCCATTGATTTGTAGGTAGTTTTCTTCATTAAATTCAAAGTTGTTGAGTTTTAGGACAAGCTCCAGGAGTTGGACTAAGAAGTGTGTGGGTGGATTGTGTTTGTGTTTATTTGTTTGTCGTATATATGTTTTGTATTTGCCTTTGAAAAAGACTCATTAAGACTCTAAAGCGCTTAGGCTAGTTAGTTACTAGTTTCGTACTGTTCGTTGTCAGTTTATGGCATCTATTTTAATCAATCCCTGACACACGTGATCCCTTGGTGGATCCAATACGCTTGAAAGGGTTGTTATTCGCCATATGATTTGTTTTCTATATATATATATATATATATATATATATATATATATATATATATATATATATATATATATATATATATATGTATATATATATATATATATATATATGTATATATATATATATATATATATATATATATATATATATATATATATATATATATATATATATTCGTATTGTTAAATATACACAAACTTTCAAAGACATTTTTCTTTTTAATTGTCTGAAGTTAAAATGATAATACTAATAGATCTTAAATTCGGTAGGATGTGTGTGGATATATTATTTCAACATTTTTTTGTTTATTTATAGTTACGAACTGTGGCGGACGACTCCAAGCCGGACCTACATCAGCTAGGCTATATTCACCTTATTACCCTCTTCAGTATGACAACAATCTATATTGCTACTGGACCATTGAAGGTTCCACAAATTACAGACTTGTGATTGAAATTGCATTTATTGACTTGGAAGCAAATAGTGATTGCTCTTATGACTATCTTCAGATATATCTAGGTAAGTATATATATATAATGAAAAGGTGTCATAGCTTGAATATCTTCCGATATGCATTAGTATGTATATGCAAATAAGGATATTTGGTGTGGCTTGATGCAATTCAAATATGCATATATGAGAAGAAACAGAAGTTCATTTTGTCGATTGTTAATAATGAAACAGTGATATTTTAAAACGTATGGTTTATGTAATGGTTGTCTGTACCACCCAATGAGAAACAATATATGCAGATTGTGAGCTTTTTCGAAATTATGATTGGATATTTTTCTTATGTCTTCTTTTTCGCAGGAGAAGGGAACATTCTTGGGACTAGTTGAATTTGTAGATACAAGCCAAAAGAATTGAATTTCATCACGAGGTCGGACAAAGCAGACATCATTTTTCTAACTGATGGATCCATTAAAAAGACAGGCTTTGGGTTGAATTATAAAATTGGTATTTGTAGTACAAATGGTCAAATCTAACTCAAGTGTTTGCTTGAGTCCTACCTTTGCAATAATGACTACACATTCAACATTCTTGTTCATGCCTATATAGGTAATCCTGAACAAATATTCTCTGTAAGCGATTATTATCTAAGTCATTGTACCGGCAAATCTAATCGAAATCTCAAAAGTATTATCATATTACAGAACAAAAAGACATTACAAAAGCATGGGAAAGTTATTTTCTTTTTTTGCCTAGATATAGTTTTGTCATTAATTACTCTAGACTGTTATACCTTTATGGACAATATTGCTTCTTGGATTACAACCTTATTGGCAGTATGTATGAACACGCTTAACCAACGACTAAAACAGTAATATCTAGGAATTATTTAGGTCTGATATATATATTACAAAAGCAAACGACAAAGAAATTATTATAAGAGTAAAGACAGCTATTTACTAAAGTACAAAAGAATGAAGTTGCAATTCCAGAACAACGAAAACATTTAATCACCAAAACAAAAATTTAGAAGTTCTTTAAAAAAAAATAGAAACTCCTCAAACCTTTTAATTATATTACTGTAGCGGAACACTCCCTCGGCTACATTGCCACGAGTCTCGCTATCTCGGGTTCTTTATGATAAGTCTTGTATTAGGAGTGATACCCCGCTGAATCTGTCTGATGACTGGCATTACAGAGTGTAACAGATTCCTACCTTAGCTGGAGACCGTCTTATTCTTGGCTTTTTGGGTGTCGCCGACTTGGTCAAAGACTATTCACAGGGTCGCCGACTGGTCGTTGTCGCCGACTTGTCGCAGTCGCCGAAAATCGCAGTCTTCTTAACCGACTTGATTGCAGTCGGCGACTGGTCGAAGATTTGTCGTTATCTCGGTCGCAGTCACCGACTGGGTCGCAGACTTGGTCGCAATCACCGACTGCGACTGGGGTGGTTATATTGCCAATTGTCGCAGTCTCCGTCGCCGACTGGTCACACGGTCGCAGACTGGGTTTTCGTCTTGTCGCCAACGGAGTTACACTCGCAGTCGAGTCGCAGTCATCGACTTGGTGCAGGGTCGTTAATTGGTCTTCCTCTGGTCGCCGACTGTGTGAGCAGACTTTTCTCAGTCTCGGTCGCATAGTCTCAGACTGGCAATTCTTCTGGTCACCGAATGGGTCGCAGTAGCTGACTGTCGCAGAGTCGCGTCGCTATTCACTCGAGATTGATAGAGAGATACGACAGAGAGAAATGATGAAAGACGAATTATGCTCAGTCGAAACGTGTATTGTCGTAATCCCTCTGCGTTCGCTTGGACAAGCCTTGTATCGCCGGGCTGCTGGTCGATGAAAGACCTTGTCCCTAACCTTCTCAGATTCCTGGCCTGGCTCTCTCCTACCCAACAACGGAATACGACCAAGTGTGCTTGCTCTGGCGGGTGAGTATATTGCTACACTTTAGGGGACGTCTTTACTATACACCGCATCCTAACACACCACCATAGCAGCTGACCCGTATATATACCCAGGCAGAATCCCGTGACCCAAAAACTAATACGGTAGGTTTCACTGCAAAACCCGCCAAACATTTAAAATTATAACATAAACTTCAACAAAACGAAATATTAAACAACGAAACTAGAAATTGAAGTCAATGGGGTTTTCTCATTACACAACCCATACCTCCATCATATTTACATCCACGCACATACGAATGGTCAAGAAAGAAATTTAAACAAGTAAATATAATCACTTAAATCACAGTTAAATCACATAAAACACAATATCAAACAATTACGAAGGAATTAACGTTCAGTATAAATGTCCATCATTATTTTCCTAGACTCTCCAAATTACACTTTGGAATGTTCTGAACGCATTTACTTCACTGTTCCATATTAGCAAAATTCACATAGAATTCTTCCAATTTCTTGGGTGGTTTCCTTTGTCTCTTAGGCGCTCATCACTAGCTGTTCTTGACTTTCCATTGTCTCGGTTTTTCGCTGGGAGAACTTCTATCATGGTGTTAATTTGGTAAGGCTCAACAAGACTGGTATCCTCATGGCCGTCGTTCCCTTGATCCTTATCCATAATTTCCGAAGTCTTAAAGTCCATTTCCCTCGCTCCCTTAGCGACTTCATTACATCCCTGGTACTTCTTCAAGCGATCCACATGAACTACGAGGGGCTTTACATGTCTGCAGCATTTAACTCTGTAATTGACGTCACTCAACCTGTTAACATCGAAGGGTCCATGCCACCATGTCTGTAATTTTGGCGAAATTCTTTTTTTTTTTTTCGTTTCGGCGAAAACAATCAGACAAGATCGCCTGCCTACTAAAATGAATTTTTCGTCTGGGGGTGATTCTTTCTCTCGAGTACGCTTCTGCCTTCCTGGTTGTCTCCGCACTCATAAGCATTGTCCCCTTCCTTGCAGTTAGCCTTTCTTTCTAAATCTACTCATTCATTCCTTCGTTAGGGGTCGAAACTCATCTTCATATGGAATTTCAGTCCTTACCTCTGTCTCAGGGGTAAGCATCCAGTCGCCTACATGTGACACTCCGTAAGCTATCTTGATTATGTCTTCTACTCCTCGACCGATCCCACCGCTGACACCAATTGGTAGTACAACACGCACTTGGCTACACTGTTCCGAGTCTCGCTAACTCGGGTTCTTTATAATAGGTCTTGAACAAGAAGTGATACCCCACTGAATCTGTCCGATGAGTAGCACTCCAGAGCCTGACAGATTCCTACCACAGCTGGATACCGTCTTATTCCTGGCTTCTTGGGTGTTACCGATTTGGTCACATACTAGTCACTGGGGCGCGGAATGGTCGCTGTCGCCGACTTGTCGCAGAGTCGCCGACTTGAGGTAGCTGACTAGGTCGCAGACTTGTCGCTGTTTCGGTCGCAGTCACCGACTGGGTCACAGACTTGGTAGCAGGGTCGCTGACTAGTCTTCTTCTGGTCGCCAACTGTCGTAGTCTCGGTCGCCGATTGGTCCCACGGTCGCAGAATGGGTTTTCTTCTTGTCGCCGACAGAGTCGCAGTCGCAGTCACCGACTAGGTCGCAGACTTGCTGCAGGGTCGCCAACTGGTCTTCCTCTGGTCGCCAACTGTAAGGCAGACTTGTCTCAGACTCGGTCGCTTAGTCGCAGACTGGGTCTTCTTCTGGTCACCGAATAGGTCGCAGTAGCCGACTGTCGCAGAGTCGCGTCGTTATTCACTCGAGATCGATAGAGAGAGACGACAATGCGAAACGATGAAAGATGAATTATGCTCAGTCGAAACATGTATTGTCGTAATCACTCTGCGTTCGCTTCAACAAACTTTGTAGCGCCAGGCGGCTGGTCGATGAAAGACCTTGTCCCTAACCTTTTATGATTCCTGGCTTGGCCTTCTCCTACCCATCGGAATACGACCAAGTGTGCTTGCTCTGGCGCGATGGTTATACTGCTACACTTCAGGGGACGTCTTTACGCTGCATCCTAAAACACCACCATAGCAACCACAGCTGGCCCGTATACATACATACATACATACATACATACATACATACATACATACATACATACATACATACATACATACATACATACATCCATACATACATCCATACATACATACATACATACATACATCCATACATCCATACATCCATCCATACATACATACATACATACATACATACATACATACATACATACATACATACATACATACATACCCAGGCAGAATCACGTGACCCAAAAACTAAGACAATAGGTTTACTACAAAGCCCACCAAACATTTAAAATCACAACATAAACTTGAACAAAACTAAATATTAAATAACGAAATGAAAAATTGAGGTCCATGGGGTTTCCTCGTTATCCTACCAATGCTATGTCATTTTTGTTTATGATAAAGATTTTACAAATTTCTGCTGCCTATAAAATAGTTTCGACCTACATTTAACGATGGCATATTGTCAAATGTACTAGTTACTCTAATATGGTCAATAAATGACAAATATCTGTACACATTGCAAAAAGATATTTCGGCTCATTTTATCATTGAAGCTTCGCTGAACTAAATATTGCCATTTTAGAAAAGTATATATAAATATATGTTGCATTTCTTAATTTACATACTTTAAAATATTCAGGCTCAGAATATACATGGTGGAAAATGCATGTACGTGTGTATGTGTGATTCGTTTCAAGTATATGCATATATGCATGCATTTATGTCATTTTTATGTATTCATTATAGTCCGACAATGTGGCGAATATCTAACTGCCGAGACTGCAAAATCTAGCCTGATCTCACCGCGATATCCTTTGAATATGAAAACAATCTGCATTGCGTCTGGACTATAAAAGGTCCAATACATTACAGAATCGTACTGAATATAACATACATTGACATTGACAAAAGTGGTGATGATTATCCTTATGACTTCCTTCAGATATATTTGGGTGGGTAAATAATATCAAATACGGTTTTCATCAATGCTCTAATCTCAGGAAATATCCAACATTTTCTTATTTCTTGACTTTTTAATTAAAGATTATACTTTAAGCATTTATTTGCTATTGACGTTCAACTTTCACAGATGAGGCTAAACACCAGTTTTAAATTAAGGAGCTTACGGTAAATGTTGACACACCTTAAATATCACATATCCAAAGAGTGAAAAATCACGACAGTTATAAATGGGATTGTATTTGGGCAAATAGAAAAATTATATAAGTTTAAAACCTCTCTACCCTAAAGTTCCCAATTATGACATTTACAGAAAAGAATCAACGAATAACCAAATGAAGTCGACAACTAACAATCTGCCCCACGGCACACATCTCCTTTGTGTATTATCAGAATTCGGTCCTTCAAGGAAAATCGAGTATTTTCCATTAAAGTTCTTAATACTACAGAAGGATGATATGTAACTACATTAAACCAACTTTTACATATAAATTAAAAACTATGCCATTCAGCTTTAAATTTACTGCATTTCATTCTGGTTCCTACGAATCAATAGGTATTTTGATGATTTTTCTTGAGATTTTGTAACAAGTAAAGAATACAATTTGCACTAAATATAAAGCATTAACACCTGAAAAAAAAAACCCACAACGTTTATTAAGTCCAGCCTGTTAGCTAATGCTTAGGATGACAAAGTAAATAAGTGTGATCTGGCCGGTTCTGGAAAAGTCACTTGCTCTAAAATTTAACCGAGTTCATTAAATTGCATATATTTCTAGAATATGTGACACAACCGATGCTTATTATTTGTATATGTTGTGTCCAAGTTATTGACTAGCATAAGTAAAATAGCCTTGATGCATTTTGACCTGTACGTAAAGCACTGGATACCAACAATAATGTAGAGAAATAAAAGAATTTTATAATCCACTAAATTAGTATTGTGACGTCTATAAGCAACCTATGCATTGAGTTTGGTTATTTGGTTAGGAAATTATCTTCATGTTCCTTAAACATAATTTTAAACATTCATATGTCTGTGTTTCCGTTGATTACTCATTCTTCTTTAAGTTTTTTGTGAATACTGCTCTCTCTCTCTCTCTCTCTCTCTCTCTCTCTCTCTCTCTCTCTCTCTCTCTCTCTCTCTCTCTCTCTCTCTCCGTCTCTCTCTCTGTCTCTCTCTCTGTCTCTCTCTTTCTCTGTCTCTGTCTGTCTTTCTCT
Source organism: Potamilus streckersoni (assembly GCA_016746295.1). Lineage (NCBI taxonomy): Eukaryota > Metazoa > Mollusca > Bivalvia > Unionida > Unionidae > Potamilus > Potamilus streckersoni. Next base: position 460,957 of record JAEAOA010002318.1, on the reverse strand, counting down.
CTGTCTCTCTCTCTGTCTCTCTCTCTCTCTCTCTGTCTCTCTCTCTCCCCATAAAATATATGAAAGATAAAATAACTATTGTGTTTATGCGTTTCAATATTATGCAATAAATATCCTGAAAAATAGTATGACGAGTATATACATTTTTGTTTAACTGAAATATAATATTGTTGAAAGTTACTTTTTATATCATAAATTTAAAACAAGTACGAACACTAGACTATGAAAATTATAAATATTAGGGATATAAACCTTGATATGTTTAAAAGCTTGATTCATTCTTGTAGTGTTGCAAGTTTCAGAGAAGACTTGCACCAATTGGTAGTAGAACACGCACTTGGCTACACTGTTCCGAGTCTCGCAAACTCGGGTTCTTTATAATAGGTCTTGAACAAGAAGTGATACCCCGCTGAATCTGTCCGATTAGTAGCACTCCAGAGCCTGACAGATTCCTACCACAACTGGATACCGTCTTATTCCTGGCTTCTTGGGTGTTACCGATTTGGTCACATACTAGTCACTGGGGCGCGGAATGGTCGCTGTCGCCGACTTGTCGCAGAGTCGCCGACTTGAGGTAGCTGACTAGGTCGCAGACTTGTCGCTGTTTTGGTCGCAGTCACCGACTGGGTCACAGACTTGGTAGCAGGGTCGCTGACTAGTCTTCTTCTGGTCGCCAACTGTCGTAGTCTCGGTCGCCGATTGGTCCCACGGTCGCAGAATGGGTTTTCTTCTTGTCGCCGACAGAGTCGCAGTCGCAGTCACCGACTAGGTCGCAGACTTGCTGCAGGGTCGCCAACTGGTCTTCCTCTGGTCGCCAACTGTAAGGCAGACTTGTCTCAGACTCGGTCGCTTAGTCGCAGACTGGGTCTTCTTCTGGTCACCGAATAGGTCGCAGTAGCCGACTGTCGCAGAGTCGCGTCGTTATTCACTCGAGATCGATAGAGAGAGAGAGATGACAATGCGAAACGATGAAAGATGAATTATGCTCAGTCGAAACATGTATTGTCGTAATCACTCTGCGTTCGCTTCAACAAACTTTGTAGCGCCAGGCTGCTGGTCGATCAAAGACCTTGTCCCTAACCTTTTATGATTCCTGGCTTGGCCTTCTCCTACCCATCTTAATACGACCAAGTGTGCTTTCTGCTTGCTCTGGCGCGATGGTTATACTGCTACACTTCAGGGGACGTCTTTACGCTGCATCCTAAAACAACACCATAGCAACCACAGCTGGCCCGTATACATACATACATACATGCATGCATGCATGCATGCATGCATGCATGCATGCATGCATACATACATACATACATACATACATACATACATACATACATACATACATACATACATACATACATACATACATACATACCCAGGCAGAATCACGTGACCCAAAAACTAAGACAATAGGTTTACTACAAAGCCCAACAAACATTTAAAATCACAACATAAACTTGAACAGAACTAAATATTAAATAACGAAATGAAAAATTGAGGTCCATGGGGTTTCCTCGTTATCCTACCAATGCTATGTCATTTTTGTTTATGATAAAGGTTTTACAAATTTTTGCTGCCTATAAAATAGTTTCGACCTACATTTAACAATGGCATATTGTCAAATGTACTAGTTACTCTAATATGGTCAATAAATGACAAATATCTGTACACATTGCAAAAAGATATTTCGGCTCATTTTATCATTGAAGCTTCGCTGAACTAAATATTGCCATTTTAAAAAAGTATATATAAATATATGTTGCATTTCTTAATTTACATACTTTAAAATATTCAGGCTCAGAATATACATGGTGGAAAATGCATGTACGTGTGTATGTGTGATTCGTTTCAAGTATATGCATATATGCATGCATTTATGTCATTTTTATGTATTCATTATAGTCCCACAATGTGGCGAATATCTAACTGCCGAGACTGCAAAATCTAGCCTGATCTCACCGCGATATCCTTTGAATATGAAAACAATCTGCATTGCGTCTGGACTATAAAAGGTCCAATACATTACAGAATCGTACTGAATATAACATACATTGACATTGACAAAAGTGGTGATGATTGTCCTTATGACTTCCTTCAGATATATTTGGGTGGGTATATAATATCAAATACGGTTTTCATCAATGCTCTAATCTCAGGAAATATCCAACATTTTCTTATTTCTTGACTTTTTAATTAAAGATTATACTTTAAGCATTTATTTGCTATTGACGTTCAACTTTCACAGATGAGGCTAAACACCAGTTTTAAATTAATGAGCTTACGGTAAATGTTGACACACCTTAAATATCACATACCCAAAGAGTGAAAAATCACGACAGTTATAAATGGGATTGTATTTGGGCAAATAGAAAAATTATATAAGTTTAAAACCTCTCTACCCTAAAGTTCCCAATTATGACATTTACAGAAAAGAATCAACGAATAACCAAATGAAGTCGACAACTAACAATCTGCCCCACGGCACACATCTCCTTTGTGTATTATCAGAATTCGGTCCTTCAAGGAAAATCGAGTATTTTCCATTAAAGTTCTTAATACTACAGAAGGATGATATGTAACTACATTAAACCAACTTTTACATATAAATTAAAAACTATGCCATTCAGCTTTAAATTTACTGCATTTCATTCTGGTTCCTACGAATCAATAGGTATTTTGGTGATTTTCCTTGAGATTTTGTAACAAGTAAAGAATACAATTTGCACTAAAAATAAAGCATTAACACCTGAAAAAACCCACAACGTTTATTAAGTCCAGCCTGTTAGCTAATGCTTAGGATGACAAAGTAAATAAGTGTGATCTGGCCGGTTCTGGAAAAGTCACTTGCTCTAAAATTTAACCGAGTTCATTAAATTGCATATATTTCTAGAATATGTGACACAAACGATGCTTATTATTTGTATATGTTGTGTCCAAGTTATTGACTAGCATAAGTAAAATAGCCTTGATGCATTTTGACCTGTACGTAAAGCACTGGATACCAACAATAATGTAGAGAAATAAAAGAATTTTATAATCCACTAAATTAGTATTGTGACGTCTATAAGCAACCTATGCATTGAGTTTGGTTATTTGGTTAGGAAATTATCTTCATGTTCCTTAAACATAATTTTACACATTCATATGTCTGTGTTTCCGTTGATTACTCATTTTTCTTTAAGTTTTTTGTGAATACTGCTCTCTCTCTCTGTATATCTGTCTGTCTCTCTGTCTCTCTCTGTCTCTCTCTATCTCTCTCTGTCTCTCTCTGTCTCTCTCTCCGTCTCTCTCTGTCACTCTCTCTGTCTCTGTCTCTCTCTGTCTCTGTCTGTCCGTCTCTCTCTCTTTGTCTTTCTCTCCGTCTCTCTCTGTCTCCCTCTCTCTGTCTCTCTCTCTGTCTGTCTCTCACTCTGTCTCTATGTCTCTGTCTCTGTCTCTCTCTGTCTCTCTGTCTCTCTGTCTCTCTCTCTCTCCACAAAATATATGAAAGATAAAATAACTATTGTGTTCATGCATTTCAATATTATGCAATAAGTATCCTGAAAAATAGTATGACGAGTATATACATTTTTGTTTAACTGAAATATAATATTGTTGAAAGTTACTTTTATATCATAAATTTGAAACAAGTACGAACACTAGACTATGAAAATTATAAATATTAGGGATATAAACCTTGATATGTTTAAAAGCTTGATTCATTCTTGTAGTGTTGCAAGTTTCAGAGAAGATTTGCACCAATTGGTAGTAGAACACGCACTTGGCTACACTGTTCCGAGTCTCGCTAACTCGGGTTCTTTATAATAGGTCTTGAACAAGAAGTGATACCCCGCTGAATCTGTCCGATGAGTAGCACTCCAGAGCCTGACAGATTCCTACCACAGCTGGATACCGTCTTATTCCTGGCTTCTTGGGTGATACCGATTTGGTCACATACTAGTCACTGGGGCGCGGAATGGTCGCTGTCGCCGACTTGTCGCAGAGTCGCCGACTTGAGGTAGCTGACTAGGTCGCAGACTTGTCGCTGTTTCGGTCGCAGTCACCGACTGGGTCACAGACTTGGTAGCAGGGTCGCTGACTAGTCTTTTTCTGGTCGCCAACTGTCGTAGTCTCGGTCGCCGACTGGTCCCACGGTGGCAGAATGGGTTTTCTTCTTGTCGCCGACGGAGTCGCAGTCGCAGTCACCGACTAGGTCGCAGACTTGCTGCAGTGTCGCCAACTGGTCTTCCTCTGGTCGCCAACTGTAATGCAGACTTGTCTCAGACTCGGTCGCTTAGTCGCAGACTGGGTCTTCTTCTGGTCACCGAATGGGTCGCAGTAGCCGACTGTCGCAGAGTCGCGTCGTTATTCACTCGAGATCGATAGAGAGAGACGACAATGCGAAACGATGAAAGATGAATTATGCTCAGTCGAAACATGTATTGTCGTAATCACTCTGCGTTCGCTTCAACAAACTTTGTAGCGCCAGGCTGCTGGTCGATGAAAGACCTTGTCCCTAACCTTTTATGATTCCTGGCTTGGCCTTCTCCTACCCATCGGAATACGACCAAGTGTGCTTGCTCTGGCGGGATGGTTATACTGCTACACTTCATGGGACGTCTTTACGCCGCATCCTAAAACACCACCATAGCAACCACAGCTGGCCCGTATACATACATACATACATACATACATACATACATACATACATACATACATACATACATACATACATACATACCCAGGCAGAATCACATGACCCAAAAACTAAGACGATAGGTTCACTACAAAGCCCACCAAACATTTAAAATCACAACATAAACTTGAACAAAACTAAATATTAAATAACGAAATGAAAAATTTACGTCCATGGGGTTTCCTCGTTACCCTACCAATGCTATGTCATTTTTGTTTATGATAAAGGTTTTACAAATTTTTGCTGCCTATAAAATAGTTTCGACCTACATTTAACAATGGCATATTGTCAAATGAACTAGTTACTCTAATATGGTCAATAAATGACAAATATCTGTACACATTGCAAAAAGATATTTCGGCTCATTTTATCATTGAAGCTTCGCTGAACTAAAAATTGCCATTTTAGAAAAGTATATATAAATATATGTTGCATATCTTAATTTACATACTTTAAAATATTCAGGCTCAGAATATACATGATGGAAAATGCATGTACGTATGTATGTGTGATTCGTTTCAAGTATATGCATATATTTATGCATATACGTCATTTTTATTTATTCATTATAGTCCGACAATGTGGCGAATATCTAACTGCCGAGACTGCAAAATCTAGCCTGATCTCACCTCGATATCCTTCTGAATATGAAAACAATCTGCATTGCGTCTGGACTATAAAAGGTCCAATACATTACAGAATCGTACTGAATATAACATACATTGACATTGACAAAAGTGGTGATGATTGTCCTTATGACTTCCTTCAGATATATTTGGGTGGGTATATAATATCATATACGGTTTTCATCAATGCTCTAATCTCAGGAAATATCCAACATTTTCTTATTTCTTGACTTTGTAATTAAAGATTATACTTTAAGCATTTATTTGCTATTGACGTTCATCTTTCACAGATGAGGCTAAACACCAGTTTTAAATTAAGGAGCTTACGGTAAATTTTGACACACCTTAAATATCACATATCCAAAGAGTGAAAAATCACGACAGTTATAAATGGGATTGTATTTGGGCAAATAGAAAAATTATATAAGTTTAAAACCTCTTTACCCTAAAGTTCCCAATTATGACATTTACAGAAAAGAATCAACGAATAACCAAATGAAGTCGACAACTAACAATCTGCCCCACGGCACACATCTCCTTTGTGTATTATCAGAATTCGGTCCTTCAAGGAAAATCGAGTATTTTCCATTAAAGTTCTTAATACTACAGAAGGATGATATGTAACTACATTAAACCAACTTTTACATATAAATTAAAAACTATGCCATTCAGCTTTAAATTTACTGCATTTCATTCTGGTTCCTACGAATCAATAGGTATTTTGGTGATTTTCCTTGAGATTTTGTAACAAGTAAAGAATACAATTTGCACGAAAAATAAAGCATTAACACCTGAAAAAAAAAAACCATAACGTTTATTAAGTCCAGCCTGTTAACTAATGCTTAGGATGACAAAGTAAATAAGTGTGATCTGGCCGGTTCTGGAAAAATCACTTGCTCTAAAATTTAACCGAGTTCATTAAATTGCATTTATTTCTAGAATATGTGACACAAACGATGCTTATTATTTGTATATGTTGTGTCCAAGTTATTGACTAGCATAAGTAAAATAGCCTTGATGCATTTTGACCTGTACGTAAAGCACTGGATACCAACAATAATGTAGAGAAATAAAAGAATTTTATAATCCACTAAATTAGTATTGTGACGTCTATAAGCAACCTATGCATTGAGTTTGGTTATTTGGTTAGGAAATTATCTTCATGTTCCTTAAACATAATTTTAAACATTCATATGTCTGTGTTTCCGTTGATTACTCATTTTTCTTTAAGTTTTTTGTGAATACTGCTCTCTCTCTCTCTGTATGTCTGTCTGTCTCTCTGTCTCTCTCTGTCTCTCTCTATGTCTCTCTGTCTCTCTGTCTCTCTCTGTCTCTGTCTCTCTCTGTCTCTGTCTGTCCGTCTCTCTCTTTCTCTGTCTTTCTCTCCGTCTCTCTCTCTGTCTCTCTGTCTCTCTGTCTTTCTGTCTCTCTCTATGTCTCTCTGTCTCTCTCTGTCTCTGTCTCTCTCTCTCTCTCTCTCTCTCTCTCTCTCTCTCTCTCTCTCTCTCTCTCTCTCTCTCTCTCTCTCTCTCTCTCTCTCTCTCTCTCTCTCTCTCTCTCTCTCCACAAAATATATGAAAGATAAAATAACTATTGTGTTTATGCGTTTCAATATTATGCAATAAATATCCTGAAAAATAGTATGACGAGTATATACATTTTTGTTTAACTGAAATATAATATTGTTGAAAGTTACTTTTTATATCATAAATTTGAAACAAGTACGAACACTAGACTATGAAAATTATAAATATTAGGGATATAAACCTTGATATGTTTAAAAGCTTGATTCATTCTTGTAGTGTTGCAAGTTTCAGAGAAGACTTGCACCAATTGGTAGTAGAACACGCACTTGGCTACACTGTTCCGAGTCTCGCTAACTCGGGTTCTTTATAATAGGTCTTGAACAAGAAGTGATACCCCGCTGAATCTGTCCGATGAGTAGCACTCCAGAGCCTGACAGATTCCTACCACAGCTGGATACCGTCTTATTCCTGGCTTCTTGGGTGTTACCGATTTGGTCACATACTAGTCACTGGGGCGCGGAATGGTCGCTGTCGCCGACTTGTCGCAGAGTCGCCGACTTGAGGTAGCTGACTAGGTCGCAGACTTGTCGCTGTTTCGGTCGCAGTCACCGACTGGGTCACAGACTTGGTAGCAGGGTCTCTGACTAGTCTTCTTCTGGTCGCCACTGTCGTAGTCTCTGTCGCCGATTGGTCCCACGGTCGCAGAATGGGTTTTCTTCTTGTCGCCGACAGAGTCGCAGTCGCAGTCACCGACTAGGTCGCAGACTTACTGTAGGGTCGCCAACTGGTCTTCCTCTGGTCGACAACTGTGATACAGACTTGTCTCAGACTCGGTCGCTTAGTCGCAGACTGGGTCTTCTTCTGGTCACCGAATGGGTCGCAGTAGCCGACTGTCGCAAAGTCGCGTCGTTATTCACTCGAGATCGATAGAGAGAGACGACAATGCGAAACGATGAAAGATGAATTATGCTCAGTCGAAACATGTATTGTCGTAATCACTCTGCGTTCGCTTCAACAAACTTTGTAGCGCCAGGCTGCTGGTCGATGAAAGACCTTGTCCCTAACCTTTTATGATTCCTGGCTTGGCCTTCTCCTACCCATCGGAATACGACCAAGTGTGCTTGCTCTGGCGCGATGGTTATACTGCTACACTTCAGGGGACGTCTTTACGCTGCATCCTAAAACACCACCATAGCAACCACAGCTGGCCCGTATACATACATACATACATACATACATACATACATACATACATACATACATACATACATACATACATACATACATACATACCCAGTCAGAATCACGTGACCCAAAAACTAAGACAATAGGTTTACTACAAAGCCCACCAAACATGTAAAATCACAACATAAACTTGAACAAAACTAAATATTAAATAACGAAATGAAAAATTGAGGTCCATGGGGTTTCCTCGTTATCCTACCAATGCTATGTCATTTTTGTTTATGATAAAGGTTTTACAAATTTTTGCTGCCTATAAAATAGTTTCGACCTACATTTAACAATGGCATATTGTCAAATGTACTAGTTACTCTAATATGGTCAATAAATGACAAATATCTGTACACATTGCAAAAAGATATTTCGGCTCATTTTATCATTGAAGCTTCGCTGAACTAAATATTGCCATTTTAGAAAAGTATATATAAATATATGTTGCATTTCTTAATTTACATACTTTAAAATATTCAGGCTCAGAATATACATGGTGGAAAATGCATGTACGTATGTATGTGTGATTCGTTTCAAGTATGCATATACGTCATTTTTATTTATTCATTATAGTCCCACAATGTGGCGAATATCTAACTGCCGAGACTGCAAAATCTAGCCTGATCTCACCGCGATATCCTTTGAATATGAAAACAATCTGCATTGCGTCTGGACTATAAAAGGTCCAATACATTACAGAATCGTACTGAATATAACATACATTGACATTGACAAAAGTGGTGATGATTGTCCTTATGACTTCCTTCAGATATATTTGGGTGGGTATATAATATCAAATACGGTTTTCATCAATGCTCTAATCTCAGGAAATATCCAACATTTTCTTATTTCTTGACTTTTTAATTAAAGATTATACTTTAAGCATTTAGTTGCTATTGACGTTCAACTTTAACAGATGAGGCTAAACACCAGTTTTAAATTAAGGAGCTTACGGTAAATGTTGACACACCTTAAATATCACATATCCAAAGAGTGAAAAATCACGACAGTTATAAATGGGATTGTATTTGGGCAAATAGAAAAATTATATAAGTTTAAAACCTCTCTACCCTAAAGTTCCCAATTATGACATTTACAGAAAAGAATCAACGAATAACCAAATGAAGTCGACAAATAACAATCTGCCCCACGGCACACATCTCCTTTGTGTATTATCAGAATTCGGTCCTTCAAGGAAAATCGAGTATTTTCCATTAAAGTTCTTAATACTACAGAAGGATGATATGTAACTACATTAAACCAACTTTTACATATAAATTAAAAACTATGCCATTCAGCTTTAAATTTACTGCATTTCATTCTGGTTCCTACGAATCAATAGGTATTTTGATGATTTTTCTTGAGATTTTGTAACAAGTAAAGAATACAATTTGCACTAAATATAAAGCATTAACACCTGAAAAAACCCCACAACGTTTATTAAGTCCAGCCTGTTAGCTAATGCTTAGGATGACAAAGTAAATAAGTGTGATCTGGCCGGTTCTGGAAAAGTCACTTGCTCTAAAATTTAACCGAGTTCATTAAATTGCATATATTTCTAGAATATGTGACACAAACGATGCTTATTATTTGTATATGTTGTGTCCAAGTTATTGACTAGCATAAGTAAAATAGCCTTGATGCATTTTGACCTGTACGTAAAGCACTGGATACCAACAATAATGTAGAGAAATAAAAGAATTTTATAATCCACTAAATTAGTATTGTGACGTCTATAAGCAACCTATGCATTGAGTTTGGTTATTTGGTTAGGAAATTATCTTCATGTTCCTTAAACATAATTTTAAACATTCATATGTCTGTGTTTCCGTTGATTACTCATTCTTCTTTAAGTTTTTTGTGAATACTGCTCTCTCTCTCTCTCTGTCTCTCTCTCTGTCTCTCTCTCTGTCTCTCTCTCTGTCTCTCTCTGTCTCTCTCTGTCTCTCTCTCTGTCTCTCTCTCTGTCTCTCTCTGTCTCTCTCTCTGTCTCTCTCTCTTTCTCTGTCTCTCTGTCTTTCTCTCTGTCTCTCTCTGTCTCTCTCTCTGTCTCTCTGTCTCTCTCTCTGTCTCTCTCTCCGTCTCTCTCTCTCTGTCTCTCTCTGTCTCTCTCTCTTTCTCTCTCTGTCTCTCTCTCTCTTTCTCAGTCTCTCTGTCTTTCTCTCTGTCTCTCTCTCTGTCTCTCTCTCTGTCTCTCTCTCTGTCTCTCTCTCTCTCCCCACAAAATATATGAAAGATAAAATAACTATTGTGTTTATGCGTTTCAATATTATGCAATAAATATCCTGAAAAATAGTATGGCGAGTATATACATTTTTGTTTAACTGAAATATAATATTGTTGAAAGTTACTTTTTATATCATAAATTTAAAACAAGTACGAACACTAGACTATGAAAATTATAAATATTAGGGATATAAACCTTGATATGTTTAAAAGCTTGATTCATTCTTGTAGTGTTGCAAGTTTCAGAGAAGACTTGCACCAATTGGTAGTAGAACACGCACTTGGCTACACTGTTCCGAGTCTCGCTAACTCGGGTTCTTTATAATAGGTCTTGAACAAGAAGTGATACCCCGCTGAATCTGTCCGATTAGTAGCACTCCAGAGCCTGACAGATTCCTACCACAGCTGGATACCGTCTTATTCCTGGCTTCTTGGGTGTTACCGATTTGGTCACATACTAGTGACTGGGGCGCGGAATGGTCGCTGTCGCCGACTTGTCGCAGAGTCGCCGACTTGAGGTAGCTGACTAGGTCGCAGACTTGTCGCTGTTTCGGTCGCAGTCACCGACTGGGTCACAGACTTGGTAGCAGGGTCGCTGACTAGTCTTCTTCTGGTCGCCAACTGTCGTAGTCTCGGTCGCCGACTGGTCCCACGGTCGTAGAATGGGTTTTCTTCTTGTCGCCGACAGAGTCGCAGTCGCAGTCACTGACTAGGTCGCAGACTTACTGCAGGGTCGCCAACTGGTCTTCCTCTGTTCGACAACTGTGATACAGACTTGTCTCAGACTCGGTCGCTTAGTCGCAGACTGGATCTTCTTCTGGTCACCGACTGGGTCGCAGTAGCCGACTGTCGCAAAGTCGCGTCGTTATTCACTCGAGATCGATAGAGAGAGACGACAATGCGAAACGATGAAAGATGAATTATGCTCAGTCGAAACATGTATTGTCGTAATCACTCTGCGTTCGCTTCAACAAGCTTTGTAGCGCCAGGCTGCTGGTCGATGAAAGGTCAAATAATTATGAAAGTTAGTGTCTCTCACGTCTGAAAGAATGGAACCAGTAAGAAACAAAACGTATATTGAAATAGATGACAACACCTGGAGACAAGAAATTAAAAGTCTCTTAGTACGTGTGTACCTAAATAGATTAAGATTGCTATATGGGACAGTCAAACGGGACAGCAAAATGGACTGATCACGGAAAGTAAAGAATATATAAATGAAACATGTTACGGAACAAAACGTTTCCACTGACTGAATTTTGTCTTCCATGTCATGAAAAATGAGTTTCCATGTGAGTCGCCTTATTTTGAGGATAATAACAATGTATTTATTTTTGGAATATGTTACCAGGGAACTAAAATATTTAAATGATCCAAGTCAGCAGTATGAGGACTTCTGTATGATGTAAAAGAAACCATGCCTTTTCATTAACCATATTTTCATCAAATTCTTCACCGGGGACTGTGCAACGTCACATTTTTATTTCGTGCAGAAGAAACAACAAAACCCATTATATATAGAATTAAAATTTGTCTTCCTAAAATCTCTTGCAATAACCATTAATTAAACTATACCATACACGAAACTAAAGTGCATGTCAATCAATCATTTACTTACTTTCGTCTCCTGCAAATTTATTTATGTAATACAATTTTTTTAAAAAACAAATTAAAAAATTTTAAATATACAGAATTAAGATAAATAATTGAAATGATTTTTCGCAAAATGATAAAAGGAACGAAACGTGGTGTTTTATGTCTTCCAAATAGAAGATAATGATAATAAATAAAGACCAAAAGAAGTTTACTTGTTATAAAAGCATAATGCTAGGCACTGGAACTAGTCATACTGTAGCAATGTCATTTTTTTCGATTCGTTCTTATCTTCATTTTTCAGGTACCCATTACATTTTGAAGACCAATCGTATATGCGGAAATGACACTAAAGGCTTGGTGTTCATCTCGGGATCAAACGAATTAGATGTCATTTTCGTGACAGATGGCTCAATAACGAAAACTGGATTTTCTTTGCAATACCACGCTGGTATTTATCTGAATTTTCAAAATGTAATTCAGAAGGTAGTGAATGAAACGTAGGACAAATAAAACTCCTCGAATTATATAAAGATTACAAATGAAATGATAGTTTAGTTATTTTATCGTGAGAATAGTTTCCCTTTTGTTTTTCATATGTATTCAATAATTTAAAAAATACGAAGTATAGGATTTCAATCCACTGAAATATCTTCGATTTTACTTATAAAGTTTAACTATTTATGTACTTTTTTCGTATGCATTATTAATGTACATATTGAAGGTTATTAGTTCGCGCATAGATAAAACTGTTTCACAGTTAGCATTAAATTAATTAGCCCACCTATTGATATCGATATACAATTCCAGATTTTTTAAAAAATAAGTACTTTTAGAGATTCCCATAAAGTTCGCAATGAACCTGTATTTATTTATTTATTTATTTTTTTTATTTATTTATTTATTTATTTATTTATTTATTTATTTATTTATTTATTTATTTATTTTACTTTACTTTACTTTACTTTACTTTACTTTACTTTACTTTACTTTACTTTGCTTTGCTTTGCTTTGCTTTGCTTTGCTTTGCTTTGCTTTACTTTGCTAGCATCTGTGGAGGGCGTTTGACGGCTGGGACAATCGCAAACACACTGTTTTCACCAAATTACCCATTACCATATGACATTTACCTGCAATGCCACTGGACTATTGAAGCACCTGTCGACCACAGAATCGTCCTAAGCATAAGAGATATTGACCTCGAAAAAAACCGTGACTGTTCGTATGATTATATCCAAATATATTTAGGTAAGAGCAAGAAAAATCATGAAATGGAATATATAATAATACCGATTGGCACATATGTGATTGAAGCACTTCGATATTTTAATTGACAAATAAATCGCAAGCGACTTTTATTATTATTATTATTATTATTATTATTATTATTATTATTATTATTATTATTATTATTATCTTTATTATTATTATTATTATTATTATTATTATTATTATTATTATTATTATTATTATTATTATTATTATTATTATTATTTAGCTGGTTGTGTAATCGTGTATTTAAATAATTTAAGTCAATTTTATGAGCATCTAACCAAACTGACAAAGTTAAATGTAGCTTGTAGTAGCTACATGTGTCAGCGAAAGATTTGTGCCTTGCACAATATTCCAAAATTCTCAAGCAAATTTGAGGGCATGCTCCTTTTAAGGAAACCACCTGTCGGCTATATTTAACAGCCAGTAGTTTTAACCTGATGATAGCTACCATTTTTCATAAGAAGAAAATTTGAATGCAACTCAGAATGGTCCCTCGTTTGCACACAAATCTGCATTACAATTACTCTTTGTTATGCATTTGCAGGTTTTCTACTGTCTAAAAGTCATAAAATGGTGTGCAAATCAATCGATTCAAAACTCTGCTTCTTAAAATGAATTAACATTTGAAAACGAAATATTTTATTTAAAATTGGAGTTTTCATGAAAATGTATCTGCTTGTTAGGTAATAACTACATGTTGGAGACCAATAGGATATGCAGAATAAACAATGTATCTTTGAATTCCATCTCAATGTCTGACGAAGTGCATATAATTTTTATCACGGATGGATCCAAAGCAGGACGCAGCTTTTCACTGAACTATCATGCTGGTATTATCATCTTTACATGTTCATCAGTTAATACTCTAACATCATTGTGAAGATGTGCTTGTATCGAAATCAGATTTTCTTTAACTAGTTTGTTTTTTATTTAATCAAGCTCAAAGCAAATAAAATCTGACGATCTTTACGTTAATTTTTCAAATGATAAGGAAGCAATTTACATATCGATAAATACCCATCCATGGCCATTTTATCCTAATAATTCTTCTCCAATCTGTGGACAAATCAGCGGATTGCATCAACCAAGCGTTCGAGTTTAGATAGAACTTTCATTGGTATCTTCACACTAACACCTTATTGGCTAGTCAAGTGTAGTCGATTCTTTTATAGTATTATAGATTGGGTAGCATGTCACAACGTGTGAATGCAATGATATAAAGACCTTTGTCACTCTATATTGCTTAGCTAACTGGGCGAGTGTCAAAATGTAAGGACTGTGTGATAAATATTTTTAACTTCTAGCGACTTTATCTGAGGTTGCAAATTTTGATATGAAGTCATATAATTAGGACTTTTTGATGTTATTATTAAACTTTAAGGAGCTGTTGTAACCAAAACTTTATCTAATTCGCATTGAAACCTGTTTGGGATACAAATGAAGTCACATAATTTACCGATATGTAATAAATGTTATATACTATCGCATGACCGTTTATATCCAGCAACATTGAAGAAAGCACGGTTAATTAACAACAGTTGGAATTATTGGCCTTTCACGACCCCGCAGTATGATAATTGCTGCATAACCCGTTATAGTCAGCAATCGTATTTAATGAAACAAGGTTAGCGTGTCAACATTAAAGTTTATATATTTCTGCCCTGCAACCTTAGGCGCTGACACTAGTTGGTCACAAAGTCAATATATCTCTAATGCTCAGTTATTTTGATATTCGCAGTCTCTCTCTCTCTCTCTCTCTCTCTCTCTCTCTCTCTCTCTCTCTCTCTCTCTCTCTCTCTCTCTCTCTCTCTCTCTCTCTCTCTCTCTCTCTCTCTATATATATATATATATATATATATATATATACATATATATATATATATATTATATATATATATATATATATATATATATATATATATATATATATATATATATATAAATATATATAACGTAATATAAACATAACATAACATAATATAATATAATATAACATAATATAATATAATATAATATAATATAATATAATATAATATAATATAATATAATATAATATAATATAATATAATATAATATAATATAATATAATATAATATTCACTGCAGTTAATAAACTTGTGTCAGAAAACTTTTGCAACTTAGCATTTATTGAATACAGCCAATAGTTAAATACTCATTGCAGTGGATATGTTCAAATGTGGTGTATAACAACGATTACTTTGAGCAAGGCTTATACACTTTGGTATGGTGGTGAAACCATTGACGTGTGTGTGTGTGCGTTTGTGCGTGCGTCTGTGTGTGTGATTGGGTTACATTTCAATGAGTTCAGTAAGTTTCACTTGAAAAAGCATACTAAATTTGTCATGTTTTTTATGCAGTAATATATATATATATATATATATATATATATATATATATATATATATATATATATATATATATATATATATATATATATATATATATATATTCATTAGTAATAAATTGTGGAGGAAACCTGACAGCCCAGATAGCGATATCAAAGTTGACTTCACCTCATTACCATTTCGTTATGACAACAACCTACGCTGCCATTGGATTTTGGAAGCCCCAGTCAGTTACAGAATTTTCATTCACAAAACCAATATCAACCTCGACGAAAATGGGAACTGTTCTTCTGGTTATCTGCAGTTATACCTAGGTAGGCATCAAAAAAAGTTATATTCCCTGCTTGTCTAGCTTGTTTGATAACTATTTGATAAGTTGACTCTTCTTTTTCTAGCGATGTTTCATTTCTTCCGTGGAGAAACATCTAACGATGAATACATTACCTCAGATTGTAAGAATACTGATAAAGAGGATTTGATGACGTCATGAATCTTGAAAATTGATTACAAACCACATAAACGGCCGTAAACACTATACTGACTTAATGACCTAATAAATCTTTTCAAACTGAAATCATAAAGTCAGTTAGCGAAAGAAAACATCCGTTATTGTAATATTCATCTAAACTCTATTAAATGACACAAGAAACAACAAACTGTGCCGTCTTGATGCAGTGGTTAGAGTGCCGGTAATGCAAATCATCCCGTCTGACCAGTTATTAGCAGGCTACTGATCTTTGTCTTTATACAAGGCGCGTTACTCCAAATATTGTGGTACTAATACACTAAATTAAGCCTTGCAAAACGTTTGCTTCCTAAATAAAACAAACTTAAACCCCTAAATTGTCATAATTGTAATTGTCAAACTATTTAAAGTCACATATCTAAAACCTGGGTGTTGATATTGTGGATATGTTTAATCTTTAAAAAAAAAAAACACTTTTGATTATGAGTGTGTGGTTTCAGCGCTCTATCTGTATCTTGAGGAATGGACCATACCTGTTTGCGCACCGTGATGCATTGCCGTGAATCTAATTGGGCAATATTTCCATAAAAACTATAGGAAAAAAAAAGATTTACTTCATTCAGCAATTGTTTAGTTTAAACTTTTGTCTCTGATTGTCACTTATTCCAAGAATACGAAACAGATGTTTTACAAGCCTGCTCCCCGAGAAGGTGATCTCTATGTCTGCAACCCCTGGTACATGAAATGTGTAAGGTAATATTGTCCTATATGGGCACATTTCTGACTTTTTATTGTAGTTTTTTATGAAGTGAAATAAGATGGTGTATTGACTTAGATAGAATTTATTCTAATATGGTATGATGTTTTTCAATGAGTTGATGCTTCATTTCTATGGTATGTCGAAGACAAATCGAATACAGTAAGAGTCACCCACTGCAAATACGTCGATGGGCTAGTTTTAATACCATAGTTTGTAATCTTCATCTTGTTTGTGTCCTTGGTGTTGTTTTCCTGACGACTAGTAATTATACTTGCTTCGAAATTGATTTTCCAATAATTAATTGTCCACTTCATAAAATAAAATAACTAATACTAACTTCCCCATAAAATGCTGTTCTGTCTGCAGCACAAATTGTCATGCTGCTTTTATTCTCCACTCAGAGACCTTCTCTATACACTAATTTGTACATCGATTTCATTTAGTACGCTAAGTTGACTGTGGCTTGGCATTCTTCTTCACATTTTCTCATCTATGATCAAGCTTTAATTTTCATGTATTTTAGCAGACAGAACATTTCTCTGTATTGATGGTCTTTCTCCATTAACAGCTTGACGGCTACTACTTCGTCACTATTTAGTTAGGATCCTAGAATCTTCTATACATTTAGATTTACTACTTATTATTTCACCTTTTCAGTTATCATCTGAATCGCATATTTACATCTGAATGGTTCAAAGTCTTGTCTTCTAAAAATGGTATACCTTCATTCCCAATAATTTAACACGCGTCATGCGCAGATTAGATTTAATTTGATTGCTGCACATGACGACTGCACTTCTCATTTCTTCGTTGTCTGCATTATTTACGAAAGCAATAGCAACAAAGGCAATGTTATACATTTTCCAGTGGCATAGTTTTCTTCTTTGTGTTATATTTTACATTCTATTTCAAACGTTTGCCTTCATAATGTGCTTTTCCTGAATAGACCCAAACATCTTTGCGTCAACAAAAGAGACATGTTTATGATTAGAACCGTGCAAAATATGACTAATGCTAATAACTTTTGTTTCAGATTCATAGATCAAATTACATTTAAAGTTTTAATTTATACTAATTTTTTAACAAATCAAAACTGACAATTAAAAGCAATTACAATAACTAATGTATCGGTTGGACATCAAAAATGAACTATTTTATATTTTTGGAATGCTAGTTTAAAATAGAGCTTCTACTGTAATATTTTTTCATTCGATTTAAGTTTCAGCTATACAATTTTCTCCTAGGAAAATATTTTGTCTGACTTGCGCTCTTGCATATCATCAAAGTTTACCTTTACTTATCTTCATCCGAAATTACAGCATAAAATGAAAATGTATAATCAAGATACAAATGTGCTTTGCATTGTATCACACTCACACACGTACACACATACACATACACACACACCAGCTATAACTTAATAAGTAAAGTGCGCATACATAATTATCAATTGACTGGGACACGAATTAAAATGGATATACACGCGTTTTGTTTTATTTGTGAAAAAAAATATACGTATATAATGGACACTTGAATAATTTTAATCAAAACATATATTTGCTTGATAAATCACCTTTGTTAATGAGATATCTTGTTAAATGAGAAGAAACTATTTATTTTGCAGGGACTAACTTTACCTTTCCGACAGATCGAGTATGCATGAACAACATTCAAGATTTTAATTACACCACTATGTCTAATCAAGCAGATATTATTTTTGTCAAGTATGGAACGATGGCAAAGACAGAATTTTCACTGCAATATCACGCTGGTATTTCTCATTTATGTAGATGGTATTGAAAACAAACTACCGTAAAACAAAAAGTTGTACATCTGAGAGTTGCTTTATTTCTAACTGCAGTTTAAATCGTATAACAAAACATATTTATTTCATGTTCATTTTTGTCACACCCATCATGGATTACATTAATTTAATTAATTAGTTAGATTATATAAGCTACAACAAAAGTTTATTTATTCATTCTGAATTTAGAATAATCTTGACAACATTACGACTTTATTAAAACAATTTGATTCTAATTTTCTCAGATTTTATTAATAATACAAATAATCAGTAAATTTCTTTCAGCATTAAATATTGATCTTACATTAATAAGATTTGCATTTGCACCAAAATCTTTTATGGATTTCATTTTACAGTTTTCCAATAAATGCGCCTTCTCTACCTAACTAATGGCTGATGTTATCTTATATGAAATAATCGTCATATGAACCTACAGTACAAAATACAATTAATATAAACCTTGACATTTTCATATGTCCTGTATAATATCATTTATAGTTTTGACTTTTTGCATGGTTTAACCAGACATAAATTTCTTTATGAAACTTGGAAAAACTCATCACTTACTAACATGGATCATTTAAATTTTTGTTATGACAATTATAGCTTTTCTCATGTTCAATAACTAATATAAATTATACAATACTTTTTTAAAAATATACTATGATTTTGTATCCCGCATTAAACATAGGTTACATGTGAAGTAAACATTACAACAATCAAAAAACTTCAAACGTCAAACTTTCCCCGTCTTCAATATGTTTCTTATATTTATTTGGTAATATCTTAATTTACAATTTACTATTAATATATTTGTTATATAATGGATTTAATATCCAATGGTCTAGCTTATTTCTTTAATCTTATACTTATTTCAGCGCCATACTGTGAACGAAATCTGACGGCCGAGACAGTTACATCTTCACTTTCGTCGCCTAATTACCCATTTCACCATGAAAACAACCTATACTGCCACTGGACAATTGAAGCATCGATCAATTACAGAATTGTCATTAACATAACAAATATTGAATCGGAAGAAAACAATGACTGCTCGTCTAATTATCTGGAAATATTTCTAGGTAGGTAAAAAAGCAGCAAACTACTGCAAAGTTGCATTTTTGTGATTTGTGCATCATGTGAAATAATAAATAATAGTTACTTCTTTTCATGCATACTTCCTTACCTAGTTACTTCTTTCTTTAATTGCTTACTTGTATAAACCTGAAACTGCTACTGGACAAAAACAAAAACTAGAACAACATGATGTATTTTAAATGCTGACCTCACTAATAACATAAATTTTATTCCTGTAACTCTAGGTCTGTACATGAAAAGAATTACAGATTTAAATTCTAAATATGTGCATCACGAAAAGTTCTCGACACTTCAATCATTTACCTTAAGAGTACTTTATGTTATGTTAATTGTCAACGAGTAACTCACGGGTCAGTCTAAGATTTGTCTCGCTCACCATTGCTTCTTCAACTTATTCAGCGATAGAGTTTCCGTTGAAACATAAAGTCTGAAAATTTCAATGATCAATAAAATATGAAACTTGTATATTAAAGGTGTCGGCAGAAAAGACACTTTCTGAAGAAGAACAGATTTTAAATTACAACAATTTGAATATAATATTGTTTCCATAAATAATAAGAGTATTTTCGGTTTCAAACACCATGATGCAGGGAACAATTTTGAACCTTGTTCATACGTTTTGCTTTTCAGGCACAAATGATACAACTAAGATGCATCGTATATGCAACAACAACACTGACGACTTGACTTTCATCACTACATCTAATCATGCTGATATCAATTATGTCACAAACGGAAAATTAGGATTTGTATTGCAGTACAAAGCTGGTATGTATCAGTGTAAATAAGGCATATGTGCTTCAGCTGAACAAGTCTTAAGTATAATGATTGGACAAAAATATCTATAGGGTAACGAAACATGGAAATTAAAACAAAATTGGTCAATATGTATCCGCACATGGGGTGATGCTTTGCGAATTTCTCTTTCTTCCATATTTTGTCATTTATTATTTCACTTAAAATGTTATCTGATATAGATTTAAGATACGGAACACTTTATGATTTACAACACTATATTCACCAATATTATGATAGACTAAATTTTCTTTTAATCATAGACACCACAATTGTAGTGGACGCATTGTAGTATATGTTGATTGGAAATATCTAGTATAATCTTCTACTTTTCAAGGATTATTTATTTATAAACATAGTTAATAATTTATGCGTTTAATTATTTACTTTAGTCTATATTTGTGGAGGCCATTTGATCGCCCAGACAACAGAAGAAAAACTCACTTCTCCTAACTATCCATCCATGTATGAAAACAATTTACACTGCAACTGGACTATTGAAGCCACTGTTAATTTAAAAATAGCAATACACATAACAAATATTGACCTTGAAGATGATGAAGGATGTTACCATGATTATCTTCAGTTCGGTTTGGGTAAGTACATAAAATCACCGCATCGTATACAGTAAATGTATGTGAAAATGTGTACCCAAAGATGACATTTTTCTTGTTTCCATCTTAATACTGAAATTACTTGACGCTAAGCCCTTCATTGTACATATTGAAATGTGCCCGCCGATGAATATATTAAATATTACATTTGCATACTAACCCGATACCGGTTAAAGAAAAACTGAATGGTGTGCACGACAAACGTATTTATAAACTTAGGTTACACTTTACCATGTAACACTCGACCAATATAGTGCTTATTGC
Source organism: Potamilus streckersoni (assembly GCA_016746295.1). Classification (NCBI taxonomy): domain Eukaryota; kingdom Metazoa; phylum Mollusca; class Bivalvia; order Unionida; family Unionidae; genus Potamilus; species Potamilus streckersoni. Next base: position 439,640 of record JAEAOA010002318.1, on the reverse strand, counting down.
TAACAGGTATGTACGACAATATAAATATTTACTATCTCTAAAATATTGTGATTAGAGGGAAATATTGTGCTAATTATATTATTGCACTTTTAATAATAAATATATGACCAAAAGCTAAAAGCAACCAAGGCTTCAACTGTGATAGTATTGCGGTTAAAATTAGAACATGTACAATATGGATGTGTCACTTCATCTGATGATAGAGAATACATTATTTTACTGTTAAGCAAAACTTAGTCTACGAAGAAACCTGTTATATAAACTGTTTATTAATGTTTCAATGTGCTTCTACGTTCTGCACAGTGAAAATTGAAGCTGCCTCTAATAGATGATTGCCTCCACAACAAAGAAAGTGGACATCGTAAAAAGATAAATATTGCATATAATATCAACTATACGGAGCATTCATTGGCCAACGTCGTATTTAACAGTCTCAATACAACATACCCATATATAGAAAACTATAATAAAATAAATATTATAAGTGTATTGTACAGTATTCAGACAATGTAAACAATAATGTGAAACTAAATGCTTACAGTGCTTTACATATACGCATGTGACAAGAGAGTGGTTTAATATATCAATACATAAAAACAAATTTAACCCAAACAGTGTACAGTTCAATTCATGCAAATTGTAGTAGTTTCGTATTATTTACGAAATTATCTATATCGGTTAAATATGAGTATTGTATTCTCATTATTAAATTAGTAGACAATTATGATAAAAAAAAAATTGTGTTATCTTTATAGTATTGGAATTATAATGGAATTTTGAGTACAATAGTTATACCATTGGCATCGCAATGGCACATTCTGTACAATCATTACAGCATTAGAATCATAATGGTACATTCAGTATCATCATTGTAGTATTGGAATGTTAATGGTATATTCAGTTTTATCATTACAACATTGGACTGAAAAAGGTACTTTCATTGTTATCATTATAGCATTGTATGATAATGGTACATTCAGTGTTATGATATCATTAGAATTTTAATGCATATATTCATTATTATTATTATATCATTGGAATTATATTGGTACTTTCAGTACTATCATAGTATTGGAAGAGTTATTGTTCTATTGAGGCATCTTTCCAAAGCTAAGTATTTGTGTACATAATACATGAACTGAAATAATAACCAAGCAAAATTATAACATCATAGAAACTCATACAATTGGCTTTTACCACATGTTTTGCTACTTAATTTACCAGACCATTTACATGCAAGACACTGCTTGTTGTAATCCCTGCTGGATGGAGTGTCTCCCAGGTCACTAGAACTCGGTAAATAACTTTCGCTTCAACGTCTTATTGATCCTACATAAGTATCGTCATTATTTACATTTTCTGACTATCATTCCCTCTTTCGTTTTCTCTTCTTCGAGCCCGTTGTCATCCTCATCCTCTTCATCATTCCTAGTAGTAGTAGTGTCAAACACAAAAATAATTTTAGAAACGACGTATTTCTCAAGCGTAAGATGCATTAAACTCAGATACGTAATGCCCAGCAAGCATATATGTGTCAGAATCAACGAAATTTATTAGCTGATGTAGCTATAAAAGTTAACAAAGAGCAAATAAAAAGGATAGTTAACAAAAGAAGAGCATGAGGAAACTAATGTAATAACAATAACATCTTTTATTTGACTCATCTTTTTGTTGGTCTGACTGAAGAAATATGTATCAATTCAATCTTAGGAATGTCCGATTTGCGAATTCGACGCGTACTACGCAGATCGAAATTATATCATCGCTACTTTCCTATGTCATCTTTGTGGTGTTTCTTATTTGCATAAGGTTAGATTTTAAAAGTAAAAGAACTTTCTCGGTTTTCCTCACTGGTCATGCTATTTAATTAAAACCTTGTGTATCTTAGGTATTGTTAAAATAACTGCTCATTCCCTTTATTTTGGATTACGACGGATGGGTGTAATATGGGTTATAGGGTATACAGCTTGGTCTAAATTCAAATCTGCCCCTATAAAAACAAATATGTGAGCTTTGCTTGATAATTTTTATTTCCTGTACTTCAGATGTAAATTATAAAGAAAAGAGCCGATAATTTGTCTACATGTTATATATTTGGTAATCCATTCAGTGCTCATTCAAAGCTGTATTGTCTATCATGGCAAAATTAGTTTTCCCTGTTTTAAAAACTGCTAAAGATAGCACACGTTAGATTAAGTCAGGCTGATGTTTGAAGCACATGAGAGCAGTAATTTTAGTTATATGTGTGCTTAAATCATATCATGCACATTTTGCACAATATCCAATGAAATTTCACCCACAGGACATAAACGTAACGTAGGGGTATGCCAACATTCTCTCCATTGTGCAGGTTGTAAATGCAAACAACGTCACTTTACACCTTCTTTCGAGAAAAAACGATTTGATCTAAATTGTTATATAATACTGAAAAGATGCAACCATAGACGTCTGCATGTGTGTATTTTATATGATTATCTCGACGGCGGAGGAGCTTTAGGCATTGCAATTTACAAGACGAACGATGACCGTTTTAATTAAATTTTGTTTCACTCTTTTAAGCAAATGAGAATAATGGCTTCTACATATATTGGTGTACAAATACAATATTATCTATTGTTTTAAAATCGACAATGTTTCCCAAACTGATGGAAATCTATCAATAATATATTAAGCCTTGTAAATCCCAAACAGCATTTTGATAATTCAAATAATCATATTTCACACCATCTCCTTATCCTTCGCTCTTTCTTTTCCAGAGTAAAAAAGCATTACCTACAAGTGGAGAAACCTGATAACTGTGTAGAATGTTAAAACGAGAAAAATAAGATCCATCTTTACTTGAGAGTTGCATATATTGGATACGCTGATACACTTTAAACTGTTTGATGATATACAGAGCTGTATACGCAAAACAGTTTGTATCTTTTCTGGCTTATCTCATCACTTTCTTTTACAGGAAGTAATCTAACATCCACAACCGATCGAATATGTAGGAACAACACCGAGAATTTGAATTTTGTCACTACATCTAATCGGGCAGATGCTATATTTGTCACAGATGTAGCCATACATAACGAATACAGGCTTTTCCTTGCAATATCAAGCTGGTAACTATTAACTTGAACATACAATAATTTAAAGACTGTGGTGTTTAATAAGTAATAAGTATCCTGAAATGAAAGTTTATTCGTAATTCAAAGACAATAATTTGAATCATTATAATCATTATATAACTTATCACATTATTAAAATATTAAATCAACCCTGAAACATTTTGTGATGAAGTCTCATAAGATTATCATTTGTTTTCATGGCCACTGTGTCGTCTCAGGTTAATAAACGATGTATTTTTGTGCCGGTTAGTGACTTATTTCGTTTGCCAAGAAAAAAAACTTTGATAATTCGCTGGAGAAAATAATCAAATTTAGTTAATTTCTCATTACATATTTTAATACACATCGATAACGTTATGACCAAATAGTTTGTCCGCCATGTTGTCAATTACTTGGTACATTAGTAGCATTTCGACCTGTCATTCGAGTAAAACAATTTGGTGTCAACCCTAAATTTAATTTTATTTCAATTTTTGGTTCAGATGTGTGATTTCTTACTTTGTGTTTTGAAATGGAATCATGTTATATTCATATGCGAAACACTGCAAGGCATAAACAATTAACAGCTACTATTTTTCTAAGACATATGCTACTTATATCTTTTATACACTTTAGTCACCAACACGCTAGGGCATCAAATAAAACAAAACAAAATTTTAATAATATTTTGTCGTTTAAGTCATATACACAATAAATATTAAAGCTGACATGAAGCTATAGTTCTCGTACTAAGGACTTCGTCAAGAGAGTGGCCTATTCTCTACTAATTGTTGACATTATCCAAGCAAAAGTGAGCGATGTAAATAGAGTGTCACATATAGTCGGCAGGTGGTAATGGTCCCTATTTAGCATCGGTTTATGCTCACCGAGATTGGTATATTCTCTAATCCCTGCTCAGATCAGGCTTGTTCTCGATCTAAGATTTTTACTGAATCGAAGGATACGGGATGGCAAGGGAATTTGTTTTGGGTAATTTGGTAATTTTGAAAAGCGTGTTTTAGGCATTTGGAAATCCCTTTTACATATGGTATGAAGATGCTACATTTTGAGTTTATTTAGAGCTATTGGTCTACTCTTCCTGGTAATGTGATTGTGACTAACGTTCAGCCTGTTGAAAACCCTCTTAATCGTTCATCCCGGGTAATGACACATCTTGAGGGCAGCATTGACGTGATCCAGTTCTTGGTATAAATCCGTGGGTCAGTTGTAACTACTTTTGCTCTGTGATGTAATGTTCTGAAAACCACCAGGTTCTGTTCTGATGGTGCGAGTCAAAATAAATGTACTGGTTAGTATGAGTAAGTTTACAATAAACAGTAATTTTTCAACGATTTGTCAGTTTCTAGCAGTGTTTGTGTCTAAAAATGATAATGTTTCTCCTTCTCTATGGTGGAAACAATATCTGGATCAATGCTGTTAATGTGATCTGTGCGTCAAGTTACCTACTCTAACTTCTGGGGTTGTGTGTGTGTGTGTGTGTGTTTGTGTGTGTGTGTGTGTGATCCACATATCTGTATCATGTCCCAGGAGAATTGGCAGCAGCACTGTGTGTTTGACGGTAAAGCATTCCATCAAACATAAAGAATGTGAACTTCAAGCACAGTTCCAAGTCGTGTTACTTATTGTGGCCAGAGTGGTGTCATCTTTGTACGGGTAATGTCAGATGATAATCAGTCATTAACAACTTACAGAGCCGGTACAGTAGTGAATGAGGCATTCACATCGTATGAAACAGCCTGCCTCATATCTGGAACAATCTGTTAACATCGCTTACAATTCGTTCAGAAGATGTTTATAGTCATAAGAGAATAGATGTGTCTGCTGATGAACTCCTTAGTATGAGGACGAAGGCTTACTTTTAGCTTTCTATATTGATCATATATATGTTATCTAAAAGTTTAAACATTTTCAAATGTGAATAATGCTATACCGAAGTTTCCACGAAAAAAAATACATTAGCTTGATTGAGCATTTAAGATATACATCATTTCATGGATGTTGTGTTCTGCCTTTTACGGTTTATTTAACACTCGTAGTGACACTGATCCGAATTACATGTTCTTGTATCTTACTTGCATAGTTTCGTACATGCATATTTAGTAATCTGTTGAAGTGGCGTCATGTGGGGACATCTGACAGCGCAGACAACGACAGCAACACTAACTTCACCTAATTACCCTTCGCTGTATGAAAACAATCTATACTGCCAGTGGACAATTGAAGCTCCAATAAATTACAGCATTGCTATACAAATTACCAATGTTGACCTAGAGGAAAATAACATTTGTTCTCATGATTATCTTCAGATACATTTGGGTACGTACAGGGCAATAAATAAATGCTCAATCATTCTTATTATGTGTGTAATTTAAATAAGACAAGAAGCTATCATTTGGGGTTTTTAATGCAGAGTTGTTCATAATTATTGCTCTATTTTTAAAATCAAACGATTTGTTAGAACATGTAGATAATCATGCCAACTACGAAAATCTTTATTACATGGCTTATGCTCTATTGCACAACCCTTTCTTGAAAACGTTTGTTAACTGAGCTGAAAAGATAATCTTATATAAATTGTATCTTTAATCCAATGTTTATAATTCCTTATACGTCTTGGATCATCCCATCGTTGATGTTGGCATTATTTGGGTTTCTCCTGTTCTTGCTTTGGTCGACTTCATATTCTGTTTTATCAAAATATCCATTATTTAAACTCATATCATTATCATTGTAATTACTTTTAACGACAGTGTTAGTGGTAATAATAATATCGGTAGTACTAGTTTTTGTTTGAATATTTATTTAATAAAAGGGAACAGATTTACAAATGTATAATCTCATTATCCGTCTAAGTTGTCTATCAGAACACACACACACACACACATACATACATATATATATATATATATATATATATATATATATGTATATATATATATATATATATATATATATATATATATATATATAATTAATATATTCTCACAGGAACAAATAGCACTGATCGGATATGCATGAACAACACCAAGGATCTGAAATTCGTTACAGTATCTAATCAAGCAGAAGTTATTTTTATCATGGATGCTAATAGAGCAAAGAAGGGCTTTTCACTGCAATATCAAGCAGGTAAATATCGATTCCAAAAGAAAGCTTGTTCACTTAAACATGAACAAGGCTTTTTTAATTTCAGTAGAAAGGTTTTTCTCCATGCAGGATCATAGAGGTACTCGTAGATTTCGATATAAACGTTTTTCATTTTTATAGCAAGCAGTTATCTGTCAATTTCAACAAAACAAACGGCTCTTTACTTATATACCAACACTTGTGTGTCTATTTCAATAGTAAGGTTGTTCTCTGAAATAACAACAGGTATTCGTTTATTTCAATAGAAGTTTTTTCACTACAATATCAAGCAGGTATGTATCATTTTCAATAGAAATGGTTTCAAATTCCAATATTTAAATGTATTAGCGAAATGTATGCTTTTAACTGCAATTTCAACTAGCTATATGTCAGTCTTACCAGAAGGAGTGTTCACTTCATTATGAAGCAAGTGTTTATTAATTTCAATAAAAATGGGCTGCACCGGTGAATAGTGGTTAGAGCATCCGCCTCGGATGCGTAGCTCGTGGGTTCGATCTCCGGCCGAGTCATACCAAAGACTTATAAAATGGTACTTACAGCTGCCTCGCCTGGTAATCTGCATTAAGAGGTTAGTGTTAGGATTGGTCGGCCTGATATTGGGGTAATGTGACTGGGTGGGACATTATGCTACATATCTGCGGCATGATGACCCAGTGTTAGACATCAAAATAAACTGCCAGACTGCAGGCATAATAGCGATATAACTGAAAAATGTTTAGTGCTACGTTACAATTCCAAATCACATACTCAGTAGAAAGGCTTTTCTCTGCTGTATCATGGAGGTACTAGTAAACTTCATTATTAACACTTTCTATTGCAGTTATCAAGCAGATAAATATCGATTTCAACATTATAGGCTCTTTTCTGAAATATCAAGCAAGTATGTGTCGATTTCAATAGAAAGGCTGTTCATTGAAATATCAAGCAGGTATTCGTCGATTTAAATAGAATTGTTTTTCATCACAATATCAAGCAGGTATGTATTCTATATTAAAACCAACATAATTGGTTTTAAGTTCCAATATCAAAGAGCTATTAGCAAATTTTATATTTTTCATTAGCTGTTTTATGCCGATTTCAGTCAGCATGCGTTTCACTGAAAATCTAATTAGGTATTTTTTGATTACAGGAGGAAACAAATGACAATTCGTGAAATTTAAAAATGTTTATTGTTTACCTAGGAACAAATTATAATCGTAAGCAAAGGTAAACACATATTGTTAATTTGTACCTACTTTTATTTTGACCTAATAACGTAAGATTTAACTCGTCTAGATAATATTGGAAGTTGTTTTATTTTGCAACATCTTTCCTTTTTTTGTCCAATGCAGCAGATAAAATATTGATGACTATACTAACTGCAAACCTGGTGACATTTCTAAACGTTTAATTTATTTAGTATGCATTTATGGTATTAGTTTGAATTTTAATAACTGTAATTTCACATTTCGATTACTGAAACGTCTCATATGCATATAACTCATTGCTTTGCAGCTAATATCCTTTACAAATGTTTTGAACCTAAAATGTCTTTGCTTTTTTATAGTTTTTGAAATGATCATCATATGAGACTTTAGGATTGATATTCTTTCCAAATTAGTACAAGCTCAAAAAATGTATCTGGAAATTGAACGTAAAATCATTTTGTGAGAACACATTAGTGGTTATAAATAGTAAGAATTTTTTGTTTTGAAATAAACAGGCACTTGTTACTGTGAAGGGGAATCTAGTCATGTGGTTTGTTTCATAGACATCAACCAACCGCACCAGGAATATATTCTGTAATTCTTCTAGCCAATTACACTGATTACTTGTAGAGTTGATCTAAGTTAATATTTCATTAGTTGAATTAGAGCAGTTAAGAGGAAAGAATTAAGTCACTTTCTTTTCGCTGATTTGATGTTTACGAGCGGGAAACCAACTTCTCTATATTTTATCAATATTTTATAAACTTTGGAAATAGTATAATATATACACAGGTATATTTGTGAGTTGTCTTAACCGGTATCTCGCCATTATTAAAAGCAAAGGACGTGTACAGTTCTAATTTCACTTGGAAAGTGAGCTGGATAAATTATGTGTGTATGTGCGTGCGTGTGTGTGTTTGCAAGAACTGGTGATGATATAATCTCGTTAGAACGCTGTGTGCTGCTAATGGTGGAAATAAAGCTTGCAAGCAATAGTATGTCCGAATGATTAAATTAAAACACAAAATGTTTTGTAAGAGAGTAGTGACAGAGTACTGCTTCTCCCTTTTATGACCACATAATTTTTGTCTCGTCCGAAAGAAAATCATAGTATAATGCCATTAATAATGATACAAATATATTAACTAACTTTGATATAGAAATATTAGACATTGTATAATAATTGAATATTATTTGTGATACAACATTAGATAAAGATTACTACATGGATTTAGCATTCTAGATAAGTCAAAAAGAAGGAAAACTTGATAGACTTTGTAAGGATACACCGATTTAAAGTCCATCATTATTTTGTTACTCAACTGTAATTAAATTGTTTGTGTGAAGGTTTTAAAATTCTTTTTTATTTTATTTTTATTTCATTACATTTTATTGTGATGATTATTGAAAGGATTCAAAAGTCCTCGATATTTTCTTTCAGCAAATGTTGTTTATTTAAGAAGTAAAAGTGTTACATGAGAACTATTTTTAGTTAACCTAGTTCGTATTGGGTTGGCAAGAATGTAAAGAAGCAGTTAAAATGATTGGTCGGTATCAGGGCCATACTTTCTTTGCGAGATCACCATGTGTAAACAACGCTATTTAATTATTGGTTTTTAAGTGGGGTTACACTGGCATACGTGATGGATTTCTTGTAGTAAGAGACCACAGGATTATTTGGAAACAAAAACTGTGATTCAATTGAGGAATTGTTGATATTTGTACATTGGACCACATTTAACGTCATCGCCTTCCATATTTGTGTGTCCTCAAGATTCGAACCTGGATTCTAATAGAAATATTTAATAATAGGACTGGTGTTTTCATTCTTTAGATCAAATTTTGGATTATATTCGCCAACTGTAAGTGTTATTTACCAATGTTTTACATTGTTTTCTAGAGGAAATAAGTTTTTTTTGTTAAAATATACAAGGCTTGTTGACTTCACTCTTTTCTTCTGTTACATTTATACGAGCCTACAGGTAGCAATTTATATAGCTTGAATTACATACATAACTTTTTTGATAAAATTCCGCAAACCTGGTTTGATGGTGATATGATTTTCAATGCATAAGTCCTGATACAATACGTTAGCGGCATTTGGTGTAGTCTTTCTAACTTGGTGTTTTCCCACTGATATGAATAAAAATATGAATCATTTTTATACACCGAATGGAACTCTCCGATATATATCGAACAACAAAATCATAGCGATTCCAACTACTACAGTGAGCCATTTGACAAGACCAAAAATGATGATCCTTTTCTCGCATTATATATATATATATATATATATATATATATATATATATATATATATATATATATATATAGCATTTACAGAAACACTGAAATATATTTTTCTATATACAGAATGTATATGTCAATGGAAATGTTAATTGTATCAAGCGATTGGACGACATTCGAAAATCAAAAGAAGCAGGTATCAAGAATCCTCTTACTTCGTATTTTTCTCCTTCGTTATCTTCCAGTATCGATGTTATGGATTATCACTTTATTATAAAATATATGGAATGGTATGCGTTGTCTTGATGCACTATGAGTTAAATATGTATCCAAAAGAAATGATCATTACATGGAGACAAATTTTATTCGAAAAAAAACCCAATGAATAATTGTCCCAAATTAGCAAAAAAAACCCCGAGTCTTTTAGATGTCCCAGTGCTTAATGTACTTTTCAAGGACCATATCATTTTATTTCATATAACTCTTATTGCAATTATTAAAACACATGAATTTGAATTTCATTATTTATTTAAGACAGAGCATTAAACTATGCCAGTTTACGCCGTCCAGTATCTTCAAGTGTTCATAGCGATACAAAAGCAATGTGTAAGAGAGAGCTCCTTAGTGTTTAGGTAGATTTTAAGTTTCAAAGGCTTTAATTATAAATTGTTTTTATACTGTTTACATAATATATAACATAATATGTTCATGTTTTTGAATACATGTCTTGCTGGAATGTTAGAAAATAAGTCCAATCTTTACTTTCAACGAAAGTTCGATTTGCATATTCATGCAGACGTAGCAATAAAAATCACTTTGCGACATCTCAATTTTGTACGTTTTGTTTCTTGGACAGGATCTGCAAGTGTAGACGTTAAAATTTTGATACCATCTGTTGCTGGTTTGGTCGTAGCGATAATTGTAACTCTTGGACTCTGTTTTTACTGTCGTAGAAGAAGAAGAGCTATAAGGTAAGACAGTAAATGAGGTTATTTTCTGTTTCTTAATCCTTACGCGAACGGAAATATTAAAGACACATTTAGCGTGTGATCCGATTATGTTGGATAATCTCAATTTCATGTATTTATAAATATAATTCATTTTCAATTATGGATAATGAAATAAATTCAGTTTAATTATGACATTATTGGGATTTATATTTCAAGAAGTAATGATTACTCAGTACCCAAAGTATCCACGTTTTGCAGACAATATTACAAAAAATATGATATACTGAAGTAAACAGTTCGAGGTTAACATTTGACGTGGACATGCCAAATCAAATAAAAGAAATGTAGTATTTTTTTTTTAAATGTATTGTTTCTGATACACATCACTGGTCTTTTATCAATATTAATATATATTTACTGATGTTCTCTTCTATTAAAATTATTACTAAGAGGTCTTTTACTGTTATCTCATCAGAAGTCCATTGAGATCCCTACATTCGTTCCATGTTTTTCATATAATTTCTTATGTTTGTAAGAAATTTTACAACAAAACCATGAGCTTATTCTGTGAGGTTTCTATATTTTGCTCTAACATTATTTATAATCCCTCTAAATGCTTGATAATTTGTAGTAGTTGAAATTATATTTTCCATTAAAGAGTCAATTCTCTAAAAATTGATAATCATTATTTAAAGATTCAACAATAAACAACATATTTTACCCAGTCCCTATAAAGTCCACAAATCTACGGACAATGCATCTTAATTGTTACAACTGAAACTATTATTTTTCTAACTCAACCAAATGTTTGCTTTAGCAACCGATTCGTTTGCAATAGGTTGACAAACAATTTGTATTCTGTTAAGACAGACGTTTAAATCAATATAGTATTAACATGGCCACGATCAATTAATGGATTTCATTCATTTTCAACACACCCATCACAATTAGAATGTTTTTCTATTCAATGTCTCTTTGAGTTCTAGAAATGATTATAAAAAAGCTAGTGAATATCTGAGTTATTTTAATTGGTGGATCAGGCAGAGTGTTTATAAAATCGGTTTATAACGGAACACACTAAAACGTTTAAAAATATTTTCTCCAATCGATGTACGACTGTCCTTGAAACTATATTGAATATTGCAATTTACACTCATTAGTTTTCACAATTTAACAGAAATCATAATACGTAATAATCTATGATCTGCACCAAAACCTCTGATGCATATCATTACAGAATTTCTTTTGGCAAAGTTAAATTGGAGAAGAGAAAGCAAGGCTAATTTTTCAATTATTTCAATGCCGCCTTTCTTTTCCACTAAACTTTCTGCACACGAAAAAAAATACGTTGTTGTCCTACTATCGTGTTATTGTAAAGTATCCGAATGACAACCCGTTTTGGATAACTGGTGATAAGATGTTATTATAAATTATTTAGTTCAAAGAATCGCGTAAAATGAGGGGGCTTTAGCGACCTTCTGAAGCGTCATGAGAAGGTTCTGTTTTCAAGACAAAATACTTAAATAATACGGTCTGAACCAGTAGCTCATGTGCGTTAGGTTTTCTCCTCTACCGAACTGTCAGTTTCATATTTATACTCGATCAAAACCTACATTGAAAATAAACCGTCATCCAAAGGAAACAAAGCATACATTTCAAAATTTAGCTCCATAAGTTCAGCTTTTTAAAATTATTATAGTACTATACTTACATGGATCGCTAGAAAAACTACCATAGCGCTTTTCAGTATATTTGCTACCAAGCAATAATAAATTCTCTCAGCCTCTCGAGTTCATATAAATACCACTCAGATGAGTAAGTAATTATTACAAAAATTTGTCGTATGTGCGATATCGTATACTGCGAATTTATATTCATATTATATTCAATAGGGTCAAAGAAATATGAGCATAAACGATTTTATTTCCGTCTTCAGAGAGCAAAAAGGGAAAGAAGAGAGGCCATACACAGAATTACAATCTATGAAACCTTCCCAGCATTATGAAACAAAAGAGGCGAATTATTATGAAAACGTCAACATGCCTGACAACAGTGGTCAAATTCAAGTATCTACTATATATGAAAATCTGCGTATTACAAGGTAAAATGTTATGGAAAACAATTCATTCCAAAACAAATGTTCATTTCCACGTCCACGACTAGCAACATTTGAATTTTCTGCCAATAAAAAATATTGATACAAAAATATATATTTAAGTATAAATAGTTATTTAATATTACACGGCAAATAACCATCTGTTACACGTTATTGTGTGGTCAGTATAAAGTTACTATATGAGACATGACAAGAACATAGTTTATACAGGATTATTACACAATCGAGATATTAACAAATAACAAAAACATCATTTCGCTATATAATCTATATAATGTTTGACTACAATCATTCCCAACACATTAGAAAATAAAAGTGAATAAAAGTTACAAGATTGTACTTCAATATCTATTACGATGCTGCTTAGGAGGACACTTACAAGTCCAAATGTGTTTGAATAAAAGAATATAAATAGTGGCACAGTTAAATAGATCATAATGAAAAATGTTGGCCAATTACAGTTTGTTATCCTAAGTCTAATGTTTTATTCAACTGGCGAACATGCTTCCTGATTATACTCCTATAGTTATCTCTTAAACATATTACGTATGGAATAAATGGCAAAACCGACTTAAGGATAAAGTTTAAATGTACATATGGTTTAAATTGGTTATTTGGTTTAGTTTATTATGCTCTGCGATTAGTCACCAGTTAAAGTTTTATCCATGTCTTGCAAATTAAGGTACAAAAGGGTCTATCTACTATCTATTCATCCGTGTTACTGGTAAATATACAATTTTCTTCGACGAACATTTATGTTTCATATTATATAAAAATGGCATCATTCATTTTCCGCTTAAAATGATTTAGTTGAAGTCACGTGTGTAGTTTCTATGGAAACTGTCTGATCGGTCTTGTTAATTCACAACACTTTTAAGAAACAAAATATTCTTTCTCTATGAAAGCATCAAAATCATTACAAATCTGAGTAAGTTGTTTGTATTCATATAAATATACCTTCTGAAACATTAACAAACTAAACGGACGAGGTGGGAGTATATTATTGTTTTGTCGTGGCATCAACAGGCTTCAAATGTTATCAGTTGAAATAAATTATCATTTTATACAACTTACAACGACATAACGTCAATGAATGATTATTAGCGATAAAAGTCGTCTGAAACAGCGATAACAAAATTCAAAAGTAACTTTATAGATCAACAAGAGTCCTTGCTGAAAACCATAGGATGAAGTTCATCACAGAAAGATTAGATGATTATAAATAGAAATGGTTCATTAAACTGTTGATCAAATTCATTACCATGTAATCAAAATCCAAGTATTCACCATTCACCATCCAAGTATGTCTTTCTCATACTTTAGTTTCATACTTGTATAACATGACATTTTATATCTGTACCGCGTCTGATGGCTCTGATGTGAGTGTCTGTGTGATCAAGCCTTCGTATTTATTAACATTACGTATATGCATGACGACTATATATATATATATATATATATATATATATATATATATATATATATATATATATATATATATAGTTCTTCATCTTTTCGATAATTGCAATGAAAAAGCATAATTTTCCTACATTATGATATCAATTATTCAATGACAGAACAAAAACATGCATGCCGATGTCAACATAATTCAATATGATTAAATTGGCAAACGCTGCTGAAAACCGATGCAAGTCACTTCATGTAGATACATCCAGATTATAATCACAAGATTGTATTGAATCGACAAAAAATACCAAAATGTATTCATTTCAGATCAAATTACTAAGTTGTTGCAATGCGTATTCATTAACAATATTACTCCAAATGTCAATTTTAAGTAGACCAAACGCCATTTTCTTTCAAAACGTACGTCTAGCGTACGACCAACTTTAACCTTATCTGGGCGGAGTTATGCGCTCATTAATAAACCTGTTGTGTAATGATGCATCAACGCTTATGTATTTAGTTTGGAATACGGCACACATTTACTCACTTTTGTTTCTTGCAGTGTATTTTTATTTATATAGTTATGCCTTGGGGAAAAATAGGAAATGAGCACATAATAAAAGGGTTACTGTATTTGTATGGAAAAATGTGAACTTGTTCTGTCGGATGGATCTAATGCACTCCCAAGTCCGTGCAGTAGATCCATCCGAATAGCCCGTTCATATTTTTCCATACAAAGGCAATAATCGATATATATATATATATATATATATATATATATATATATATATATATATATATATATATATATATATATATATATATATATGGTGCATAGCTATATTAAAGCACATATGCGCTTGAGAAAGGAAATGTCTTGATTGATTCCTAATTTAGTTTTTATTTGCACTTCATGTATTGACTGTGAGCACATAATTTAACTGCCTGCTAGTACATAATTTAGTCCTTGTTTGTATTTATTGTAGCATTTGATTAAACTTTTTTTAACATTATGACCATATATATATATATATATATATATATATATATATATATATATATATATATATATATATAAACAATAAAAAGTCCACATACATTTTCGCTTTCTCCTTCGTGGCTATTATCTCTAGTGTTTGAAAATGAACCCAATTAAAATTCTTTCCACATGTATTCAGTTCTGCGTTTGTGAAAAATTATCAAAACGCCTTTTTTCTTCTCCCCCGTTTTTTCTGCTTCTATTGTTATACCTACATGATGTTCTGACCACACCGGTGGTCTAAGTTTTTAGAGTGTCCGTCTCGAAGCGGAAGGTCGTGGGTTCGATCCCCGGCTGAGTCATACCATATACCTATTAAAATCATACTAAGAGCTGTCTCGCTTGGCGTTCAGCATTAAGAGGTTAGTGTCGGGACTGGTCAGCCTGGTGTCAGGATAATGTGACTGGGTGGGTATCACACAGCATGATGCACCAGTGCTAAAATTTACAATGTAATAAACTGCCACACTGCAAACATTGTAGTGATATGACTGAAAAATTGTTAAAAACTGCTAAAAAATCCAAATCTCTCTCTCTCTCTCTCTCTCTCTCTCTCTCTCTCTCTCTCTCTCTCTCTCTCTCTCTCTCTCTCTCTCTCTCTCTCTCTCTCTCTCTCTCTCTCAGTTTTTCCTTGATCCCCTATGAATTGATTATCTCGCGAATAAATTCAGAGCCTCAGCTCCATTGTCTCGACAGTTAACACGCAAATGAAGACTTCATTTTGATTTTCATGTCTGCATCAGCTCATAAAAGATATATATATATATATATATATATATATATATATATATATATATATATATATATATATATATATCTTTTGTATATTGATGTTGTTGATCATGATGATCATGATGACGACGACGGCGATGATGATGATGATGATGAAGATAAGTCAGTCTAAGACGCAAGTTGTATATATTGATACATTCAACATTTTAGTGACAATATTTAACCTATAATCATCATGTACTGAGAGTTACCACTCCCATGCAACACGATAATGGGGAACATTTGCACTAAAGTTGGGAAATATACAGCAATGATACTGGTTTTGTAGAACATCATTCTTGACTTTCATACTTTTTTTAATTTGTGAAAAAACAACCCAAACTCTAATTTGTTTAGTAATATATAGTAGTTCAAAATTATTGGATCTGTTAGCAGGGTTGTGAAATGAGTCATTCAAATAACAGTTAGTCAAGACACAACTACGGTGAAACAATTATTTTGATTGTATTTGATGGCTTTAATAGATAGCTCAAAAAATTGGTCTAGACCCGGCCATGTGATGCTTAATACACTTTATATAATGATGTATACATAAACTAAGTGTCTTCCCATAACCACAAATTTCTTTAAACTTATAGAGCAGAAATGAAACTGTGCTCAATGGGTATATTTCTTTAGTAGCATTTTATTGCACTTCATTACTATAGTGAATTTATATATATATATATATATATATATATATATATATATATATATATATATATATATATATATATATTTATATATATATATATATATATATATATATATATATATATATATATATATATATATATATATATATATATATATATATATATATATATATAATTAATACATCATAAAATATACAATGTCAAATGTATATAAAATAAAATATAAAGGCAACACATGTAAAATCCATAAAACATGTGGTCAAACTGAGTTACATATAATGCAATCCCTGAAAAAGGTTATGGTTTTCTTCAGTGTTAAATCATGATAGTTTCTTCCTACAGTTCACATCAAAATACTTTTGCCTCACTGGGTGAAAGTCGAGACCATGGATAAAATGAATTCTGCCATCAATGTACACTGGCATGGTATGCACTCTGTTTCAGGTTCATAGTTCAGGAGGTAAATGAGTCTCAGGTATGCCTGTCTGATACATTATCTGCACAATACCACCACATTTCTCCGATTAGTACTATATAAGGGATGCCACTCTCCTTAAGTGGAGTTTTCAATTTGCCAAGTATGATGAACATGCTGATTTATACAACATTTGAAGTCAGATTGTGGAATCTGTCATTCAGAAACAAGTGCAGGTAGCTTTGGCTGCTTTAGTTGCCGTTTATATCAATGATAATTACCAATCAAAAATATAGAATTCTTTACTCAGATAGTACAAATACATCATGTTTCTGTGATATATGTGTTAATCCTAGCTTCTCCAATATATATTTTGCAAGGCTTTTAATGTGGAAAAAAGAATCTGAAAATATGAAACTTGGGAAGGGGTAGATTCAAGGTAGTCTAAGCTTCAACATTCTAAATATTTCTGCAGTAAAACTTCAGGCTTTATCCAGCGGTGATGTCTGGATGGAGGGATGGTGGACAGATGGCTAGATTGAAGGATCAAAAGACAAATGGCTAGATTGGGGGATGGGAGAAAGATGGTAATGTCAATATTATGTAATAAGTGACAGTCAAAAAATTGAATTTTGAATTAAATTCAAACCTGGAATAAATAAACACTGCTTTCATTAAGGCACAATTAGGAATCACAGAAATGATTCATTAGATTCAAAACATACATCTGTATACAATTATAGTATATTTCATTGTATATAAATACAAGCCATTATTAATTTCTTTTGAAAATTAAGATATAATGGTTGTCTTAGTTCTAGTGGGAAGTTAAGAACTTTTTGCTTTATGAAATGCAATTACTTCAGATCTTTTTGTTTTCAAAAATAAATCACAAAAGAATCATAAAAGTTGCAGACACTTTATTGTTTACTTCTGATTCCAGTATTTGCCTTTTTCATTCAAAGTCTCTACCACTATTACATCTATATTGCCTTACTATTGACATCCATATTGATTACTATTTTCTAATTCATCCAGGAGAGACATCATGACTGATGAAAAAAACAAAAAAACAAATAAGGCAACTATAAAAGACATTCATTAAGTCCAGACAAGTTAATCAAGCATGTCATAGGTGTTAAACGTTTCAACTAAAACATTTGCTGTTCTCATAGACTCCATGGACCATCTGATACAGGAAATGGATTATAAAATACTGGGAACTCTCTGGACCCTTGATACAGGATATCATTGTCAATGACAGTGAACTCCATGGAAAAACAATATGCAGGGTGTTAGAGAGAGAAAACTCTCTAGCCTTTAAAGTATTAAACTACAACTCCGAGTATCTACAAATCTGGCATCCATAATGATTACTATTGGCATATAATTGCCTTACTATTGGAATCCAATTGCCTTACTATTAGCATCCTATTGGCATCCAATTGCCTTACTATTGGCATCTAATTGCCTTACTATTGGAATCCAATTGCCTTACTATTGGAATCCATATTGAATATTATTGGTATTCAAAATACTTATTGCAGGCATCCATATTGCCTCATTATTGTTTAAAGACATGCACATTACAAGGTTGCAAGCATTTTCTTGTCTCCTTCACATTACATTTAATTCTCCCTAAGAAAAGGCATCACAGCAGATGAGAGGAATGAAAAATGAAACAAAAAAAATGATCAAAAAACAACATCCTTTAATTCCTAAAAAATCAATCATGCATGTCACACGAGTTCAACTTTGAAACCAAGCAACTTGCTGTTCTCATTGACAGATCCATCTGTGTCATCTTTAATGGATGTATCTGATTCATTCCTATCCTGGTGACTAAGCAAAGGTTTCGGCAAGCCCTGTGAGCTATTGTGTATCCCGTATCCAAAATAAATAAAAAACCCTGAAAACAGAATAAAAGATAACATAAGGCAAAAAATACTCATGATGCAGAATATGTGATAAGGAATTTATACAATACATTCAGACTGCCACATACAAAAGCACACTATTTACATACAGAAATGTACCTAGAAAATATAAAAGAAGAAAATATATACAACTACTATCTGTGCAAATTTTCATTTTAAGTTGTAATAAATTTGTTTAGTTTAAAGATTAAGGTTGAGATATTAAATTTATAAGGATTTTGAATACTAGTTATGTATCATCTCATTTACCTGTCAACATATCAGTCAATAAGCAGGAATAAGTATGACAGTAATCTCAGTAATCCAATTATTATTAGTCAAACTAGTAATTAGCATGAATCAAATAATTATCCAATCCAGTAATTATATCAGTAATCCAATTATTATTAGTCAAACCAGTAATTAGCATGAATCAAATAATTATCCAATCCAGTAATTATATCAGTAATCCAATTATTATCCAATCTAGTGATTATAGCTGCTATCCAATCAGTATGCATTCCAGTGATATTAGCAGTTATCTCAGTAATCCAAAACGAGATATATATATATATATATATATATATATATATATATATATATATATATATATATATATATATATATGGATAGGTATATGTACATGAATATTTCTATGTAAGTGTAACATTAGAGCATTTAATAACTATTATCTATACCTACTGAAGCCATATATATATGTATATATATATATATATATATATATATATATATATATATATATATATATATATATATATATATATATACACATATATAAAAAAATCAGTATGCCTCTCTTTTAGACCACTTACATGTGGCTTGAGATTTCAATAACAATTAAGGAATCAGTTCTGTGCAAAGTAAAAACAGTATTACTTCAAACTCAGTGAGTCCTAGTTCCTCTCAATTAAAGACAGACTTTTCAAGCAGGAAAGTGAGACCTATATGGGTCAATGCTAGGCCTGACCTAACTATCACAACAACCAAGCATGTAATTGACCCATCAGGTGTCCACTCACTTTCTGCTACATCCAGACTGAACAGGACACAACTAAATGTATCATCCGTTTAAACCCAAAACCAAGAAAGTGTCATGCTTGAAATATGTGCTTCAATGTCATTCTTGCTACTTGTCCTATAGAAAAGGAAGAAATATTTAATAGCCATTTATGTGATGTCAAGTAAAGAGGCAATCAAGAATGTAATAACTAATATTTGATATATACTTACAATTTTATACACAATAAACTTCTTGTGCAACAAAATTAAAATAAATGAAGTTCATTCCCATGTCTATATGCATGTATGCAGAAGTGTCTTAGAAAAGAACTACATAGGCGAATTTCAATACTAGATCTTCTTAAAATAAGTCAGTCATTTTAGTTGCAGCATTAGCATTTCTCTACGAAAACGGTTTTAAATCTTTCCATGCAATAAGGATAGCAATGGCATTGATGATATGAATCATAGGAATGCTATAGGAAAACATTATCTGTTTTATTTTAGGTAGCACATTAGAAATTCAAGGGCAGGTAACTATCACTGACTTGCTTCTAGAGTAATACTGAATGACATTGGACAGAATTATTTAGGAGTTATACCTATAGCTGCAGATCTGCCAATGTCAAGCAAGGCTCACAAGTAAGCTTGATATTGCTAATCCAGAAGATGTCTGCCTTACAGCCAAATAAATGAAAAGGCAACCAAGAAATCCATGTGAATAAGACACTTTCTTTTAAAGGTTGTTTTATTTGTTAACAAAATAGTTGTCTGACACTTCCTCTATTCTTATTATATGCAGGAATACTTCATGATAAATAGCTAACTTTGAAAAGAAATTAAGGACTTTTAATCTAGAAAGCTTTCTAATTTCTTATAATTCTGCTTCCCTATTTTTGAGAAGTTGCTTAAAGGTGTTTCTATTTTTAGTAATGGCAGCCATATAGGATAGTAGAAAAGCATCATTTATAACAATCTGAAATTATTTAATGCTAGCATCCTCAAATTTGGTTTTAATTGGCCCAGTTATGGTCAGTTAATTAAGAACAGGTACTTATTTACTTGTAATGACCTTGAACATTGACCTTTCTTTACATCTATCAACAGGATTCTTATACTGTCTTGTTAAACAAATTGGTAAATTCTTATGATACCCTTCTCTTCAAATTAGAATCAACAAATTAAAAAATAATCTCTCTTTCTCTCTCTCTTGTTGATTAATGTACATGGTATATCAATTCATCATAAGCTGCTGATTTTATTGAGTAACATTTAATTCAGTTTGACACCAATTATATTGTGCCTCCAAAAGAAACTAAACTACTTCAAGCAGTTTTAGATAATTTATTCTTTAAACTGAAATGACAAAAACAAATTTATAAACTGTAAACTATATAAACACAAAAATAAAAACACTCAGCTACTTATTGGTCAGTGTTTGTTTTAAAAAAAAACACAACCAATGATGACAAACACAATCTCACAATGATGGACCCAAACTAATCCCGACACACCCAGATTATTACTGGCAGACCTACTCATCCTGACACACCCAGATTAACAGTGACAGATCAACTCATCCTGATACATATATATTACCAATAACAGATCAAACTCATCTAAAAGCACTGACTGAACCTGACAGACCCAAACTTATAATTACACATTCTAACTCATGTCAACACATACTCAAAGACCCAAATTCACACTGACAGACCCAAACTCATACTGACAGACCCAGACTTACACTTACTAACCCAGACACAAACTGACAGACCCAGACTCATACTGACAGACTCAGACTTACTCTTACTGACCCAGACTCAAACTGACAAACCCAGACACACACTGACAGCCCAGACTCAAACTGACAGACCCAGACTCATACTGACAGACCCAGACTTACACTTATTGACCCAGACTCAAACTGACAAACTCAGACACACACTGACAGCCCAGACTCAAACTGAAAGACCCAGATTCATACTGACAGACCAAGACTTACACTTACTGACCCAGACTCAATCTGACAGACCCAGACTCATATTTAAAGACTCAGGCTCACACTGATGGACCCATACTCATACTGACAGATCAAGGCTTGTGCTGACACATAGGCACATCAAGACTTGTATAAAAAAAATTAGACTCATACCAACACACCCAGACTCATGCCAACATACCCAGACTCATGCCAATACATCCAGACTCATGCCAACACACCCAGACTCATGCCAATACACCCATAATCATGCCAATCCACCCAGACCCATGCCAACACACCCAGACTCATGCCAACAAACCCAGACACATGCCAAAACATCCAGACTCATGCCAAAACAACCAGACTCATGACAACACATCCAGACTCATGCCAATACATTCAGACTCATGCCAATACACCCATAATCATGCCAACACACCCAGACTCATGCCAACACACCCAGACTCATGCCAACACACCCAGACTCATGCCAACACACCCAGACCAATGCCAACACACCCAGACCCATGCCAATACACCCAGAACCAAGCCAATACACCCAGACTCATGCCAATACATCCAGACCAATGCCAATACACCCATAATCATGCCAATACACCCAGACCTATGCCAATACACCCAGACTCATGCCAATACACCCAGACTAACATTCAATTATAATCATCATACTGTCAATCACAATATTTATAAATCTTTAATTTTAGTGAATCCTCAACTTTACCACAATGACAAATGCATAATAGCAAATTACTAAATAATAAATAATTCTGAGTTTTATTATTACAAGCAATATATTCTTGCACTTAAAACAGAAGTCCCTCTATGACACTGATGCTCTATTGGTCCAATAGAATTTCCAGAAATTCAGTACAGGATGAATTCTTTTTTTAACCACCAAGTGTTGAAACCAATGTTTACTATCAATAAAAATAATATCAACAATATCAACAATACTATCAACAATATTTACTATCAATAAAAATAATTTTAAATCAACTGTAATGGCAATCACAGTACATAAAATACAGCACCATTCTCATTTATGACCTACTAGACATCTCTGAAGTCTTTTGGCAAAACCCCATGTGAAAATCATTTCAGAAGAAGTAACAAGAACAGGGTTTTCAAGATGTATGCCATGGTGGCAAGACTGGATGTCAGATCAGAACTACTTTCTTATTAAGTCATCAATAACATGATTTTCAAATTGGTCAATATGGCAGTCATATTCAAGGTCTCATTATGACTGTACTTCTATGACTTTCTGCTGAGAAGAAGCAGCAAGATTTTTAGATGCAACTGTGGCCATATTAAATAACAATTCAGCACTATTTTCATTTAGAATAAACTAGGCTTCATATGATGTCTCCCAGTGAAAACCCCATAATGATATGATTTTATATTCCGGCAGAGTGGCCATTACAAGATGTTAAAGCTCACCACTGAGCAAATCCATATTTAGTCTAGACCAATCAGATCAAGGAATGTAAAGTTTCATGACAATCTTCCAAGTAGTTTAGGAGAAGTTGCAATAAAACTCTTATGCTAATGGATGAACAGAGACACTCAAAAACACACCATCCCATAGCACTTCTGGTCTATAACGTCTATATGAAATGGTAAGCATTAATTTCAATACCTATGCATGCATCTAAAGCATGTACCATCTATACCCATGTGTGTGTATATATATATATATATATATATATATATATATATATAATTATTTATATGAAAATTAGTTTGCTAATTTATCTTATTGTATTTTATGCTAACTTGTGAGTTATGGTACATCTAAAGAGTTCAAACCCAGAGATGTATTTAAGTTATCATTAGAATATTTATGTATTTTGTTATATATCAATTGCCCACTCACCAACTGAACTTATTCTGGGAAAATAACATTAAATACATCACCAAAATAGCATTTGTCATCATGTTCTAAATGCATCCTCTTAGTTAAACTAATTTTGGGGCACACTAATGTTCATTAATTCTGTGGTTGCTATGCACAAAGAAATTAAAGATCTAATTGAAAATCATTCTTTTATAAAAACAATGAGACCACATCCACACTGATATATACTGATAATAATGTTTATATCCATCAAAATAAGTTCATTCACAGAATATTAAGTTTCATGAAAAGATATTTAAATATATCACTGTGAGTGAAGTTTTGTACATTATGATCTCTGACCATCACCTAGGAATCCCAGAAGAGAAAGCCAAGAATAATGGTTACCATGATATAATACTTAAGTAGCAGACAGACGGACAAGAGAGATTTAACAATGTATGATAGCTAACACAATATTCCCAACACACAAGTGTGGAGATAACAAAGAATAAAAGTCAAAGATATAACAACATTTTATATAATACAAATTGTCACAAGCCACAAGTGAAAATCTGCATTCTCTTTTCACCTGTCACTACCTGCAATAAGACTTCCTCATTTCTCATGAAATATGCATAAATAAAAATTACATCATCCATTAGCTCTCCAGCATAAAAGAAAATGAACTCTTATCAATTGGTCATTGACTGTTTGCAAGAGAAATCTGACTGGCTCACTCATTCAGCATAAAAGTTCAAGTTGGGTCAACTCCCAACTCCACATAAAAATTTCACTTGTAATTCTCAATTAAGAGTTAAAAAGATTCATGCATATTCATAAGAAATGATGAAACGTTATCACCAGCAGGGTGGAAAGCATAGTGGATTTTCACCATCAACATGTTAACATGTAAAAAAATTGCACTTTGTTCACTTAAATACAAAATCTTACCTTAAACATCTTTAAAGTTTCAAAAATATGCAACTATTATAGTACATTCTTTTGAAGAATTGAGAAAATTGAGAAATACTTGAATTGATTTACAATATGATTTAACTTGATTTATATTTTTATCTTTTAAGATAAAAATAAAATTAAATGACAGATGTATGGATAATGAGATCAGCTAATTTCTATATAAATCAGATATAAAAAAAAGACATGCAAATCCATCTAGATGCTATTATCTCATTATTACTGACATTTTATACATTAACCATAAAGCCGATTAAAGATAATAATAATGGGGGGCATTTTATAGGCCTCAATGACTACAGTTCACTCATACAGTAACACTAACCATAAAACCAGCTAATATGTGCATTGCAAAGAACCTCACTCTGAATAATTTACTTGGAAGGGCTTTAAGAACAGTATGGAAACCAAAGATGCAAATTTTAGGCCATGTCTCTAGTAGATATACAATTAGAATGCTCGAAATAAAAATCACTCAAGATTTTATACATATAAATGAGCTTAATAAATCTAGTACAGATCCTACATTTCTTGTTGGTCAAGTTACACTGCAGAAACCAAAGTTAGGAAAATGTGTAGTCAGGGACAAAAGCCCTGCTAAATAAAAAATCTGGAATATTAAAATTCTAACTCATTTAAAGCCTTAGGAAAGCAAAGAAAGGGGCCATAATTCTGCAAATAACAAAAACAATGGAATTCTTGATATTGAACTTGTTGAAAGTTTTATTTGTATCAAGGTACATGCTAAATTTGGTTAAAATTGAAGAATTATAAGTTATGCTGCAAAAACTAAAGTTTGAAGCATGGGCAATCAGTCTTCATAGCTCCTTTGGATGATGCTGTGAAATGAAGGTCTCATCAATAAAAAGCTGTATACCAAATATGTTTGAAATCCAATACTCCTTGGTAAAGTAACACTACAGAAATTCAAGTTGGCTTTTCAGATATCAGAGGGCATAAATCCTAAACATGATGTCATGGAATTCACTGTCCTATCAATACAAAAGTGCATACTAATTATTTTTATTAAAATCCAACAAATCTTCATTTAGCTTCATTTTGCAGAAACAAAAGTCAGGAGGGACATAAAATCAATTGGCATAATTCATATAAATGATGTTGTTGAACACTGGAAATCAAATTTGCTCATGGTCTTGTTAATATGATGTTGAAAACTAAATTTTGTTGAAATCCAACAGCATTTGGCAAACTTAAACTGTGGAAATTAAAGTCTGGTGGAAGGGTAATCAGGAACCATAACTCCTGTTAATGTGGCAATCTGCAAGCCAAAAGCAATGAAAGTCTCTAAAATATAATATTGCATTCTAAATTCAGCTTAAATCCAACAATCATTGGTAAAGTTTAACAATATATAAAACAAAGAAGGGAATACAATCAGGAGTCATAACTCCTCCAAAGGAAGTAAATAGAAAGGCTGTGAGAATTTATAATAATCAAGTTTCAAAATCTAATATCCATTTCCTTTTTCCACCATCATCGTCACTTGTAGCACCCAAATGTGTAAACAAATTAAATAAAATGACACTGATGTTTGAAAAAAAAAACTGGATCGTGTCTTGCTGGTAATTGTATTAATATGACGGTATGAGCCAACTCAGCAGGTGGTGTTACCAGTAAAGGGACTTAATTGTGACATATACCATATGATATTTGCTCTTAAAACTATTGAATAAGCATCACAATTTGTGACAATTACTGTTGTTTTAGCACAAATTCAATCATACTTAAATTCCATATTGTTTCAGATTAGGGGTTCATATCATTATATCAGCTCTTGTATGGAGATTCTGGATTTATCAAGGTTATCTATAGTCCATGTATCTGTGCTTCTCTCTACCTATACATCTTTCTTTTTTTGCGAGCAAAAAGTGTACACATACATGTTTTTTTGTAGATTTATATATTTCTGTGTTTTTTTTGTAGAATTATATATTTCTGTGTTTTAGCTTTGAAGGAAAGCATATTTTTTAAATCCTTCTGCCACTGATTTTAACACCTGTTATTTCATGTCACCTGTGACATTTATTGGCATTTGTGACAGAGGGTAAATAGGAGCCACTGCACTGTCTGTAAATGCAAAAAGAAATT
Source organism: Potamilus streckersoni (assembly GCA_016746295.1). Lineage (NCBI taxonomy): Eukaryota > Metazoa > Mollusca > Bivalvia > Unionida > Unionidae > Potamilus > Potamilus streckersoni. Next base: position 412,730 of record JAEAOA010002318.1, on the reverse strand, counting down.
AGGCATATTGTATATGTGTTTTTGACATTTACTGAAAGGACTATTTCCATTCATTGCCACATTGTGACATCAGCTGGTGACTTTGCATGGGATGTGACTGTTAAATGTAAAGTGTGACATGCACTGGTAATGCATAGGATGTCACTATCCATTGTAAATAATGACACTTACTGGCAACTTTGTATGGGATTTAGCTGACAAATGTCTACTGTGATATTTATAAGTTTTATGTGTCCTCATTCTGACCAATTATGACATAAACTCTCATATAAATCTCTCTTTATTGATTACATGAATCATTTTTATTCTATACGGGGAATTTTACATATTCTCCATTTTGAGTCTCCTTGTAGCCCCCATGGTAAGGCCAAGAAAGACAGCTAAACTTTATGACACATTTTCTCTGTTTGAGCAGTTTGATGTATTACTGCCTAGATGGTTTAAAGAGATCATGTAAATTACAGGTGGATGAAAGAATTGTTGTTCACCAGAAATGAAGTCATTTAAAATATGAAAAGCATTGACCTGATCGAGTTAATTTTATGTCCACAATGCTACAGATATATAATCCACATCAACAAATCTTTTCAAAGAACAGGCAATGAGCTAGGTAAACCATTTTGAACTATTGCCTTCCTTACAAATAAAGAATACCTTTGTTATAATATTTTGCTGTTTTCTTTTATAAATAAATAATACCAGTTGCAGTTTGGATACTATACTTCCTTATCTTCTTGTTTGTGCATTTCATTGTGTACCAAAATCTAGTTGTGTTAGACATGCATTTCCAACAAAATTATGTTTTATGTGTAACCTTTCTCTTGCATGCACAGATAACAGTAAAGGGACCTTATGACCTCAGTCCTGAAAATCTGATTACTTCTACATACAAAAATAAATATAGTTCGATTCCTCATCTAGTTCACAACTAGAAATTATTCAATTACGGTATGAGAGTGCTGATACCTGCACACAAATAAAAAAAATTTTTTCAGATTATTTTACTTCACAGTAGATGATCGTCTCAGCCAGTAGAAAGACAAAATAATGAGTGGGCCAGAGTAACTCTGAGTATGGTCACAATTGGATTATGAAATCAGCTTGAAGTCTGATGGTCATCTATTTCACCTAATGTTTTTGAGTATGGCTAAAACATTCTTAGTTTATATTTAAACTTATTTTTCTTTTTCTTTATTTGTTTAAAAATATACTTAGGCATCCACAAATGTTATGTACATTTTTGCAAGTCTGCAAACATTTAGTTTACAGATATTCAGAAAAATATTGACACTGCCAACTTCCACCTCCAAGGAGCTATCTGAAACTTTTAAATCACTGTGTATATCTAAAGAACACCATGATTATATTATATTATAAAGTATCAATTCTCTTGCTTAAACAATGTAGGAACAACTACAGTATATAATGAAAAAAATGATTTTAACATAATTGCCAACATTTTCTTCAAAAATACTGGAAATAAGAAAATATAGGAAATCTGCTGCCAAAAATAGCTAGACATTTTAATTAAAAGTAGAACATAATAAATCATGCACTGCTGAAGATGGAAAATTGGAAAACTTTTGTAGAAAGGGAAAGTCAAATTTAACTGCTGTGATTCACATTTTACATTAATTTAGATTATATCATCTGAGTCAGGATTTGGAAGACATTTTCTTTGTAAAAACAAAATTTATTCTCCACATCTAACGTCAAATATCAAACTGTCTTAGAAAATTAACCAGTAAACATTATATACAACGACCCTGATAAGAAGCATATCCACATATTTCACTCAATTAAAACAGTTAAATTCTCATTTTCTTTTTTTTTCCTTTTTTTTTCTTATATTTCCACTATGCATATCATTATGTACAGTTTCCTTCTCACAAAAGATTGATGTCTCATTGCTTATATCCATGTATATAAATAACTGATTTAAATGTTCAGTCTAATATTACTGTCTGGTGCAACTTACAATATTAATTACAAACAAAATTCACATGCTTATTATGTAATCAAGATGAGTAAAAAAAATCTAAATTCTACTGTCACAATTGACAAGGTGCTTGCTTGTTCATTTCTTGCATAAAATCAAGCATTCACATAATAGAAAGATGCAATTAATGTCATGAAAACAAGGGAGAAAATCAGCAAAACCTTCAAGCTGACACCGAAAAATTAAACAATTCTTAGCTTTTTCCAACCAAATGACAGTCCATCATCAAAATCAATACTAAGAAGTATTCTCTCAGATACAGTTGATTAACTTGTTGAATGAAACTATTAAACTGTTTGAAAACATGATGGAAGCAAAGTTTCATAAGAAATATGTCTTTTGTGGAGAAATTCAATACTATACTTCATACCAATTACAAAGTGAAAAATGTTTGGTCTGGTGAGGTAACACCAAATGTAGAGAGAAGCTCAGTAGAAACAAGTCTCCAAAGCTAATACAAATATAGAGAAAATGATTTTGCTTCAAACACAAACAAAACTAACTTTTTATTTTTAAATTTTAAATGATCATCATTTAAAATTGAAAAATACACAATTAGTTTAGTAAAAATCTAATTTCACTCAATTTTAGTTTAATGAGTTAATATACCCAATAGATTCAAAAGTGTCAATGAAATACATATAAGTAAAAATAATAAATATCTAAAATAAAATATTAAGATTGTAATATAATATAAATAACAACAATAAAAAAATATACATCAATGTAGATTTTTACACTAGTGCCTATTATGTATGAATTTATTTTAAATTAAAAATATCTCTTATGAAAGATGCATAAATATGAGATTCGGAAAAAGGATCACTTTGTTTTTTGTTCATTTTATCAAAAAGTGCAAATTTTAAATCAATAGTACAATCTATGCTTTAAACAATACATCCATGGTCTTGCATGGTACAAAGACAAAACCTTCATGGGATGATACTAAACATGTAAATATAGAAATCAGGACATCAATCATCAGTGATAAAATAGCATAGCAATAGTCAGATCAATTTTCTTTTAATCTTTCTTCCTCTTCATAGGCTTGGCTGGTTTCCTGTTCTAATTCAAATGGTATTGCACGTGGTTTGGCTTCAGAGCTGTGGTGTATGCCATATGTAAAGTAAATCAGAAAGCCTGCAAGGAAAGTAGGTGTGATATGTGTAATATATAGTGTATAGTTGATGGATGCATGCAAAAGGAATTTGAAAAGAACATGAAGCAGTGGTATAAGGGATTTTAAACTTAATATTATTAATGCTAACCTTTCCGAGTTCCTTTTTGAAGACAGAGATTCATTCTAACTGAAATCTAGGCAAACAAAAATGTTTGACCTTTTACTTTCAGCGTCTCTATTTTCCCATTTATCCCATTTTTAATTATTAAACAAAAAATGAAAGCAGAAGAATCAAAAGAAATTATATTGCCTTAAATTATTAGATTTTAATTGATAATTTCTAGTGTGCAGTTTTAATGGTACTATAAAAAGTGTTTATGAAACAAGTGTTCTGTTCTGTGGAACACAATATCTTGCCAGTGAACAGTGCTTTATATCAGAACCCACTTATAACGTGGTGTCTGGCATGGCTCCCGATGTTTTTTCAAAGGAAATATATTTTAAAATGTGTTAAACATGAAAACAAAATTTGTGATAAGAATTAGTATATTGAACCTTGTTACATACTGTATATTATGTAAATTTTCGTACACAGAAAATAATTATAAATTATTAATTTTTTTTAAAAACAAAATGGGAATACGGTATTTTCTATCTTTTTTGCAAACGTAAATCTTCTTAGTGAAAAATTTGTCCGATAACTTAACCAATTTTCAAATACAAAGAGATCTATACGAATAATTATGATACATTTAAATAATTATTATTTTGATAACTGGATTGTGTATGAAAAAATTAAAAGGTACAAAAAATACATGAAATACTGTAGCTCATTATATCATCGGAAATGATGATTATTGCCGCAAAGATAGACTCCATATCATGAAATTTTCAAGTTCTAATTAGATGTCATATTATGTTTGGGGATTTTTTGAGAGAAAAGTTGTTAATACTCTAAATAATTATTTTGGCAAAACGGGATCAACGAAATATTATGCTAAGAGGTGGCAACAGATAATAAAATAAACACCACTTAAATGTCTTGCTATGTGAAATTCATGTTCTAATCCTTTAATTTAAATTCGCTTTAATATAAACACTAAAATTGCTACATATTCTCTTCTATGAAAACATGAAAATAGTCAATCGTCTGTCACATCGAAACCTGTGAGTAGTTCTGAGAACCTAAATAAATGCTGGCTTTGTTTTGATCAAAAACTCTGGGAAGTGTTTGTTGCATTAAACATAAATCAATTAAAAGACTCCTGTGTTGTTTTATCACTTTGAATATGTCTTTTGTATCAAATCAAGGAAGGAAAGTACAATAAAAAAAAAAATCAAAGGCAACATGCCAATAGCAGCATAAGTTCTTGAGGTCATTACCGTTCTCAAAATTTATTTTATTTGACCAGTTGAAAATGGTTTCACATTTTATGTGATATTTTTAAAATATTTTTATCACTTTTGGAGATTCCAGTGCCGACATAGAATTAAACAAAATTCATTGTCGGGAGAAATACGCTCAGCGAATTAGTAAGCCACATGTAATTATCCAAACCAGCTCAGAAAGAAAATTACCCGTGAACAATACACAGAGGCGGCAGAGAAATCAAAGAGTAAAAAAAAAATGAGCAGATGTTTTGAAAATGTGAAGTGATATTTGTCAAACGTGTCACAAACTGCAAGTATTATTGTGTTCTAATTTACGTTATTTTAAATTTGTAAACCCATTAAATTGATGTTGGTAATGGCTAACCCTTGTTAAAAAATTTCATTTTGCTTCTACCACAATCAAATCAACCTGTCGTTTGATCAACATTGTGTTTTTTTTTTAAATGGGTGTCGATCTTGTGTATAAAAAAATCTACTTTGGATCAAACAAGAATTTATCCAATTCAAAACCATCATTTGTGATGTAGTACACAATGTGCGAAATCATACACATGTTAAGCCAATGGAAAACGTGTGGATTATTGTTCTGATGATGATCTCCATATCCTGTAAATTAATGTTACTCCGTGATGACAAAAGTAAACAAAGTACACCGTACACCGCTATGAAGAAATATTTAATCATAGTTAATCATAGCATGATTATTGAGTATTCAACACTAACATGCCAAACCAACCCAACCCAACCACCCCTTTTGCATGTGTACATCGACCCGTTTGTTTTGTTGTTTGTTATAGGTCCCTCGATAACTCGCACCCTCGCTTATAATGTGGTCGATGTTTTTGGACCCCGTTGTGCGTGAGTTATCAAGGGAGCGGTATATTACAGCAATTAAATCTTAACACAAAAATTTCCTGATCAACAATTCAACTACCTTTGTGCTGAACAAAATGAAACAGAAACTATCAAACATAAAATCCAAATGCAAACTGCATCATGTGAAGATCTGGGTCAACACAATCAGTATAACAAACATCTTAGACTCTTGTCTGCTGGTACATAATATACTGGTATATCAAGGTCTATTTTTTGTTGTCCTCAACTGATAAATGAGTCTATGGTAACAACACATCAGCTTCCAGATAAAATGCATAGAAACTCATCTGACACAAGTCTATTTGTTTCATTTAATACAAAATGCACAGCCTGTTGCACCCACTTGGTTCATCTGACACAAGTCTATTTGTTTTGTGTAATGAAAAATGCACAGCCTCCTTCACCCACTTGGCTCATCTGACACATGTCTAATTGTTTTGTGTAATGAAAAAGGCAAAGCCTCCTTCACCCACTTGGCTCATATGACTCAAATCTAATTGTTTTGTGTAATGAAAAATGCACAGCCTCCTTCACCCACTTGGCTCATATGACTCAAATCTAATTGTTTTGTGTAATGAAAAATGCACAGCCTCCTTCACCCACTTGGCTCATCTGACACATGTCTAATTGTTTTGTGTAATGAAAAAGGCAAAGCCTCCTTCACCCACTTGGCTCATCTGACATATAATATTTAGTCTAATTGTTTTGTGTAATGAAAAATGCACAGCCTCCTTCACCCACTCAGCTCATCTGACATATAATATTTAGTCTAATTGTTTTGTGTAATGAAAAATGCACAGCCTCCTTCACCCACTCAGCTCATCTGACATATAATATTTAGTCTAATTGTTTTGTGTAATGAAAAAGGCAAAGCCTCCTTCACCCACTTGGCTCATATGACATATAATATTTAGTCTAATTGTTTTGTGTAATGAAAAAGGCAAAGCCTCCTTCACCCACTTGGCTCATGTGACAAATAATATTTAGTCTAATTGTTTTGTGTAATGAAAAATGCACAGCCTCCTTCACCCATTCAGCTCATCTGACTCAAATCTAATTGTTTTGTGTAATGAAAAAGGCAAAGCCTCCTTCACCCACTTGGTTCATCTGACACATGTCTAATTGTTTTGTGTAATGAAAAAGGCAAAGCCTCCTTCACCCACTTGGTTCAATTGACACATGTCTAATTGTTTTGTGTAATGAAAAAGGCAAAGCCTCCTTCACCCACTTGGTTCATCTGACACATGTCTAATTGTTTTGTGTAATGAAAAAGGCAAAGCCTCCTTCACCCACTTGGCTCATATGACTCAAATCTAATTGTTTTGTGTAATGAAAAATGCACAGCCTCCTTCACCCACTTGGCTCATATGACTCAAATCTAATTGTTTTGTGTAATGAAAAATGCACAGCCTCCTTCACCCACTTGGCTCATCTGACACATGTCTAATTGTTTTGTGTAATGAAAAAGGCAAAGCCTCCTTCACCCACTTGGCTCATCTGACATATAATATTTAGTCTAATTGTTTTGTGTAATGAAAAATGCACAGCCTCCTTCACCCACTCAGCTCATCTGACATATAATATTTAGTCTAATTGTTTTGTGTAATGAAAAATGCACAGCCTCCTTCACCCACTCAGCTCATCTGACATATAATATTTAGTCTAATTGTTTTGTGTAATGAAAAAGGCAAAGCCTCCTTCACCCACTTGGCTCATATGACATATAATATTTAGTCTAATTGTTTTGTGTAATGAAAAAGGCAAAGCCTCCTTCACCCACTTGGCTCATCTGACAAATAATATTTAGTCTAATTGTTTTGTGTAATGAAAAATGCACAGCCTCCTTCACCCATTCAGCTCATCTGACTCAAATCTAATTGTTTTGTGTAATGAAAAAGGCAAAGCCTCCTCCACCCACTTGGTTCATCTGACACATGTCTAATTGTTTTGTGTAATGAAAAAGGCAAAGCCTCCTTCACCCACTTGGTTCAATTGACACATGTCTAATTGTTTTGTGTAATGAAAAAGGCAAAGCCTCCTTCACCCACTTGGTTCATCTGACACATGTCTAACTGTTTTGTGTAATGAAAAAGGCAAAGCCTCCTTCACCCACTTGGTTCATCTGACACATGTCTAATTGTTTTGTGTAATGAAAAAGGCAAAGCCTCCTTCACCCACTCAGCTCATATGACATATAATATTTAGTCTAAATGTTTCATGTAATTAATACAAGATGTACAGCCTCTTTCACCCACTCAAGTATATAATGTATTCAAGTGCATGGAACTTTTATTAAAATCGATATGGTAATCTTTTGTTTTGCTTTTTTTTTCTATTCCCCTACCCTCTCACAGCTTTATGTTGTAAATTAATTTGTATTTTTTCATTTATTTTCTTAAATGTTTGTAATAAACAGCTTTTATTGTATTTCAAACAAAGTTTTGATGTATTGTGTCCAAAAAGGTTCATCTGAGTTTTGGGATAAAGATCATAGAGTGCAAAGAGTCCATTTTAGTGTTATAGATAAAGAACAATGAGTGAAAAGGAGTCCATATACAGTCAGTGGATAGCAAGGAGTTGTTTGGTAAGGTTGAATTGAAATTGCCAACTTACCTATAAACATCCAGATTCCAAACCTGATCCATGTCTGGTATGACAGTCTCAGCATCAGAAAAATGTTAACAAAAATGCTGATCATTGGTAAGAGTGGCAACCATGGTACCTGTAAAATGTTTAACATTTTTGGTATTATTATAGTACCAGAGCAAATGCAATGTTATGTTATGACAAACCCCTCCACTTTTTATCGCATGTTCCAACAATAAAACCTAACCCAATCCATCCCTGCCACCCCCAATGTACTTATCTTCACTCTGAAGCAATGGTTCAAGGTTTTTAGTGTAGAATCCATCACATACATTGTCTTCCTGTTATTAATGTATATTTGAAACCTTGTATTAAAATATTAATCCCCATGCATGTGCCCTCCGTTTGTCTATCTATCTGTTCATAATCACATCTCTTTTCCTAAGAGCTTGGTAGTTCACCAAGGTTAATACAAAACAATTGACCATATGATGACCATTTGTGAGTGGTATGACTTTTGAAATCCCTCTCTGGGATTAATGGAATCAAGTTAAAAATCAACTATATAAAAACTGCAGTGACAGGGACATTTTAAAATATTTTTACCAAACTTTATACATGTGTTCTTTACAGGTGAACATAATACATGTAAAATCTGAGAAGGTTGTACTAAGGAAGGATTCATGTTCAATGATTCCTACAATTAATAGTTCTTTCATGTCTGAAAACAGGTCATAGCAATAATCCAGTGCTTCAAACAAATAAGACAACTGCAGCCTACTCCCATTTGTCCCATGAAGCAAAGGGCTCTAAGATTTACCTGATAAAAGCATCCATTGAATAAACAAATTTTACCCAAAGATGGAACATGGAACTAAAGCTTCCATTAAAAATAGTCATGTAAACTTTAGTATTTGAGCTTCAACTGGAAACAGTCATGAAAATGTCTGCAAAAAAGCTACATTAGAAATAGTCATTTAAACATTTCTATTTAAGCTTCCATTAGAAATAGTCATTTAAATATTTGTATTTAAGTTTCCATTAGAAATAGTCATTTAAACATTTGTATTTAAGCTTCCAATAAAAATAGTCATTGAAACATAGTATTTAGGCTTCCATTAGAAATAGTCACTTAAACATTTCTATTTAAGCTTCCATTAGAAATAGTCATTTAAATATTTGTATTTAAGCTTCCATTAGAAATAGTCATTTAAACATTTCTATTTAAGCTTTCATTAGAAATGGTCATTTAAACATTTGTATTTAAGCTTCCAATAAAAATAGTCATTGAAACATAGTATTTAGGCTTCCATTAGAAATAGTCACTTAAACATTTCTATTTAAGCTTCCATTAGAAATAGTCATTTAAATATTTGTATTTAAGCTTCCATTAGAAATAGTCATTTAAACATTTGTAATTTCAACACTTGAAAGGCTGCAACATTTGTCCAAGTTCTGTGTGTTTTGATTTTTAATGTAGCTTTAACAATCTTAGTCATAAAACAATAATGTCTGCAGTATGACAGCTTATAGTGATGTCATGGCATGGAAATGTAGCATCATATCCCACCCAGTCCCATTATCCAGACACCAGGACAACCAGTCTTAACACTAACCTCTTAAAAATCGGTGTCTAATGAAACAGCTGCTAAGCAAATGTTCTAAACAAGTACATGGCATGTACGAATTTAACAAATGTGTTCCATTCTATGACACTTTTAAAAAGATTTAATAATTTCATATCATTATATAATTTCAATTACAGACAAAAATTGCTCATCCTATTTCATTAAATTTTCTTTGAAAGTCAGATGGGGGTAAGGGTGATGAATATATCAACAGATAAGCATTTTTAGGCTCAATTTAAAATTTTCATTTTTTTTTCACATTTTTTATTACAAATTTAAAGTTCATTGATCCCTTGCTTTATTGGCAGATAGGATAATAAAAAACACTAGTGTTCTACAAAACTCAGTGTCTAACCTGCATCCATGCATTCCAACATCCACACACCCAATCAAACCCTGTATCTGGCTTGCATAAATTTAAACTCAAACATTTGACATTCTTTATAATTTCAGTGCCCAAAAAGTGATACCTATGTATCATAAGGCTAATTATGTGAAAACACAAAAATAATAAGAATTTAGACTGACCTTAAAAGACAGTTTGACATATTCTTAATGATTTCAGTGCCAAAAAAGTGTTACCTATGTATCATAATGCAAATTATGTGAAAACACGAAAATAATAAGACTTTAGACTGACCTTAAAAGACAGTTTGGTTTGATTTTGTGGCTGGCAGAATATGGAAACAAACATAAAGATTATAGACACTCCAAGTACTAATGCTGTTACTACAGCCCACCATTCTCCATTAAATAGACTGGTTTCTCCAAAAAGCAGGAATACACTGCTTATCACTACAACAAGACCTGAAATGAGAGCAGTATACATGTATGGATGTAAGTGTATATTAGGGTTTAACAACTCATCAGCACACCACTATCTACGGACTATTAAATAACAAGATCTAAAAATGTAAATGCATGGAATTTCCAAAATCTCTTGGAACATAAATTCTTTGTATAAAATTATGAATAGTAAATCAGGGAAATTATTAGAATTGCAGAAACCAATATATGAAGGGGGTCCCATGTGGCTGAGTGGTCTAAAGCACTCAACGTTTTGGATCACTGTCATCTCACCTCTGTCTGCATTGAGTTTGAGTCTCGGGTTCAGCCAATGTGGGTATGTGAGAAAGCTTGCCAGCAGGTTCTCCTGGGTAATTTTTTCCAGGCTATTTTTGGGTTCTTCCTCTATCAATTATTCTGGCCGCCATATACAGCCTATGTTTTGCTGATAAATGGCATTAAACCCTACAACAACAACAACAACAATAATTCACATAAAGAGCCAGGGACTGATTTTCAGACAGAAAGAAACATCATAGCCTGTTTGATCTTGCAAGAAGCAAAGGGGATTTCAGGCATGAGTCCAAAATGATACTGGTAAGTACATATTAGACAAAGGCTATTCAATCATCATTGCCACAGCCAGCTGCATGAATCCAAGATAGAGTAATAGAGAATATTGATCATAATTCCAAGTCCCTTTAAGCACAACACGAGGTTGTGTTGGAGTCAGCATTGCCCATATCTGATTCACAACTGATGGTAAGGTCCAGTCCTGAAGAGCAAAGGTCATTTTCTTACCATGAGATTGCCAGTTTCCATGATTCTGAGATTCGGTGAGATAATCACCAAATTGAGTCACTTTAAGAATCTGTTGAGACTGTCGTATAAGGTGTTGACCATGGTCAACTTCTAATGTTGTTGCTCATCTAGATGACCTGTCGTATCAAGCTGTCCAAATACTAATCTGTCGAGATGGGTTGCCATATCAAACTATCCAGGTGAGCTGCCATACCAAGCTGTCTCAATTAACTGCCATAACAAGCAGTCTTTATGGGCTGCCATACCAAGCTGTCTTGATTTGCTGCCATAACAAGCTGTCTTTATGGACTGCAATGCCAAGCTGTCTAGATGGGCTACCAAACCAAGCTGTCCAGATGTGCTGCCATACCAAGCTGTCTAGATCAGCTGCAATACCAAGCTGTCAAGATGGGTTGCCATACAAAGCTGTCTAGACAAGCTGATGACATGACCTGTTTAAATGTTTACTTTTATTTCAGCTTTTACAGGTGAAGTTATTATATTGTGCACTGTGAAGTTAGTGAATGTATGGGACACTGAAGTTAGTGAATGTATGGGACACTGTGAAGTTCGTGAATGTATGGGGACACTGAAGTTAGTGAATGTATGGGGATACTGTGTAGATAGTGAATGTACTGGACACTGTGAAACAAATTCAGTAAGTAAATTGTAAATTATTACAAATATTATTGGACACTGTAAAGCATATTCAGTAGGTAAATTGTAAATGATATCACATGATGAGTATCACTACACAACCAAATGTTACACGTATCAATAAACAGAACTTAGTAAAGAGGATACTAATGACAAACACAGCTGTCTAACAATAGTACATCCTTATTAAGGCATGTAATACTGGCAAGTACATAACATTCTAGAAGTATCTAAGAAGTTAAAGCTAGATCAATCAAGTGAATATTCTTCATCTCTCATAAAACTGACCATGAAACATACAGAAGTATAGCTGGAATATGTTTCCTGATGTGAGATAACTCCTTTGCATTGCTTCAAACATGGTAAATGTAGAAATAAACAATAATCTGCAAGGTTCTAGCAGGATCAGAAGTAATGACTTTAGTAATTACAGATTTTAGTGCCAATTCCTCTAAGGGGAGACCACTCTCACACTCATCTAGGTGGGCAGATGAACTATGGCACTTTTTCTTGTTCAAGTAACGTCTGTGTGAGATGGCTGTTGTATGTCCAATGTAGGTGATAATAAAATCAAACAGATACAAATTTCAGGCTGATGAAGGTTTTGCCAAACCAAAACTTTTACTACATCATACCAATGAGAAACAAGATCAAACTATTTTTTTGGTTGTCAATTATAAAGCAATAATTAAATCTAATAAGATTTGATCTAAATATCTTCGAATGAGAGTGATAAAAAACATTTTTTAAACTTTTGAAAAACAATGAAACTGAGACGAGATAATTGGAAAAAGGTCTAAAAGCATTATATTTAAAACCATGTACAAGTGGTGTTGTCCCATGGTCCTGCTAGCTTAACACCATACTTAACTCTCACATCAGTGTAACTGAAGTTGCAGATAGAATCTAAAGTTGTCCTTCACTAACACCAATGTCTGTGAAGACAAACGTCAATTAATTAACTCATTGTTGGCAATCCAAGTGAATTCTTGACCACCTGCAGTGCAAGACAACTGACAGTAAATTAATTCTTTAATGGTGATCCAAATGATGTGATGTGATTATGATTTTTAACATAGCTTTAACAATTTTTCTGTCATATCGCTATGATGTCTGCAGTGTGGCAGTTTATAGTGATGTCTAGCACTGGGGCATCATGTCACAGACATGTAGCATTATGTCCCACCCAATCACATTATCCTGATACCAGGCTGACCAGTCCTAATACTAACCTCTTAATGCTGAGTGTCAAGCGAGGCAGCTGTTAGAACCATTTTTGTAAGTCTTTGGTATGTCTCAAATGGGGATCGAACCAATGACCTCCCACATCTGATGCAGACGCTCTAACCACTAGGCCACCGGAGTGGCTGGTGATCCAAATGAATCACTAACCAGTTGAAGTATAAGACAACTGATGGTCAATTAAATCTATGTTGGTAATCCGAGTGAACCCCTGACTAACTACAGTGCAATACAACTGACATTCATTAAATAACCACCTATCCGCTGTTTGTTTGAGTCCTTGTTGACAGAACTCTGATTTTTCTATATCAAATATTTAAAACATTCATCTTTTTTTTATTTTTATGGCAAGCTGCTCAGTAGTTATGCAACAGAACTGTGCAAATATGTATGAAATTTTTAGTACAAAATCTTCAGAATTAAAGAGATGAACATGCTAATAAGTAGTCCAAAACTTGAAATCTACAAACGAGGTAAATTATATATGATTATAAACATTACTGGACTCTGAGAAGCATACTCAGTAGGTAGATTATAAATGATTACAAACATTACTGGACTCTGAGAAGCATATTCTGTAGGTAGATTATAAATGATTACAAACATTACTGGACTCTGAGAAGCAAACTCTGTAGGTAGATTATAAATGATTACAAACATTACTGGACTCTGTGAAGCATACTCAGTAGGTAGATTATAAATGATAACAAATATTACTGGTCTCTGAAACACACTCATCAGGTAAATTCTAAATGATGTTGTTATTGTTGTTGTTGTGGGGCTTAATGCCATTTTTCAGCACACGATAGGCTATACATGGTGGCCAGTATTAATGCTGGAGGAAGAAACCAGGAAATCCGCGGAAAGAACCACCGTCCCACGAAAAGCTACTGGCAAGCTTTCTCACGTATCCACATTTAACGAATCTTGGACTCGAACTCACGCAGACAGAGGTGAGATGGCAGTGATCCATAACGTACAGCGCTTTAGACCACTCAGCCACTCGGGGCCCCTCTAAATGATGTCACATGATGAGTATCACTACACAAACCATGATATTATACATATCATGTGATAAGTATCACTAAACAGAATGTAATATATGAAAATATATTTCACATGGTAATTATCTCTACACAACAAAAAGTAATTTACATCACTAAAAAATGTAATACATTTGTGATAAAAACAGAATGTAATATCTATCATGTTAAATCATGTATCTATGTCCAATTTCGTTATAAAAATAAAACAAAATTTCTTGTTACGAGGATATTAATCTTATCAAATTTGGAAACAGTAATTGCTTTTAAGTATGGTGAGTTGGTACTGTTCAATAATGTCTTCTAGTCTGAATTCAATGGGCAATCTAAGACCTACCCAAATGAAATTCAGTCTCACCTTCTGCCATATATCAAGCAGTACACCTTCTGCCATATATCAAACAGTACACCTTCTGCCATATATCAAACAGTACACCTTCTGCCATATATCAAACAGTACACCTTCTGCCATATAACAAACAGTACACCTTCTGCCATATAGCAAACAGTACACCTTCTGCCATATAGCAAACAGTACATCCACTACAATCTATTACTACTGAAACATTTCATGAAAACTTGACTTACAGAATATCCAAACAATTACAGTGACAACATTTTCTGTCTCAGCAGTGGGCTCCTTTTGTCTCTTTGCACAGAATATCCTCTGAAATATGTTCTGATGACTAGAATAACCTGACCTGTTTATCAGAGGTTTGGTAATTGTGACCTGATTATACTCCTCATTTTCTTCAGGATCTGTTTGGGACCTGAAAGTAAATTTTGTAAAAATTCAACGGAACTGCAATACCTGTATTGAAAACTAACAATTCTGAATAATCAAAAATTATTAGCAAATTTAGTTACAAAACTAAATTAACATTTATTTTACATTATATAACAACAATGTCACATTAAATAATCAGCATATTGCAATATTTTACAACACTGTCACATTATATAATGAGATTACATTATTTTATAGTATATAATTGGTATATTACATTATTTTACAACAATACTACATTATATAGTCAGCATATTACACTTGAACATACTGCCCCAATCGTGTATTGTATGTATAGAAAAGGACACAACTATGGCAGCTGATCTGGTTTAATTCAATGGTGAAAACAAACCCACATCGTTCTCTTGACAAGTCCAATCCAATAACCACTAGGCTGCCATAGCTCTTGTTGTACAAGCGTATCAAATTAAATAAGGAGATGTAACAATGTATACTCTATATAAAAAGCTGATCAAATTACACATGAAAACTGCATGAATGTATACTTTATTCAACAAGCTGATCAAATTACATATGAAAACTGTACAATTGTATACTTTATTCAGTAAGCTGATTAAATTACATATGTAAAATGCACAAATGTATACTTTATTCAGCAGGCTGATCAAATTATTTATGAAAACTGTAGCAATGAATACTTTATCCAGCAAACGGATCAAATTACATATGAAAACTGTACAAATGTATACTTTATACAGCAAGATGATTAAATTAGGGGCCTTGAGTGGCCAAGTGGTCTAAAGTGCAAACCATTTCAGATCACTGTCATCTCACCTTTGTCTGCATGGGTTTGAGTCACAGGCTTGGCTAATGTGATATGTGAGAAAGCTTGCCTGTAGCTTCTTGTGGGTCGGTGGTTCTTCTTGGGATTTTCCATGATTCTTTCTCCACCAGTTACACTGGCTGCCATGTATAGCCTATCTTGTGCTGAAATATGGTGTTAAACCCTACAACAACAACAACAACAGCAGCTGATCTAATTACATATGAAAACTGTACAAATGTCTATGCCTATAAATATGTTGACGCAGTCACACTTGACTATTAAGCAACGAGTGGTGCATGGTCAAAGATAAGGTAAGGATGGAAGTGATAGGACAGTCAGAAGAGTAAGGACAGGAAAGGCAGAAATAAGTAAAAGAGTGTCAGTGTACGGTTTCATTCCTAAACAGTCAGACCAATCCGGCTACCGTAGCAGCGATGAGATATAAACCCTTAACCGGCATAGCCCTAAGAAACACTAGGTCTTATTTGTAGCTGACTAAGTTCATTAGAATGTGAATTTGGAAAGCTCCTGCTTGTAAGATACCAAGTCAGGAGCTTCAGTAATTATTGCTAGTAATTTGTTCCAAGTCCCTATTATACATGTTAAGAAGCTAAACTCGAAACAATTTGTCTATGCTTACTTTAATCAGAACTTTTTCCTGTGGTTTGACCTAGTTTGGCTGTATGCCAGGGTCAGGTATTTGTCCACTGGTATGTCCACTATGTTGTTCACAATCTTGTACAACATGGTCATCTGGGCTTTGGTTCACCAAGATTTGAGTGATTCCCATTGGAGATGGCTCAACATTGCACTGACACTGCTAGTGTTGCGATATTTATTTGTGGAGAACCTAGCAGCTCTCCTCTGAACCATCTCTATCTTATTTATTAGATCTTTATTATGTGGGTTCCACACAGTCAAGCAATACTCAAGACCTGGTCGAACCAGAGTGAAATATGCTGCACTTCTTACATCTTCATTGTTAATCTGGAGGTTGTGTTGCAGGAAACTGTTCCCTTTTTTCACTATCTTGTCTATGTACCTTTTCCAAGAGAGGTCTCTAGACAATTCAACCCCGAGATATTTTGTTGCCTGCCCATTTTCTATCTTGTGCTGCCTGAGAGTACATTTGGACAAGATTGGTGATTTCTTCCTGTAAATTCATAGGATGCTGTATTTGTCTGGGTGGATCGCCATACTCCAAATACTTTCCCAGAAGGCCAGTTGGTTCAGGTCTTCCTGAAGGATCTCACAGTCATTGGAGGTATTTATTTCCCGGTAGACTATACAGTCATATGCAAACTTTAGCTGGACAATTACAAATTCAAGAAACCCTAATAGTTTATTATACTCAATAAACCATGAAAAATAATTTTAAATTGCAAATATAAAATAAAATCCTGTCATACAACTCACCTCAAGATGTTTGGCATATATAATGATGTAACAGTCAATATATATTTTTTCTGGCTTGTGTGATGTGTATCATTATTGCAAGATAGTGGAAACAAAGGTCATCTATAGATGATATATTCTGCTAGATGCAGGTTTAATTAAAGTCTCTTACTAAAAGTACCCATTATGGCCCCACACTTACATTACTGATGCTAGAACCCTAGGGTCCCACACTATCAATTTTATACTACTTATGATAGTACCCTAGGGTCAAGAGTTCTCAATTTATATACTTCTTATATCCTAGGGTCCCATACTCACAATTTTATACTACTTATGCCAGTATCCTATAGTAAAGATATCTCTATATACCACTTATCACCATACAGTCTCGATCTTGTACTGTTATGTTACATTTTCAACTGTATAATACTTATTCTACACTTTGTTTCTGAGGAAACATAAACAGATACTGAATGTGTCCAATTCCAAGTATCAAATTTCCTCTCTATGCAACTTTTTTGACATGTTTACAAAGTTTGGTTGTATAATCTTGAACAATGTGAGAGTTTACTACTGGAAAAGAAAACAGACTAATGGATAAACATGCAGATAATGGAATTACAACCCTTACATTCAGTGGGCAGGGATAAAAACAGCATATGAAAATACATGAATAGATTGGTGCAGTGGCACATTTCACATTCATTTAATATCCAATTACTTACATAAATCTTTAAGATAAAAATGTTTTATTCTTCTAACTTAACAGAATTTTGAATGATCTACTCAAGAACTGAAAATAGAAAGTTAAACATTGTGTCAATTTTCCCTTCAAGCAAGAAAACTAAATGTGAGAAAAATACGTTTTATGCACATGTAATCAATTTTGTTGCTAATCTGATGCTAGAAAAAAAAAATCAAAATTCAAATATGACCCTTGAAATAAAATGGGTAAAAATTTTAAAGTTGTAGCACAATCATAATCAATTAAGACTCAATGGACCGAGTTAAGTTCATTACAGTTCCATTACTAAAAAAAATGTTTCATGTAAGCATGTGAAAAGATGACTTCTAATGTGTAAACGAATGCCACTTTTGACTGCAAACCAATTTTTGATGTTGCTGTTTTATACAATAACCATTTTACAATATCTAATGTGAAGCAAAATAAGAAGTTTTATATCAGTACCAAGTGTTAATATATTTAATCCCATGTAAATGTGCAAAAGCTTCCTGTGAGTTATTTTAATACTAAAATCTCTCCACACTCAGATCTCCCAATTTTTGCCCACTTCACCCTACTGTGGTGGCAGTGACAATTAGTCATTTTCAAATATATTCTACTCTACACAGGCGGGACTGAATGAAGAAATAAAGCAAATATCTGAGGATATTTGATTATACATTAGATCTTTCAGCAAGACTTATTCAGAAATTAGCAATCATTCTGCAATCCAATACCCTAAAAAAATCAAGAAGTATTTTAATCAGTGATTTAATGGGGTGATTCTGATCTCCAAATTAGTATGACTGTTTATTTTCCATTATTGACAATTTCTTGCTGCAGTGATTCTATGGTCCTGTGATGCCAACAGAACTGGTGCCTAAAGATTATTAAATATGATTATTTATAATCAAAGAGTATAATGAAAAGGCTTTATTCTTGAAATCATACACAAGTTGAATAAGGCCTGAACAAATTTCAGACTAAAACGAGATTTGGTCATTCCAAAAGAGCTTTATTTTACTCATTTTTCCCATTTAATTAGCAAAAGTGAACCATGGTTGCATGGCCTAATTGTATTCCTATCAGAAAAAAAAACATGTCAGTATTGCCCAACAACAGAATTTTATGTGATGTATATGTGATACCTATATATGCACTCTCCATGTAATTACCTAAATAATTTGCATTTGTCTGAGATCACTTTCTGCAAATATGAATCTAACCACGATTAGAAAACATTGCACAACCATAGCCATTACTGAATTGTGCTTTCTAGAATATGTATTAGAGGCATTTAAATATACTGGAAGGCAGAGTACATCTTCCTAAAGAGTGTGATGTCTAATAATGCTTTCAAAAAAAAAATGAAATCCATAAAAGGTACAATATTTTGAAATCCTGAATTTATCATTTTGTTTTATTTTTTTCTATGGTCAGAAAATACTTAACACCAATTATCTGAAATATAACATATTCTATTTTAAATTAAGCACACTTAAAACAGTTTGGGCTCATCTCCACATTGTGAATCATAGATTAAAGCCATGAACTAAAGTTTACATTCACATAAAAAGATTATAAACTAACAACTCTGATTAGAATCTGTCCTTGAATTCACTGCATTGCAGTAACAAGAGGCCCAAATAGCTTTAAGCTCAATGCAAAACACAACAAAAACACAGATCCAGTTAAGTTTTTATTTAAAATTATCAGTTTGCCTTGGGGGACTGTCTGCTGCTATTGATGAAACTGTTTTGTTTCATTCTGTCAGTGAGTGATTGTAATAAGTTGGGGAAGCCACCAGTGTTCAATGAAGTTAAATATTTCTAGATACAACAGTAGCATATCTACAATAATGTAAAGAAAGTATAAATATAGGAATAAATCAAGAGTTGCAAAGAACCTCATGTTATCACTACAATGCCATGTGAAAAGAGACAGGTCAATGATATATGAAAATGTCAAGTCTGGAGCGAATGTCTGGGAGTAGCTCCCTGTATAACTGTACCACCTGCAACTTTGATGAGAATCTAGAAGATCACATTCATGAAATGAGTAGAAGAATACCATGAGAATGCACAAACACCTCCATGAATTAAACCACAAGCACATATGGCAATGAAAACAATAAATGCACAACTGCCACATTAAGCACATTGGTATCACACACATGCAGAACTCCACACATAATGAATATTTAGCACAACAGCCACACAAGCACATAATAGCAATGAAAACAATAAATGCACAACTGCCACATTAAGCACATTGGTATCACACGCGTGCAGAACTCCACACATAATGAATATTTAGCACAACAGCCACACAATGAACGCTGGTATCATGCACATGTAATGAATATAGACCACTATGAATGGCTATTGAAACTGGAAGCACAACACTTGCATCCCATAGAACAGAATATGTAGAACTGGAACAAGAAAAATGCACACAGGATGGCAGGGTTGTCCTTGTATGTTAAATGTAGTATGATCATGGTCACTGTGTACTACTATCTGCATCCATGGCCATGGCCCTCTGAGCTGCCTGAATAGTACTGTGAGGTGTGCGGTGCGAATGTATCTTGTGTAGCAATCGGAAGACCACCAGCCTAGAACTTTGATTATATGGTCTTCCAGATGGGCTTCCGCTGCTGAAGTAGCTGCCCCAATACAAAATGAATGGCCACTGTACCTGGAAGTGTCTATTCCCATCTTGTAGTAGACACATCGCATGTGATTAAGGAACATAACTCTTGATAAGGCTTGACCTGTAACCGTAATGAATAGTGGGTCATATGGCTGGGTAATGAAAGTCTCCTGAATTGCATGAAAGTCTTCATAGCAGAGTATGGACATATAGCACGACCTGTGGCATGCAACTGAACAGTCACTCCCTTATGGAAAGGGTCACTTTTGATGATTTCAACTTCAGAAAAGCAGTCTCCATGTGGAAGTGGACATCGCCAACACATAGATGGACAGTTGGATCGAAGTAATCCCGAACAGTGAATTCCCCACATCTCAAAAATCCGAAAAAAGCAACCACACAGGCGGTCAACAATAGCAAATCTGTGTGCGTGTCGAATACTTCTCCTCACAGAGTTGTACAAATACTTGTCAGTATATTGTATGTAATAGGCTGACACAGTTTTGCAGATGAACCATGGGTTTTTTGATGGCCTGGAGGATGGTGGCAAGATGAGGCAGATTGTTTCTGTCTGTGAACGGAGATTAGATACCGGCCTGCATGTACTTGAATCTAATGCCACATAAGTACAATTTTATAGTAGAATGCTTCAAGTTGAGGACTCTTGCGCAGTGTGTCACAAAGTAGATCAAAGTGTCTTCTGTAATATATGGCAGAACTTGCATGTTCGAGGAAAAGCCGCACATCAGCATGAAGGTCCTAAATGCATTGAATGCAGTGTTATAAGCAATCTGTGTGGCAGGGCTTAAAGCCTGGTTCTATAAAATATCTACCTCTTTATCCAGGTCCACAAGACTTCTGAGGGTGTTGGGCATTTGCAGGGTTGTAGATCTGCATCTGGAGCCAGTGTGCGAAATTTCTGAAATTGAAGTCGGGACAAGGCATCAGCTTTATTATTAACAATTCCAGGAATGTGTTTGGGAAAAAAATAAAAGTTAGAAGAAGCTACGCGCCATGCAAGTTTACGCATCAATTTCATTATATGCATACATTTCGATCTCCCATTTTGAAGTATATTCACTGTGGCCATATTATCACATATAAATATGATGCGTTTGCCTGCCCATTCAGTCCCCCAAATAATAGCAGCCACGACGATAGGATACAACTCCCGGAATGCAATAGAGAAATCATTCTCCACAGAAAAAAGCATTTTAAGATCGTCAGACCATGCAGCTGCAAACCAGCTAGTTTTGTAGTAACCCCCATATCCTACTGTGGAAGACGCATCTGTGTATAACTCAAGATCATCTGATGATGTGGACTGATTGTCAAGAAACATGGAGACCCCATTCCATTTAGTCAAGAATTCATGCCACATGTATAGTTCTTCTCTGCAATTTGTATCCAAGTGTATGTAATGGTCAAGCTTCCTGACTGTGGTAGATAGTCATATCAGGTATGAGACAAACACACGTCCTGGCAAGATAACACGGGTAGCAAAATTTAAGTGGCCCAGTAACTGTAGCAGTTCTCACTTGCGAACACTTCGCCTGTCAAGAAAGTGTTCAATGTAGTTTACAATATGCACTCCTTTATCCAGTGGTAATCGTGCTTGCATTTGTTCTGAGTCCAAATATTCAATAACTGTACATGGGCCAATGGTCTTATTTGGGGCTGTGGGAATCTTCAATCTGTTGATAATTAAAGTCAACAAAGCCATGGTTCTCTCACCACATGCTGATGGACGATCGATTGTAAGAAAGTCATCAAGGAGGTGCAAAATAACACCAATACCATAATTATGTTTGGCTATCCAACAAATTGCCAGAGATAAAGTATCAAATAATTTTGGACTTGAACATGACCCAAATGGTAGGCGAACACAAACGTAGTAAGATCCTCTCCATTTTACGCAGAATAGGTGCCATTGTGAAGGAGTGATGGGAATCTGCTTGAAAGCATCTGATATGTCAGCTTTGCACATAATAGCTCCCTTTCCATAACTCTGGATGATTCGAATGGCATCATCAATTTTGACATAGCTTAGGGAGCATTGATCTTTGCCAATAAGGTCATTTATACTTGCATGAGTGTGATCGTCATGGGGGGAGGACAAGTCAGTGATAAGTCTCTTCTTTTTCGAATATTTACCTTCTGCTATGCCGATAGGACTGACTCTATAATTAGGAAATGGTGGTGATGGAAAAGGACCAAGCCAAGCATGAAACCCTTTGCACATTCCTTTGCCAATAATTGATCCACAATATTTGGTTGTTTTGAAGCAGAAAGCAAGTTTTACACTCTTTGTAGGTAATTGAGTTTTTTGCACCATGGTGTCAAAACCATGTGTGAGTCAAGAAGACAAGTACTGAACAAAGTTCTGATCTGGATGATGAAGAAGTTCAAGCTGCAATCTGTCAATGTCAATGGGGGTGGTAGCATGTGGCAAGAAATTTTGTCAAATTTGTTGTGTCTTATCAGGCACTGATTTTCGAGGGTTATTGTGTGCAAGAGTGCTGGAAATTGAGTGTACTGCATTGTGTGGGCAGGCAGCTGCTCCATGTGTTTTGGCCCGGCACTGATTGCAAATATGTAAGAATTGGCAACCAGTTCGGCGACAACCACGTGTGGAGTTAAAATTATTGCACAGTTCTCTTCCATCCATCATCTGTCTTGGTTGGCCATATTTGTCACTATCTGAATTTTTTTTGTTGGCTATGTTTACAAAGGGTACAGTAGCACTTATTTTTTGTGGGCAGAAGTCAGTTGGGTGAGTAACCAAACTGCAGATGTGGCATGTCGTTGTTTTCCGGCCTCCAATCAATAGCTGAAGAGCAGCTTGATCCCTGAGAGCCCAGTTTACTTTTATTTTGAAATCATGCAGGGCAATAGCAGCCTGAGTGGAGCAGACATTATGATAGTCATAGAAAATGTCTCCATAAGCATTGGCGATTTTTATGTCAGCCTCGTACATGTCCAATTCATGGCGTCTGTTGGGGTAAACTGAGCAGATGATCCGTTTAAATTTACCGAAGGCCATTATGAATTCACTGAGGGTCAGATGTTTAAGCAATCGGAGATCGTTCTTTCCAACCTTGTCATCTAGATTTGACATATCTGATTCTATGTGAGGTAGCAAAAGTGTGGCAAGATTGATGTGCTTACCCTCGAGTATCTGCCTCCTCTGGCTTTCAGATATCATGTCGATTGCTGGTAGGATTTCCGGCGAAACTCCTGTGGTTTGCATCAGATCATTGAGCGACATTGATGGCTGGACTACCGGCAATGTTGCGAGAGTTGTCAAGTCGGCTAACGGAAACGTCAGAGAAAAAGCCTGTTGTCGTGCCCTGATGTCAGTGATGGAATTATTCAGTTCGACGATGGATCGCTGAATGGAATTAATTGATGTCATTATATTTTCCGGAGACAAGGTGTTCATGTCGGTGGCAGCCATGTTGAACGTAGTTTCTACTTCTTGTATATTACTTTGTACCACCGTTTTCGCTGCAATGACTTCCACTGGATCCAATGTCTGTTCATTATTCGCACGAACAATGGTTGCCCGATGGCGACGTGAAGGTGGATTTGGATGTGGACGGACGGATACTTCATCTTCAGACTGCCTTACACCAGGTTGCGCTGGAGTTGAGTTGTTCCTTTCTTGTAGTTGATCAGCAGGCCGTGAAACCGTAGAAGGTGCATTATCAATATATAGCTGTCTCAAGGCGTGCTTCGGGATAGCTGCAGACACTTTAATGTCTATAGATTCAAGTTTCCTCTTTAAATGAAGGGTAGTCCAGTTAAAAGGATTGTCCAAGTCGTATGGGACTGACCTCTGTTTCCTGGAAGAGCGTGACGCCATTGTTGGTATACAAAGAAACTCCAGGCGGGCACAAGGAATGGAAATTGATGTCCTGATGAATCACAGAATAGAAAAAGACAAACGGGAAATAACAGCTCTGGTATTTAAAGTACTTTGTGTGAACGTCAGGAAAATGTGCACATATGAATAAGAAAATGTTGTAGAGTTCTTTTTGATAGAATTATCTTTCGACAGAATTATGCTTGCTGTTGCTCTCAGCTTCAAACTAAGAATAACTGAACAAAGATGCTGCACGTGACAGCTGGGACTGTTTTGATTGGTTGGCAACAGATGTATTAATCTCATACATAATAATGCGGACTATTTGCAGGAATGGTAGCAAATCGGTTACATATTGCCGTGTATAAACCATGCTTAAGCAAGCACTTAAGTGACAATGCAATGAGTATCATTGTAACAAGAGGCCCAAAGGGCTTTAAGCTCAATGTAATGAGTATCATTGTAATAATAGGCCCTAATGGTTTGAAGCTCAATGTAATGAGCATCATTGTAAAAAGAGGCCCAAATGGTTTGAAGCTCAATGTAATGAGTATCATTGTAACAAGAGGCTAAAATGGCTTTAAGCTCAATGTAATGAGTATCATTGTAATAATAGGCCCAAATGGCTTTAAGCTTAATGTAATGAGTAGCATTGTAACAAGAGGCCCTAATGGCTTTAAGCTCAATGTAATGAGTATCATTGTAACAAGTGGCCCAAATGGTTTGAAGCTCAATGTAATGAGTATCATTGTAACAAGAGGCCCAAATGGTTTGAAGCTCAATGTAATGAGTATCATTGTAACAAGAGGCCCAAATGACTTTAAGCTCAATGTAATGAGCATCATTGTAACAAGAGGCCCAAATGATTTGAAGCTCAATGTAATGAGTATCATTGTAACAAGAGGCTAAAATGGCTTTAAGCTCAATGTAATGAGTATCATTGTAATAATAGGCCAAAATGGCTTTAAGCTCAATGTAATGAGTATCATTGTAACAAGAGGCTAAAATGGCTTTAAGCTCAATGTAATGAGTATCATTGTAACAAGAGGCCCAAATGGTTTGAAGCTCAATGTAATGAGTATCATTGTAATAATAGGCCCAAATGGTTTGAAGCTCAATGTAATGAGTATCATTGTAACAAGAGGCCCAAATGGCTTTAAGCTCAATGTAATGAGTATCATTGTAATAATAGGCCCAAATGGCTTTAAGCTCAATGTAATGAGTATCATTCTAACAAGAGGCCCAAATGGCTTTAAGCTCAATGTAATGAGTAGCATTGTAACAAGGGGCCCAAATGGCTTTAAGCTCAATGTAATGAGTATCATTGTAACAAGAGGCTAAAATGGCTTTAAGCTCAATGTAATGAGCATCATTGTAATAATAGGCCCAAATGGCTTTAAGCTCAATGTAATGAGTATCATTGTAACAAGAGGCCCAAATGGTTTGAAGCTCAATGTAATGAGTATCATTGTAACAAGAGGCTAAAATGGCTTTAAGCTCAATGTAATGAGTATCATTGTAACAAGAGGCCCAAATGGTTTTAAGCTCAATGTAATGACTATTATTGTAACAAGAGGCCCAAATGGTTTGAAGCTCAATGTAATGAGTATCATTGTAACAAGAGGCCCAAATGGTTTGAAGCTCAATGTAATGAGTATCATTGTAACAAGAGGCCCAAATGGCTTTAAGCTCAATGTAATGAGTATCATTGTAATAATAGGCCCAAAAAGCTTTAAGCTCAATGTAATGAGTAGCATTGTAACAAGAGGCTAAAATGGCTTTAAGCTCAATGTAATGAGTATCATTGTAAGAAGAGGCCCAAATGACTTTAATCTCAATGTAATGAGTATCATTGTAACAAGAGGCCCAAATGGCTTTAAGCTCAATGTAATGAGTATTATTGTAACAAGAGGCAAAAATGGCTTTAAGCTCAATGTAATGAGTATCATTGTAACAAGTGGCCCAAATGGCTTTAAGCTCAATGTAATGAGTATCATTGTAACAAGAGGCCCAAATGGTTTTAAGCTCAATGTAATATCATTGTAAAAAGAGGCCCAAATGGCTTTAAGCTCAATGTAATGAGTATCATTGTAACAAGAGGCCCTAATGGCTTTAAGCTCAATGTAATGAGTATCATTGTAACAAGTGGCCCAAATGGCTTTAAGCTCAATGTAATGAGTATCATTGTAACAAGGGGCCCAAATGGCTTTAAGCTCAATGTAATGAGTATTATTGTAACAAGAGGCCCAAATGGTTTGAAGCTCAATGTAATGAGTATCATTGTAACAAGAGGCTAAAATGGCTTTAAGCTCAATGTAATGAGTATCATTGTAAGAAGAGGCCCAAATGGTTTTAATCTCAATGTAATGAGTATCATTGTAACAAGAGGCCCAAATGGCTTTAAGCTCAATGTAATGAGTATCATTGTAACAAGAGGCAAAAATGGCTTTAAGCTCAATGTAATGAGTATCATTGTAACAAGAGGCCCTAATGGCTTTAAGCTCAATGTAATGAGTATCATTGTAACAAGTGGCCCAAATGGCTTTAAGCTCAATGTAATGAGTATCATTGTAACAAGGGGCCCAAATGGCTTTAAGCTCAATGTAATGAGTATTATTGTAACAAGAGGCCCAAATGGCTTTAAGCTCAATGTAATGAGTATTATTGTAACAAGAGGCCCAAATGGCTTTAAGCTCAATGTAATGAGTATCATTGTAACAGGAGGCCCAAATGGTTTAAAGCTCAATGTAATGAGTATCATTGTAAAAAGGGGCCCTAATGGCTTTAAGCTCAATGTAATGAGTATCATTGTAAAAAGGGGCCCTAATGGCTTTAAGCTCAATGTAATGAGTATCATTGTAACAAGGGGCCCTAATGGCTTTAAGCTCAATGTAATGAGTATCATTGTAACATGGAGCCCTAATGGCTTTAAGCTCAATGTAATGAGTATCATTGTAACAAGAGGCCCAAATGGTTTTAAGCTCAATGTAATGAGTATCATTGTAACAAGAGGCTAAAATGGCTTTAAGCTCAATGTAATGAGTATCATTGTAACAAGAGGCCCAAATGACTTTAAGCTCAATGTAATGAGTATCATTGTAACAAGAGGCCCAAATGGCTTTAAGCTCAATGTAATGAGTATTATTGTAACAAGAGGCCCAAATGGTTTGAAGCTCAATGTAATGAGTATCATTGTAACAAGTGGCCCAAATGGTTTGAAGCTCAATGTAATGAGTATCATTGTAACAAAAGCACAAATGGCTTTAAGCTCAATGTAATGAGTATCATTGTAATAATAGGCCCAAATAGCTTTAAGCTCAATGTAATGAGTAGCATTGTAACAAGAGGCCCAAATGGTTTGAAGCTCAATGTAATGAGTATCATTGTAACAAGAGGCTAAAATGGCTTTAAGCTCAATGTAATGAGTATTATTGTAATAATAGGCCCAAATGGCTTTAATCTCAATGTAATGAGTATTATTGTAACAAGAGGCAAAAATGGCTTTAAGCTCAATGTAATGAGTATTATTGTAACAAGAGGCAAAAATGGCTTGAAGCTCAATGTAATGAGTATCATTGTAAGAAGAGGCCCAAATGACTTTAATCTCAATGTAATGAGTATCATTGTAACAAGAGGCCCAAATGGCTTTAAGCTCAATGTAATGAGTATTATTGTAACAAGAGGCAAAAATGGCTTTAAGCTCAATGTAATGAGTATCATTGTAACAAGTGGCCCAAATGGCTTTAAGCTCAATGTAATGAGTATCATTGTAACAAGAGGCCCAAATGGTTTTAAGCTCAATGTAATATCATTGTAAAAAGAGGCCCAAATGGCTTTAAGCTCAATGTAATGAGTATCATTGTAACAAGAGGCCCTAATGGCTTTAAGCTCAATGTAATGAGTATCATTGTAACAAGTGGCCCAAATGGCTTTAAGCTCAATGTAATGAGTATCATTGTAACAAGGGGCCCAAATGGCTTTAAGCTCAATGTAATGAGTATTATTGTAACAAGAGGCCCAAGTAGCTTTAAGCTCAATGTAATGAGTATCATTGTAACAAGAGGCCCTAATGGCTTTAAGCTCAATGTAATGAGTATCATTGTAACAAGTGGCCCAAATGGCTTTAAGCTCAATGTAATGAGTATTATTGTAACAAGAGGCCCAAATGGCTTTAAGCTCAATGTAATGAGTATCATTGTAACAAGAGGCCCAAATGGCTTTAAGCTCAATGTAATGAGTATCATTGTAACAGGAGGCCCAAATGGTTTGAAGCTCAATGTAATGAGTATCATTGTAAAAAGGGGCCCTAATGGTCTTAAGCTCAATGTAATGAGTATCATTGTAAAAAGGGGCCCTAATGGCTTTAAGCTCAATGTAATGAGTATCATTGTAACAAGGGGCCCTAATGGCTTTAAGCTCAATGTAATGAGTATCATTGTAACAAGGGGCCCTAATGGCTTTAAGCTCAATGTAATGAGTATCATTGTAACAAGAGGCCCAAATGGTTTTAAGCTCAATGTAATGAGTATCAATGTAACAGGAGGCCCAAATGGCTTTAAGCTCAATGTAATGAGCATTATTGTAACAAGGGGCCCAAATGGCTTTAAGCTCAATGTAATGAGTATTATTGTAACAAGGGACCCAAATGGCTTTAAGCTCAATGTAATGAGTATCATTGTAACAAGGGGCCCTAATGGCTTTAAGCTCAATGTAATGAGTATCATTGTAACAAGAGGCCCAAATGGTTTTAAGCTCAATGTAATGAGTATCATTGTAACAGGAGGCCCAAATGGCTTTAAGCTCAATGTAATGAGCATTATTGTAACAAGAGGCCCAAAAGGCTTTAAGCTCAATGTAATGAGTATTATTGTAACAAGGGGCCCAAATGGCTTTAAGCTCAATGTAATGAGTATCATTGTAACAAAAGACCCAAATTGCCAAAAGGTCATTGCAATGCAATGAGAATTATTGCAACAAAAGGCCCAAATGACCTTTATATCATTCATTTAGCATAGGTATGCCCAGAAGCCAAAGAGAAGATCATTTGGTCAATTATTGGGGTTAGTAGGGCACCTACTTTCTAAATTTCCTCAATTCATGTTGCTTGGTTGCAAAATAAAAATTGTTTTAAGATTTTTCCAACAGATCAGAATCATTTTTACCAAACTTAGCAGCTTTATGCTTTAAAACTAGCATTAATTTGCTAGAAGATTGACATTGAACTTAAAGCATTCATGCCCTAATGTATTCTGTCAAATTCTCTTCAAATAAGTTGTTCAATGGTTTGTCTATCTTTACCAGATAAGCAACATTTAGAAAAAATTGAAAAGTCTTTGGGCCAGGATGGTTTCTTTTAAAAACTATCTAGTTATGTTGAGAGGTTCTTGAGTTATATAAACATAAACTGTATCTAATTTTAGCTAAGGTGGATATAACTGATGGTCAATTAGCATCATTAGTGTAAATTTTAATGGCTTGAATGTCAAAATTTCTCAATGCCTAAATGCTTACTATCAAATTTGTTTAAATACTCTAGTTTTCTGAGGAGTTTTATTTTTAGTAAAACTAGCCATAATTTTGATAATGGATAGCTATTATGTATATAAGCTCATTAACCATTTTACCTGAATTGGTCAAATTCTATTGAGCAAGTTTGAGAAATTTTGATGGAAAGGTTTAAATTTTTTTAACAATAGCTCCATAACAGATTGAGGATTGGCATACTTTGTACAACACTGAAAAAGCTTGATGGTTTCTTTTAAATCTGGTCTGATTCTGTTTAGGAGTGCTAAAAGGTAACAGAGGCCATATTCTGACAGCAACAGTTCAACAAACCTCAAAGCGCTTTAACCCTTTCCCTCACAGACTGCATGGCTTTTTAGCCCTTTGATACCCATGTAGCAAAGTTACCCAGTGCAGTCCGCTACACATAGGCCTGTTAATCAGTAAAGTGTATGTAAAGCTTAACAGCAATTTTAACCATTTTATGTTTTTGGTACACATATATTATGTATGGAAAGATTTAAGAGTAAAATATGATCATCATAGCTGTATAATTACTTTTAACAAAAGAATTTTGTATGTGCTTTAAAATCTTGAGAGAACTCTTCACTATCAAATCAGTGAAGCCACGTGATCAACCGTTGCGATAATTTTCATACTCAAAATTTACAAGTTCTTTGTCTGTGTATACATCACTAAATCAGTTGAATTTGATAATTTATAAAAAGTAATGGCTTCCTACATCCGTCTCAGAGTCTTTACCTTAGTTATTGAAGCTTTCATAGTTGTGATTCTACTCTAGCAAGTACTGAAATATATCAGAGACCGCTGTTTTGTCGAATGGAGAATACGAAACATGTACGACCTGCATATTTTAACAGATTTTGACCAGAGCATCAACAGTGACCATGTGATCTGATGTAATGATCATTCTCATCAATGAATGTAGGATCTAATAGGGGGTTTTCCTCGAAGGTGGCACTATGAAACCCCACTCAAAATGGCTGCTGTTTACAGATTTGCAAAAAGGCACTTATATGGGTGTTTATATGGGCATTGGGTAAAGTGCCAAAAGGTGCCTGTAAGGTACATTGGTACAGCGCCAAAAGATGCTTTTATGAGATAATGGGTTAAGCCAGTTGCTTCATGGTATACACAGCACCAGAGAGTATTTTCTAATGGCTTTTTGATGATATATCAAGGATTTCCAAAAGTTTTCAAAGACAGTTTGAAGGAATCTAAACTTTCTCAAGAACTTAATCTGCTTTTATCTGCATAAATAGAAGTTGAAGAAAAGATAAGTAACTTATTAGCATGCCACTTGAGCATGGATCATTACATGTCACAGACTACAGGAATACTCCTGCATGCCATGTATCGCATAGCACATATGCTATCCAACACACAGCAAAGGAATACTTCTTCATCTATTTCAGGTCAAAGCACACAGTGATACTAAATCTGTCATGTGTCACAGGGCACATAAATACTTTGTTATCATGTGCCACAAAGTGCAAGAATACTCACACATCTGTCATGTTTCAAAGAGCACTAGTGACTCTCCTATATTTGGCATATGTCACAAAGTATAGGAATATAACATCTGTCATTAGTCACTGTGAAAAAGGAAAACTCCTATATCTGTCATGTGTCATAGACCACATGAATACTCCTACATCTGTCATGTGCCACATAACACTAGGATAATCTTATGTCTATAATTTTGCATAAAGCACAGGGATAATCCTACCAATCACATGTTAAAGAGCACTAAAGTACTGCTACATAAGTCATCTGTCACAAAACACAAGAATACTGCTACATCTGTCATGTGTTCTTTGATTAATATTATTCCATTTTATATATTTATCTATTCATTAATTTTTCAAAAATATGTAAATAATGAATTTAAAAATGACATTTCTTATCCCATTTGAATGTTCTGTATTCCTTACATCTAGTTCAATGAAAAGTATTTGTCAAGAAATTTAAGACTTTTCATGAATAAAACCAGCTTTTTCAACTTCAAGGAGTTTTAAAAGCAACCACTTAATTTTCAAGTTGTACAAACCATGCAATATCTGCAAATTTTGTTTAAATTCTGTTTAGCATTTTTTGAGAAGCTGTTTAAATATTGTTCTTTTTTTTAGTAACACTGACCAAGGCAGACACATTTTTGTACAACTTAAAAGGTCCTTATAATTGGAAGGTCTGTGCCAAACTTACTTGTAATTAGACAGTGCCTTTATAAGACTAAGTTTTAATAGCAAAATTTGGACAAAAGACAAGATGCATATACAGGACACTATCACAAGCTGACTTGACATTTACATTTAAAAATATCTGATGACTTTTATAACTGATGAATATAAGGATCTGTGCAACAATATGTCCTCCCTGTATATAATAACGTCTGGGCACTGCATTAGTTTAATGTTTACCATGCTTGACTCATGACCAGGCAGGGTAGATGATATATCATTGGCTAATGTACCTTATTATGTATGCTTCAGCATGATATAAACTTTAAGGTAATGATGTGCCAATGAACAACAAATAATAATCAACACAATATCCTCTTGCACAAAATCCTAATGTTTATACCATTACAACATAAAATTAATGCAGTGGAGACAGCAAAATCTATGATTGTTCAACTTACAATTTGTTATAGTCTCCATCAGCTGTATCATGCAGTCCTCCAATACACATTACTTTGTACCTGAAACAAATTAAGCAAACAAAGCAATAAATATAAACTGAAGAGCTGGGCTAAGCCAAATTAAAACATGAAAATAACACTGGTATTTCGTCATGTATGCACATATGTTTTGGCATTTATTGGCACCTCAGCACAACAGTGGCTATTCCAAAATATGTTTACATAACATGAATGTCCCACCAGTGTTTTCTGTTCACAAAAAATGGAAAATAGAACCAAAATCTTGAAAACATGAAGTAAAAATAACAGTTGCCTAATTTTGGTAAGATGATACTCTTCAAAACAAAATGCATCCATACACAAAGCTGCAAACCTCTGTGAATAATATTACCTGAGAAACTGACAGAATATAAAACACAAATCACTTATGCATAGAATGTGTGTCACAGTGACCTAGATTTGGTAACTAAGCTATGTACAAATCAAGACACATATATGTACCAAGCTGAATGATACAGGCAAATACTACCTGTGAAACTGAAATAGACTCAAAACAAAATCAAAACAAATAAAATATAAAATATATGTCACAGTGAGCCATTTTTTGCAAGATAATTTTTACATTTAATTA
Source organism: Potamilus streckersoni (assembly GCA_016746295.1). NCBI lineage: Eukaryota > Metazoa > Mollusca > Bivalvia > Unionida > Unionidae > Potamilus > Potamilus streckersoni. The sequence continues at coordinate 379,592 of JAEAOA010002318.1, read as the reverse complement.
TGCAGTTTTGAGTTTGTTTAAAACAAAAATTTAAAGCCAGAGTTGGAAGCCATCACCAAATATCACCAAATATTTCTTTTGTTATTACATTTGACCACCACCTCAGCCGCCTTTATCTGCATACAAAACATTCAATGTTACCGACTTATATCCTTAAACATTCAAGTTATGATCCCCTTTTTAACTGCTTTACAAGATGACACCATACTAGAATTTTTCCAAGATGACACCATACTAGAATTTTTACAAGATGACACCATACTAGAATTTTTACAAGATGACACCATACTAGAATTTTTACAAGATGACACCATACTAGAATTTTTACAAGATGACACCATACTAGAATTTTTACAAGATGACACCATACTAGAATTTTTACAAGATGACACCATACTAGAATTTTTACAAGATGACACCATACTAGAATTTTTACAAGATGACTGCATACTAGAATTTTTACAAGATGACACCATACTAGAATTTTTACAAGATGACTACATACTAGAATTTTTACAAGATGACACCATACTAGAATTTTTACAAGATGACACCATACTAGAATTTTTACAAGATGACACCATACTAGAATTTTTACAAGATGACTGCATACTAGAATTTTTACAAGATGACTACATACTAGAATTTTTACAAGATAACTACATACTAGAATTTTTACAAGATGACAACATACTAGAATTTTTACAAATATAACAATATACTAGAATCTTTACTTAATAAGATGACAACTTTACTTGAATCTTTACTGTACAAGATGACATCTATATAACTGTTTCAAAGAATAATAGTGTGAGTATAAAGGTATTTGCATTTTACCTATAAAAAATATTAAATGCAGCAAAACACTATCTATTTTTACTTGACAAGAAAACAATATAATTGTTTTCAAAAGAATCATCTGTAGTGCACATTGTTATAAAAGTGTTTGTTTTAACATATAACATATCTGCAAAAGAGCAATACCTTACCTGAGCAGAAGAACACATACAGCAACAAGAGTATAGGCAAGTAGAGTTCCAATTGACATCATGTCAACAAGTTCACTTAGGTCAAAAAGCATTGCCATCACACCTAAAAATACATAATTATATTTGCCTTTTAAATCAGTGCTCTGAAGGATAAACACATACTCTAATTTTCTAAAGTTACCAGACATTTGTATGAGTGGCTAAGTGGTCAAAGATGCCTACCTTTACAGGTATCTCACCTATGTCCATGTGAATTCATGTCTTGACTCAGCCAACATGTTGAGAAAGCTTGCCAGTGGGTTGGTGGCTTCCTTGTAGCTTTCTTATATTCTTCCTCCACTAAATAAGCTTTTTATTATGTATAGCCTATTGTTTACTGAAAAAATGGCATTAAATCCCAGAAAATAAAACAAAGTCAATTGAGCATTAAATAAGTATGACAAGTATATGAAGGTGTGCTATGTTTGGGTATGACGTGTATGACATGACTGTATGATTGTGACAAGAGTATCAGGCATGCATGTGTGATACAAGTATGACATGTAAAAGAGAGATATGAATATGAGTATGACATGTCCATTACACAAGTGTCACACAAGACTAAGTATACAAAAATGATAAATGAATTATACAAGTGTATGAGCATGAAGAGTATAACAAGTGTATGACATGATTATGTCATGTATGGCTGTTGTATAATATTTTGATGCAGCATAAATAACCATTTTATGACGCATCTTGATTAATAGTAACCTTTAATTAGTTTCACATTTTCAATATCAAAGATTGGTATCATATAATCCTTTACCTATGGCATTTTAGCCCTACATATTCATATAACAAAGTTATCCAGTGCAGTGCACTATAAATAGAACACCTGTTACCTATTTGACTCCATATACATAGGTCTTCCTGTAACTGTAATGCATAGTATATGTTGAGCTGAACATCAATTTTAACCCTTTTCATTTTTGTTACACATGTATTATGTATTGAAATATTTAAAAGTAAAATCCATTTGTTATATCAGTATAATTGTTTTTCAAGAAAGAATTTTTATGTTTTAAAATCTTGTGAGTATGTATTCACCATTAAGTCAGTAAAGCCATGTGACTTACTGCAGCTGCAATTTCTCATATTCAAAATTTACAAGTTTTTTTATCTGTGTCAACATCACTAAATCACCCGCATTTGATAATTTATAAAAACTGCTGCCTACATCAATATCAGAGCTTTTACTTAAGTTATTGAAGCATTCATAGTTGTAATTTTAATTGTGAAAAGTCAAGATAGTACTGAATGAAATCTGTGGCCTCCATTTTAGAGAGTGAGAATATGACAGTTTCATTATACAGCAGTTTTTGACCAGATCTTAAACAAACAATGAATGTACTACCTAATATGTGGTTTTCCCCAAAGTTGGCGCTATGAAAACCTGCTCAAAATGGATGATGTTTACTGCAGGCATCAAAAAGCACTTCCATGAGAATGGTATAGAGGCATCCAAAGGCGCTTACATGAGGTAATCAAGCCTCTCAGTGCTTTCAAAGCTGTTCATATAATAAATAATCTTTCTATATTCTTCATGAACAGAACTCAGATTTTTTAGGAAAATAACTAAACCATTTTTGAGTAGTCACACTGTTGTTTTCTTTCTTCCTGATAAGCGTTAACTGCATTGATCAATTAGTTGTCTTATGCATGTCTCTGCAAATAAAAATATCAAGTTTTTATTTTCATAACTCATCATTTTTGCTTATTTTATTCATGCATCTTATTTTTCATGTGTCAAAAATAAATTTGTTTTTAATTAAAATGATGACATCAAGTTTTGCATCATCAACATGGAGTTCATTACACATGTCTAATATGACCTTTATGCTAAGGATGGCTAGAATTGCTTTTGATTGTGTATGACAGCTTGGGATAGCTCAAATCTTCTTTCCACCAAAATACACTTTTGGTAGTACAGTGGTCCCCATCTTAAATGGCCCCTCTCACCAGCAACCACCTCCTCAATGCAGCCAGTTTTTTTTCAGCCTTTAAGAGATTGTGTTCAGATGTAACCCTCTTGGGCAATCACCCTTCTGATGCAGGATGCAACCAGAAATTTAGACCAAAAATGTCAAATTTACCTCTCACAAAGGGCCACATTTTATCTAATATGTGTCCAGAATCAATATTTAATTAATATGGTAAGGTAACTAATCCAATTATCTCTAATAAAGACTGTTTCCAGATATCAGGTTTTTGTTATGGAAAGAAGTGTTGGCTAATGATGGTTAACAATATAGCGTTATCTAGAAATGCTCAGACTCTATTTAGACAATAAGAACCTTTTAATAATTAATGTTACCTTTAAATGAAGATATTAAATGCTTTTAAGTTACACATAACTTTCTTATTATAGACATATACATATACTCCTCACAAATACAGCCACTCTCTGGAAAGGCCACCCCTCTATTATGGTTTCCTGAAGGTGGTAACTGCATAAGAGCCCACCATATCCTTAAATCACAAATAACAAATTTTAAAAAAATTCATACAAGAAATTGAGCAAAATAAGTTTGTTTGATAATATTTATCCAATCATAATTATAACAGTTAGAAGTACAGCAAATATTGCACAAATCGAAGCCCTCTTAAACTTGCTTTTAGTAAGAAAAGTGTTAACAGTTGTCTACCCACTTTAGGTACTACTTCAAAGCCTTTACTGCAGACTGTTGATTTCCATATGAAAGATGCTTGTATATTCAATTTGCATTTGTTAAATTTCTCTCCATGATTATATATTATATATAATTGTATTTTGGACCCAACCTTGTCCAAAGTAAAGTTCACTATCTACGTGACTAGAAAGGTTTATTTTGGTAAACAAGCAATACATAGCTAATATTTTTATACAAGTGTGGGTTAAATATTAGGATCATTATCTCAGTCTGAGTCAAGGGACATTATGTTTTCCATTTTCTTTCATATAGTTTTATTAACAGATTTTGTCTTGTTGAGAACTTGGATTGTTCTGGAATGGAAAATTCCATTGGGTCATGGTATTTTCAGACAATGGTAACTGCAAACAAAGTCAAGTATAGGACTTCATAATCTTGTTTGTCTAGAAATTACTCATTTGTGCTGTAATATCATGAAGTAGAATAATTTGTAATGTCATGTTCAGTATTTGATTTGGGTGAATTATTTATTCAAATCTGTATTCACTGGAAATACAAAGTGTTCATATTCTTGGACAGAGACATTAACTGAGAATTACGGTGAATTCAAAGAAGGACATCATTTTGGATAATATTACTGTGATTCATCAAGACTGCTGGCACATCATCACACTTCTGGTCACTGGTACATTAGTACATTCAAGACTACACACATATCAATGCCCTTCAGCATTAGGTCTTATTTTGAACAAAACTAGAATTACAATCTTATTTAATAGGATTGGTGATAGAACATTTTGGACTATTTGGGGATTTAATTCACATAATTGTAAATTCATTTTAAAATTTTCACTTTGTATTTGAAGGAAACAAATGTTTTGATGAATTTGTATAGAAATTGTTGGTTTTCACTCTTTTCTTTTACTTATTTTAAAACTCATAATACAGAAACAAGTTTCACAACAAAGGACTGATTCCCCATGAGTGGGAGTTTCAGTTCTCAGCAATTAAAGCAGGATGATGTCATATGTGAAATTGAAGAGATGGAACTGTAGACAGTTCAGATTGCCAAACAAGGTGTCTACAAGTTATATGAGAGGTGAGTTAAAATGTTTTAGAGATATATTTGATTGTTGATTTATTAACTATGTCAGAACTCAAGCTTGTGAAGTCTGAATTTGCAAGGTAGTTGTTGTAATCCTATAACATATCTGAAGAAGCAATGAAGATTTTCAAACAGCAACATACACTTTAGCATGGAACCTTTCTAAGCAATTATTTAATCAAATCAAGATCAATACTTTAAAACACTTAATAAAATACAAATACAGATTTTTTTGGTACTGCTAAATAAATGTCAACTATATAGCATCAGGTGTTCTATGAATCATAGCAGTGATCATTTAAAACTGCATCTGGATGAGATATATAACTGTACACGCATAACAATGAGATATAACTTACTTGTACCTGTATACAGATGAATTAGAGATGACATTCTTATACCTGTATACAGATCAGATATAACATACCTGTACATGCATGCAGATGTCATAAAACATACTTGTACCTGTATACATATGAGTTAGAGATGACATTATTATACCTGTATAAAGATCAGATATAACATACCTGTACATGCATGCAGATGTCATAAAACATACTTTTACCTGTATACAGATGAGTGTGAGATGACATTATTATACCTGTATACAGATCAGATAAAACATACCTGTACATGCATGCAGATGTTATAAAACATACTTGTACCTGTATACAGATGATGTAGAGCATAACTGTTCCTGCATACATATGAGATACAACATGTACCACCATGCAGATGATAAAGCATACTTGTACAAGCTTGCAGATGAATATCATATCTGTACCTGTATACAGATGAGATCTAGAATACCTGTGCCTGTATACAGATAAATCATACTTGTACCTGCATACAGACAACATAAAGAATATTTGTACCAGCATAAAGATGATATAGCATACTTATATCTGCATACTGGTACCTGTATACCTATGAGACATATCATACTTGTATTTGCAATATAGATGAGATAAAGAATACCTGTACCTGCAAAAATCCCAGACAGTACAGTGGCTATAAAAGGAGTCTTCAAGCGCTCATTCACTTTGGAAAGGAAGCGAAATATCAAGCCATCACTTGCAATGGCATACAATATTCTGGGCAGTGGAAACATGCCACTCAGCAAGCTGAAAGGAATGAATAAAATATTTAAATGATTGAAACTAAATAATAAAAAGCTACTGTATGATTGCAAAGATTGTTTAGTGTGTATAAATACTTAATGTCACACATATGTATACTCAATAACTACAATATGAATCTTTCAAATTTTGTAATACTTTCCGTCACATATATGTATACCCAATAACTGTTATATTTATCTTTACACCTTAACATTTATCCTCCATTATATCACAATTTTAAAATTTTCACAAAAAATGTTCACATATAACCTAATTTACATGCAATTTTTAAAAAATAAACCAGATCTTTCACTCAATAAAAGATCAAACTTAAATGAGTTTTTGGATTAATATCACACAGTATTCAGAACACACAGAATTTAGGTCAGACAGTATTCAGATCACACAGAATTCAGGTCACACAGTATTCAGATCACACAGATTTCAGATCACATAAATCGGGTCACACAGTATTCAGATCATAAAGAATTCAGATCACACAGTATTCAGATCACACAGAATTCAGATCACATTCAGATCACACAGAATTCAAATCACACAGTAGTCAGATCTTACCGAATTCATATCACACAGAATTCAGGTCACACAGTATTCAAGTCACATAGTATTCAGATCATACAGTATTCAGATCACACAGTATTCAGATCATACAATATTCATATCACACAGTATTCAGATTACACAAAATTCAGGTCACATAGTATTCGGGTCACACAGTATTCAGATCACACAGAATTCAGATCACATTCAGATCACACAGAATTCAGGTCACACAGTATTCAGATCACACATGATTCAGATCATACATAATTCAGGTCTCACAGTATTCAGGTCACACAGTATTCATGTCACATAGTATTCAGATCATACAGTATTCAAATCACACATTATTCAGATCACACCAAATTCAGATCACACAAAATTCAGGTCACATTATTCAGATCACACAGTATTCAGGTCACACAGTATTCAGGTCAAAGAGTATTCAGATAATACAGTATTCTGATCACACAGTATTCAGGTCATGCAGTATTCAGATTATATAGTATTCAGATCACACAGTATCTAATATGTTGAGTTTGATCATATCTGGATATTATCAAGTAAGCATATTACAGTATTTCCCAACCAACCAAAGCCTTTAGGCCAAATTGTGCTACAACATATATGCATTTCCACCAACCATAACAAGATTTCAGTAATTTTTGGCAATTCATTCAGTGCATACCAGAAAATTTACATCATATGCTCTGTCATACAACTATAATGGTGAATTTAAAAAAGTGCAAAAAAATTAAATTACTTACCTAACAACCCAGTTGTACTTCATGTGTAACACATTTATGGAGGGCCTTCTGAGGTCACTCATTATATAATGACCAGTTGGCTTTGTTAATGGAACTGCCTCTCAGCAGGGGGATAAAAGATTTCTAGATTTATAGTCTCACAATACTTATATTACTTGCATGTCTTTGACCATGTTTTCCTATACAAAATGCAAGTTGAGTATGTCTCAAATTCTCATAGATCTATAGTTTAGGTCTAGTTTAGTTTGGTGCTTTATGGCATAGCAACACAAGTAGGCTATTTAATGCCAAGGCAGTGGGAGTAAAGTGCCTTGCCTAAGGAGATACCACAGCAGCGACCTAGGATGGTCTCATAGCAGGATTTGAACCTAAACCCTTTTGGTCAAGAACCCAGCATTTTAACTAGTGACCCACCACAACTCCCTAGTGTATTTTCCAGTGTAGTACATTGAGAATATATCTATTTTTAACCACATGACTCTTGCCTTTCATTATGTCATGTCAAAGAACTGCATTGTTTTAATCAAAGTGCTCTTTATATGGTAAAATCACAATTGTCAGATATGTCCCCATTTTTTTAATTTCATTTCAGTAATTAACTTATCAATCAGCATTTTAGCCATATTTAAAAATTTCAATGTAAGTCAATAATTATAAAATGTCTACACAATTGTTCACATTTTTTATTAATTCTCTTTATGCTCTCTGTATACCAGTGAGGAGCCATTTTGTTCAAAACCTATCCTATACTTGCATACCAATGAAATGCTATTTGTTTATAGCCTATGCATTTAGTCAGGAATGTGAAAAAAAAATATCATTTGTTAAACAATGGTGTCTGAGAGAACCACTCCACACTTGAAATAGAAATTGTGCATCAGATTCTAGATATTATCTTATGCCAAATTTATCAAATCATACAGATGCTTATAAACATATTATTAATATCTCAGGCATCTGATGCACTTTAATTAAATTTCCCTCTCCTGCTCACATAAATATATGCTAGGAGTGTACTCTCCATGAACCCACCTTGTTGACAGGCCACAAATGGCCCCAACAGCAATAATGTATTTGGCCACATCCCAGCCAACTCTGTCAAATACTGCTGGCAACGGGGCATTGGAATCCAGAAGATAGTATGGACACATCAATGTAATCACTGTGGAGATACCAAAGTATGCCAAGAAGCAAACAAAAAGGGATATCACAATGCTGATAGGTATGGCTTTCTGTGGATTCTTAACCTCTTCACCTGGAAAAATAATGTATTTTTTTTTTCAAGTCTCCTTGCACATTTAGTTTTGCAGCTGGCTTTGTTGTCAACCAGAGATTATTTCATTTGTTCATAGGCTAAATAAATCAATCTTATCCTGGGGTTAAATATTTTCACATGCAACTGCTATCATGTCATTTTCTTGACACCATCAATACACGTATTGCAATGTACCAAGCTTACATGGATATTTCCTATTCGAATGTCTCAGTTTGTTTTGCCATGTGTAAGTGGTTGTTTCATTTCAAAAATGTGTTTGACAAAAAATATGCCCCAGGAATACTGAACCAAAACTGCACCATTTTTGCATCTTTGATTACAAATGGGTTTCTTTAAGGGGTAGGAAAAATATACCATGTCAAGCAAACAAACTCAGTCCATGCATAGCTGCCTTGTTTCCTTTAACAACATTGTCCTGAAAGTCTGGGAAAGACCTATTTATGCCAATAAATGATGCAAATTGTGGGTGAGGGAAAGAATCTTTCCCAAATGTTTAGAAAAGACTTCGGCAACATGTAAACCTCAGGAAGCAGGAAGTAAGATTTGTACCAATCCTTATCTCAGACATAAATCAAACATCCTCACAACAGCTCTCTTATTCCAGCCCAAATACTTGGGAAAACATAGAGTAACCTATCCCAATAGTGCAAACATTTATCAAAGTTCTCAAGTTAAAATATTTTACTATGGTAAGGTCTGCAACAAGGAGAGTGTGGAAGGAAATTGGCTCCAACAAGGTCCCAAATCCATCAATGAATACAGTTTTTTAATAGTAAGTAAATCTATCATAACCAACGAAAAGAATAGGAACATGACTAAGTATTCTAGTTACTGTGGGGGAGAGTTTGTGGGTGTGTGTAAAAAATGACAACACAAATAATTATCATGACAATTCCAGTAGAAAATACCATACAATCTGGCTTAATCAGAACATTCATAATAATACAGAAAAACAATATTCAGTCTTGTAAGTAATTAGAATATATATGATAATACAGAAAACAACATACAATCTGGCTCAGAAAATACATTATAATACAGAAATGAAGTGGACATTACCTTCCTTTATTTGATAGTAACAAAAAAGCATATGTCTGCATAAAAAATTTAAAATCTAGGGCCTGTCTTTCTTCTTCTGACATTAAATTGTGTCCTAATTTGGTGAGTATTATCAATATTAATATATTTACATCATTCCTTATTAGGTGATTATTGTCAATATTAACCATCATTCCTAATTAAGTTATTATTGTCAATATTAATATATTTACATCATTCCTAATTAAGTTATTATTGTCAATATTAATATATTTACATCATTTCTAATTAGGTGATTATTGTCAATATTAATATATTTACATCATTCCTAATTAAGTTATTATTGTCAATATTAATATATTTACATCATTCCTAATTAAGTTATTATTGCCACTATTAATATATTTATATTAATCAATGCTCTCAGTGAATTATTTAATAAAACATATTTATAAAGTTTGATGTTAGGTTTGCCTATTAATAGCAAACATCAAACTTTGTATAGAATGGTACCAAAACAAATTTCACTAATAATCATAAACAAAGAAAACAATCAACCATGACAAATTTTTTTAAAAAAAAACACATATGTGGTATTTCCAGATTTTGTACAGTGCTACACTTGTATGTCTCCTCTGTAGAAACAGGTGATCAATAAAATATACATTTTTATAGTAAGATATAATAGGCACATTTTAAGTTAACTTTTCTTGTGATGATTTTCAAAGCCATGGTGGCTTAGTGGTTACCATACTGAATTTCAAAACCATGGTGGCTTAGTGGTTACCATACTGAATTTCAATGCCAAGGTGGCTTAGTGGTTACCATACTGAATTTCAATGCCATGGTGGCTTAGTGGTTACCATACTGAATTTCAAAGCCATGATGGCTTAATGGTTTCCATACAAAACTCACAACCAAAACAATAAAGGTTTAAGTGCTGCTTTGGCATTAATCCAGATTGGCTGTTATTGTGTGTCTTATGGTAAAGCACAAAACAACCTACTTGTACTGATGTGCCATGAAACAACAAACTGTAACACAAATATTGACCCTACCAACTGCATCCAGACACCCATACAGTTCCATGACAACTGTCAAATACAAATCTTATAACAGGTTTCAGTTTCATACTTTGAAGTACTTGTCCCATGAACAAGTCACTTCTGTAAAGTACTGTTCAGTTTCAAATCCTCTGGTATAGTGTACTAATGTGAACTTTAAAAATCTGAATTAAAAAAATAAAATCTTTAAGAAATATAACTTAACTTATTAGTTTGGAAACAAAAGAAACCATGTCTTGTAATGCATTGGGAATATAAATCCATGCATTTTGTTAGATACACTGACATGACCGGTATGCCAATTTTTGTGTGATACACAGTGACAAGCTAGTATTAATAGTTTTTAAGGCAAAGTAATAACCAAGTCTGGATAAATTTGTATAAAGAATTTTGTCAGATTAATTCAAATTTCATTGTGTGGGATCTGCAAAAAGTTATTATTGGCTTTACCAAATATGACTAGCCATTCATCATAACACAGTTCATGCTCTGGTGGTAAGTATGATCATCAATCCCTTATAATTAGGTAGCAGTAAAATTGCATGTACCATACACTTCATTGTAAGGCCATCTCACTGTAAGACAGTACACTCCATGACTCCCATAAACAACACTATATAATGATGGAGTGTTTTATCATGCAATTTATTATACAGCTATCTCAATACATTGCATTATACTCCATGACTCCCATAAACAACACTGTAATGAGGAAGTACTTTATCACGCAACTGATTATACAGCTATCTCAATACATGGCATTATACTCCATGACTCCCATAAACAACACTGTAATGAGGAAGTACTTTATCACGCAATTGATTCTACAGCTATCTCAGTACATGGCATTATACTTCATGACTCTCATAAAAAACATTTAACTTATGGAGTACAACACAATATATCTCAATATAAGGCCATCTCACTGTAAGGTATTGTACTCCATGATACCCATGGACCATGTAATAATGAGGTAGTACTGTAATAATATAACTGTCTTTGGCAAGCAGCAATGTCTTAGCATACATTCACCAAACCTGTTGTGGCAGCAGCATTAAATCTGACAAATTTCCTTCCTGTAGTGGCAAAAGCATCAATGCCAATAAATGACCAGCCATAGTGGCAATAGCAGTAAAGCCAACGAATCACCAACCTGAAGTGGCAATAGCATCGAAGCCAACAAATCACCAACCTGTAGTGGCAATAACATTAAAGCCAACAAATCACCAACCTGAAGTGGCAATAGCATCGAAGCCAACAAATCACCAACCTGTAGTGGCAATAACATTAAAGCCAACAAATCACCAACCTGAAGTGGCAATAGCATCGAAGCCAACAAATCACCAACCTGTAGTGGCAAAAGCATCAATGCCAACAAATGACCAGCCATAGTGGCAATAGCAGTAAAGCCACAAATCACCAACCTGAAGTGGCAATAGCATCAAAGCCAACAAATCACCAACCTGTAGTGGCAAAAGCATCAATGCCAACAAATGACCAGCCATAGTGGCAATAGCAGTAAAGCTAACAAATCACCAACCTGAAGTGGCAATAGCATCGAAGCCAACAAATCACCAACCTGTAGTGGCAAAAGCATCAATGCCAACAAATGAAAAGCCATAGTGGCAATAGCAGTAAAGCCAACAAATCACCAACCTGAAGTGGCAATAGCATTGAAGCCAACAAATCACCAACCTGTAGTGGCAAAAGCATCAATGCCAACAAATCACCAACCTGTAGTGGCAATAACATTAAAGCCAACAAATCACCAACCTGAAGTGGCAATAGCATCGAAGCCAACAAATCACCAACCTGTAGTGGCAAAAGCATCAATGCCAACAAATGACCAGCCATAGTGGCAATAGCAGTAAAGCCAACAAATCACCAACCTGAAGTGGCAATAGCATTGAAGCCAACAAATCACCAACCTGTAGTGGCAAAAGCATCAATGCCAACAAATGAAAAGCCATAGTGGCAATAGCAGTAAAGCCAACAAATCACCAACCTGAAGTGGCAATAGCATCGAAGCCAACAAATCACCAACCTGTAGTGGCAAAAGCATCAATGCCAACAAATGACCAGCCATAGTGGCAATAGCAGTAAAGCCAACAAATCACCAACCTGAAGTGGCAATAGCATTGAAGCCAACAAATCACCAACTTGTAGTGGCAATAACATTAAAGCCAACAAATCACCAACCTGAAGTGGCAATAGCATCGAAGCCAACAAATCACCAACCTGTAGTGGCAATAGCATCAAAGCCAACAAATGCATAGAAGCAAGTAGCAGCCCCTGAGACCACTCCTGAGAACCCAAATGGCAGGAATCCACCGTCTCCAACTGTCACATTGGCTGATTTCACCTGAAAATAGTTGCAATAAAAAATATGCATAACTGTATGCTACTATATGTACACCCTCATTATAACTCCATCCAAAGAGTTTTTGACTTAACCTGAGATCAATCTTAAATTAAAGTAACATTTTACTGGCACATAATAAAATGAGATCCATAACCAAACCTGCTTTCTAATACTGGTCTCCACATGATGAGAAAGCATCTCAATGAGTATTAAAATATGATTAATGAAACAGGAAAAAGCATTTGGTTACACTCAAATAATTATGTTGTTTATGCCAGGCTTGCACAAAGAACTGTTAAATTAAATTTCCTGCTATGTAAATAAAGTAACATAATCCAGTCTCACATAATCATGGCAGATGATCAAATAGGTTCCCGATATCACTGAGTAATAGAAAATACATTCCTAGAAGAAAATATCTTGTGTTTTCAAGCTTTTTCTATTGGGTTATCTGGTGATGAACCAAACATATCAAAAATGCATTGAATGACATAGGTGGAACTTCTTCCTAAGTGAGCAAATAAATATCAGATCACCTACATGACAACATAATTTTCAATGATAACTAAATGTTTTGTATCATAGCGCATTCAGGATAAAAAGAAACTACACAACTGCAATACTTTTACTTTAAAAAAGTCCCACCATGAGCTACAATGAAGAAAAACAGGTGAATTTTTCAGGAAGTCAAATTTAACCAAGTCTGTTAAATTGGGTGTAAATCTAATTCCCATTCATAAATATACTTTTCAATTTATGATGTTTGATAATTTAAAACTGTATTCAAATGTTCCATCCCTTTATTTAGTAAATACCCACCTATTTTTCATGGGGGGATTTTTAACCTAAAATTTCAATTCTAGAATGGATGCTGCTTAATGTATCTTCTTTTCTCTAAGTGTACTTTTATGTGCATGTACTTTACCATTGTATAGTGACAAAAATAAAAACTTCACTCAGTGTCTGGAAGCTGAATACAACATGTACAGATGTACTTTTCCCACTCAAATATGTGGGCATTGAGATGAACTGCAGAGGTCATGTTTGTATGGCACTTACAAATGGATGTTTTGTTTTGTGAAAATATTCATATACCCCAAGAAGATCTCTTGTTTAAAATCTGACATATCAAAGATTGTTGACTTCTTTCTTATAGTAAAATTCCCTAGCTGGACAAATCCATGTCAAAGGTTGCTTTTTCATCATATTTCAATGGGATGGGAGAGGGCATTTATTTAAGCAAAATATGATATGCACTCTTAGGACTGGTAGATTCTTAATCAATAAATAGTATGGGATAAGAATACTAATGAAGAAAATTCTGAGGCATAACAAATATTTATCAGAAATAAAGAAACTGTACATTGAGTATTATTTAATCATAGCACTACCAAGTATTAATTACTGCTCAGATTCTTTCAATTTCCATAGAATATATATTGATAGAATTAGCTGAAGGAAAGATTTGAAATGATTATCATTAATCTTTTCTGGGATTTTGACTCTTGTAATCTTTACCCTCATTGAAATCCCTCAGCAGGTTCCAAAGAAATTGTTTGGAAGATATGTGTGCATTTAACCTGGTAATCATAGATAAGACAAAAAAGGGAAGTATTTCAACATGCAGATTTGTATAAATTTATTTTTAGTAAATTTATCTTAAACAGATATCACACAGCACAATATGCTTATTACTTGAATGAACCTATACAGATATTGTGTAGTACAGTATGATTGTCCATTGCTAGAATTAACCTATGGAGGTATCACATAGTACAATGTGTCCATAACTAGAATGAACCTAATATACAGATATCACACAATACAGTATGTCCATTGCTACAATGAACCTAATAATATACAAATATCCCACAGTACAGTATGTCCATTACTACAATAAACCTAATGTACAGATATCCCAAAGTACAGTATGTCCATTACTACAATAAACCTAATGTACAGATATCCCAAAGTACAGTATGTCCATTACTACAATAAACCTAATGTACAGATATCCCAAAGTACAGTATGTCCATTACTACAATAAACCTAATGTACATATATCCCAAAGTACAGTATGTCCATTACTACAATGAACCTATACAGATATAAAACAGAACAGTATCAGATAGTATGGTATCATACAGAACAATAAATCCATTACCACAATGAATGTGGCAAAAAACTTTTTCAGTGTCATTTATATCATCTTTCATAATTAAATCTGGATAATAACAAAAAAGTCCAATGAAAATTATGAACTACTGTACTGTTGACATTCATTCCATTTATGGGAGATGTAGTCAACTATATATATATACCCCCCTCCATCCTGTTCATCTTCTCAAATTCAATTACATTTTAAAGATAGTCATAGCTAAAGAATGACCAATTTATCCTTGTAACTTGATACAATTCATTATTTTAAATTTGGTGCTGACATCAGTTGAAATCACTCATATGTAGAAAGACAATGTAGTACTAAGATTGTCTACATGTCAATGTAAATAACACTAAGACAGTCTGCGTATCATGCAAATGACACTATGATAGGCTACATGTCATGTAAATGACACTAAGATGGGTTACATGTCATGTAAATGACACAAAGACGGCTATATGTCAATGTAAATAACACTAAGACAGTTTACATGTCATGCAAATAACACTATGATAGGCTACATGTCATGAAAATGACACAAATACAGGCTATATGTCAATGTAAATAACACTAAGACAGTTTACATGTCATGCAAATAACACTATGATAGGCTACATGTCATGAAAATGACACAAATACAGGCTATATGTCAATGTAAATAACACTAAGACAGTCTACATGTCATGCAAATGACACTATGATAGGCTACATGTCTTGAAAATGACACAAATACAGGCTATGTGTCAATGTAAATGACACTATGACAGTCTACATGTCATGTAAATGACACTATGATAGGCTACATGTCATGTAAATGACACTAAGATGGGTTACATGTCATGTAAATGACACTAAGATGGGTTACATGTCATGAAAATGACACAAATACAGGCTATATGTCAATGTAAATAACACTAAGACAGTCTACATGTCATGAAAATGATACTATGATAGGCTACATGTCATGCAAATGACACTATGATAGGCTACATGTCATGAAAATGACACAAATACAGGCTATGTGTCAATGTAAATGACACTATGACAGTCTACATGTCATGTAAATGACACTATGATAGGCTACATGTCATGTAAATGACACTAAGATGGGTTACATGTCATGTAAATGACACTAAGATGGGTTACATGTCATGAAAATGACACAAATACAGGCTATATGTCAATGTAAATAACACTAAGACAGCCTACATGTCATGCAAATGACACTATGATAGGCTACATGTCATGTAAATGACATTTTGATAGGCTACATGTCATGTAAATGACACTATGATAGGCTACATGTCATGTAAATGACACTATGATAGGCTACATGTCATGTAAATGACACTATGATAGGCTACATGTCATGAAAATGACACAAATACAGGCTATATGTCAATGCAAATGACACTAAGACAGTCTACATGTCATGTAAATGACACTATGATAGGCTACATGTCATGTAAATGAGACTAACTTATTAGCAGAACTATTTAAACTGATGCTCTGGATGCATTTGCTGTTACAACTAAACAAAATACTTCCCAAAATTTTCTGAGTAGCAATCAGCATGTACAATATGTTTGAAAGGAGATTATTTCTCTTTTTCTCTTCTCATTTCTTCAAATAAAATAATCCAGTTTGTTGAAGGTCCCTCAATACCCATGCAATCAAATGGTCTACTCCAAAACTTGATCGGAGGCAGGAAATTATGTAATTTCCTAATACAGGTTGCATTATATGATTGACAAAAGCACAAAGGAACTTTCATGCTAGCTTCAAAGTGCAAGCAAAACAATGACTAGGGCAATAACTATGTACTAGGTTTAGTTAGAACAATAATTTACTAAGTCTGAAAGTCTCATTTCATCATTTTACAATCAGTCCAAAAAATCAGTAGTATCTGACATGTACAGTACATATGACCTATTCCAGAGGTCTGATATAACATTATGGCTTTTCAGTGCCTTGGATATTATTACATCTAATCTTCACTGCTTCTTTTCCAGTTATATACCTCTAAAGGATTTATGTTAAAGTTACAAAACTCTAATGGCTTTATGTACTGTGACCTACCTCTGATGGTTTAATGTTCTAACTACATACCTCTGAAAGTTTTATATTCCAGTTGTATACCTCTGATACTTGTATGTTCTAGTTACATACCTCTGATGGTTTTATATCCCAGGTAAATACCTCTGATATTTATGTGTTCAAGTTACATACCTCTGATGGTTTTATGTCCCAGTTGTGTGGATCGGCTTTAAATGCTCCAGATATCACAACGTATGTCACAACAAGCAAGTTGACTCCCGTAAATAAATTATTGACTCTTGAAGATTCTTTGGCACCTGCTGCCAATATTGCTGAAATGAAGATACATCAACTTTCAGTTAAGTTCTGTTTTGAAAAAAAATAAATTTTAGAAATTGTGGTGCAGGTCTGAAACATCAGAAAAGAACAGAAAGTTTATGCAGTGCTAAAAGTCTCCAACCTATAATAATAATAACATGATAAATAAAGCATAATACAAGGTGTGTCATATACAGTATAATAAAATATATTTGATTAGGATGTGATAATGATAATTTTAAACAGCTCATCACTTAGTTTTAAAGCAAATAAAAAATCTTTTAAGCATTAATTCTGTGATTAGACTTATTTTCTGTGTGGACATTAGATTTGTAAATTTATCCACCAATGGGTGGTATAATACATTGTGTCAAGATATTTTCATCTTAAATTGATATATAAGAAGAAGATACACATAGAAAATGATACTTTTCTTTTACATACTTGCTATTTTCTATAAGATATAGTTGGCAAACTCAATGATCTCTTTCAATTTTAGTGTGCCCTCCTCATTCAATCATTAAATCATGTTCAGAACACCAAATTGATGCAAATGATTTTTTTTAAATGACCTAATGTTAAATATTTCTCAATATCCAATTACAACTTGTATTGATTATAATAAGCACACTTTGTAAATTACCTATCTTACTTAACCAGACTGTAATGAGGAATCAAATGGACATAAAATGAACAGAGCTAGAAATGTGCCTCTGGTACACATTTATTGAACTAGCTATGTATATTCAAAACCATGAGAAAATAAAATATTAACTTTACTGACCTACACACTTTTGACACCATCATCCAGTTTCTTTCAAACAATGTAACATTAGATAGGATATCTGATTGTCACCATATGTGTAATTTTACTACAGAACTTTACATACCTGAACATACAGGCTGTACTCCAAGGGTAACATTCACATTCACTAAGACTGACATTATTCACAGAATTTGGTACATTAAGATAATTTCAAACATCAAAAAAAAAAAAAAATCAAAAGGAAAAAAAAAAAAACAATTAAAATGTGTAAACACTAAATCTTACATGAATAGACCCATTTTTGTGTGTGTAACTCTGTAATTGGAGCTGTAATCAAACATTGGTATTTTACATGTTGTTTGATGATGAATATTTTCACGTGATTATAAACTCCTTTTTGAAGGGATTTGTTATAACAATTTTCCAGTTTAGAAAAATTTTACAAAGTAATTGGGTATTACAGTCATTTGATGTGGATATGTCAGAATGATTATTAAACAATTAACAATATAAAATAATTCATAATTTAAAATAATGTTTAAATAAGATTTTCTGTTTGCAAAAAATCTTCAATACTATGATAATGCTTCATGAGAATGCTGTTTAAGGAAACCATAAAGTGTACTGTAATGTGGGGTCACCTTGTAATGGAATACATTACACAGTGCTCTCTAACTATATCACTGTTCAAGAAAACCATAAAGTGCAGTGTAATGTGAGGTTACCTTGTAATGGAGTACATTACACAGTCCTCCCTAACTATATCACTGTTCAAGAAAACCATAAAGTGCAGTGTAATGTGAGGTTACCTTGTAATGGAGTACATTACACAGTGCACCCTAACTATATCACTGTTCAAGGAAACCATAAAGTGTAATGTAATGTGAGGTCACATTGTAATGGAGTACATTACACAGTGCTCCCTAACTATATCACTCTTCAAGGAAACCATAAAGTGTACTGTAATGTGAGGTCACATTGTAATGGAGTACATTACACTGTGCTCCCTAACTATATCACTGTTCAAGGAAATCATAAAGTGTAGTGTAATGTGGGGTCACCTTGTAATGGAGTACATTACACAGTGCTCCCTAACTATATCACTGTTTAAGGAAACCATAAAGTGTACTGTAATGTGAGGTCACATTGTAATGGAGTACATTACACAGTGCTCCCTAACTATATCACTCTTCAAGGAAACCATAAAGTGTACTGTAATGTGAGGTCACCTTGTAATGGAGTACATTACACAGTGCTCCCTAACTATATCACTCTTCAAGGAAACCATAAAGTGTACTGTAATGTGAGGTCATCTTGTAATGGAGTACATTACACAGTGCTCCCTAACTATATCACTCTTCAAGGAAACCATAAAGTGTACTGTAATGTGAGGTCACCTTGTAATGGAGTACATTACACAGTGCTCCCTAACTATATTACTGTTCAAGAAAACCATAAAGTGCAGTGTAATGTGAGGTCACCTTGTAATGGAGTACATTACACAGTGTTCCCTAACTATATCACTCTTCAAGGAAACCATAAAGTGTACTGTAATGTGAGGTCACCTTGTAATGGAGTACATTACACAGTGCTCCCTAACTATATCACTGTTCAAGGAAACCATAAAGTGTAGTGTAATGTGAGGTCACCTTGTAATGGAGTACATTACATAGTGCTCCCTAACTATATCACTGTTCAAGAAAACCATAAAAGTGTGATGTGTTGCATGTCAGGCCACAATGTAATGGGGTTAATTGTTCAGTACTACCCCACCCCATATTATTGGTCAAAAAACTGTTACATTGGTGTCACCTTGTAATGGGGCACACTGTGCAGTGATTCCTAACAATAAATCTCTTCAAGAAAGCCAAATAGTGTACAATGTGCTCATCAAGGAATCCAATAAAGTGTACAATGTGCTCATGGAATCCAATCAAGTGTACAATGTGCTCTTCAAGGAAGGCAATAAAGTGTACAATGTGCTCATCAAGGAATCCAATAAAGTGTACAATGTGCTTTTCAAGGAAGGCAATAAAGTGTACAATGTGCACTTCAAGGAATCCTATAAAGTGTAATATATGCTCTTCAAGGAAGCTAATAAATTATACAATGTGCTCTTCAAGGAGACCAATAAAGTGTACAGTGTACTCTTCAAGGAAACCAATAAAGTGCACAATGTGCTTGTCAAAGAAGCCAATAAAGTGTACAATGTGCTTCAAGCTAAGAAAGTGCTCTTCAAAGAATAAAAAAATTGTACAAAGTGTTATTTAAAAAAGCCAATAAGTGTGCAATATGCTATTAAAACTAAGCCAATAAAGTGTGAAATGTGCCCTTCATGGAAGCCAATAAAGGGTGCAATGTGCTCTTCAAGGAAGTCAATAAAGTGTACAATGTGCTCCTTAAGGAAGTAAATAGTGTACAAATTACTCTTCAAGGAATTCAATAAGTGAACAATGTGCTCATCAAGGTAGCCAATAAAGTATACAATGTACTACTGAAAGGAATAACATGTACAATGTGCTCATCAAGGAAGTCACTAAAGTGTACAAGTTGCTCCACAGGAATGCCAATATAGTGTACAGTGTGCTCTTCAAGGAAGTCAATAAAGTGTACAATGTTCTCCTTAAGGAAGCCAACCAAATGTACAATATACTCTTTAAGGAAGCCAATAAAATGTACAATGTGCGACAAGGACGTCAATAAAGTGTGTAATGTACTCTTCAAGAAAGCCAATAAAGTGTACAATGTGCTATTCAAGGAAAAACAATAAAGGGCAAAATGCACTCTGTAAGAAATCCAATAAGCATGCAAAATGCTTTCCAATTAAGCCAATAAAGTGTGCAATGTGCTCTTCAAGGAAGCTTATAAAGTGTACAATGTGCTCTTTAAGGAAGTCAATAAAGTATTCAATACACTATTCAAGGAAGCCAAAATACATGCAAAATTCTCTTCAAGGAAGCCAATAAAGTGTGCAATGTGCTCTTTAAGGAAGCCAATAAAGTATTCAATATACTGTTCAAGGAAACCAATAAGAGTAAATTGTGCTCATCAAGGAAACCAATAAAGTATACAATGTGCTATTCAAGGAAGTCAATAACATGTACAATGTGCTCCTTAAGGAAGTCAATAAAGTATACAATGTGCTCTTCAAGAAAGCCAATAAAGTTGACTTGTCGGAGATTGTTTAGTTGCATATTACTGATTTCAAGACACAAATTAAGAATCTGCATGAAAATGAGAAATAAAGTTGCAGATACATGTTCTGTGGCAAGATGACAAAGTATAAAAGTTGTTGCTGTTGTTGGGCTTAATGCCATTTTCAGCACACAATAGTCTATACATGGTGGGTAGTATCAATGGTGGAGGAAGAAACAAATAATCCAGAATATACAAATATTTTTAATAAACATAGGTTGTGCAGTGACAACTGTAAATATGTGCAAGTATTTGCATGGTACGCAGAAACCATCAAAATGGCAGAAATTAAATGATGACAAGAGAGAGTGATATTGCAAATGTGATAAAAATGAGACTAAAAAAGTAACTGAAATACTGGGCAAATTAATACAAATGGCTTAAGCAGGAAAGGCTGTGATTTTGGGTAATTTCTGCACAGAAAATCTAGAAGAATAGGAAAGTCTGCAGGGTATATCATTCATTGATGAGCACAACATTTTTTATAAGACATCACTGCAATCACACAGTGCAAGATTCCATTATATATATATATATAATGGCAGAGGAATAAATGAAATCAAAACAAAAAGTTGTATCCTGAGAAGCAAGGCAAATTATGATATCTTTGAACAAAGGTGTCTTAAAAAACAAATCTAGCGTGAAACGTCAAACTTTTGTAAGTCTTGTTGGTGAAATGCAGTTGTTTTGACTGATGCTAATAAATAAAAAAGTGAATTAGAAATTGAACTGGCTTCTGTTTGAATTTAGCAGCATAAGTGAAATTTAGGGAAAACAAAATTATTTTTGTGATCCTGCAGATTAGTGAAAACAAGTTTTTAACCCTGCAAGGTCACCTCACATATAACAAAGTACACTTTTATGGCTATGTTGAAATACATTAAAGTGAGAAATCACTGCATACTGTACACAATATAACTTCACATATAACACTGTACACTTTTATGTCTATGCTGAAATACATTAAAATGAAAATTCACTGCATACTGTACACAATATAACTTCACATATAACACTGCATACTTTTATGTCTATGCCGAAATACATTAAAGTGAGAAATCACTGTATACTGTACATGATACGGTACCTTCCCATATAACACTGTACACTTTTATAACCCCATGAAACACACTGTTGTGCAGATCACAAGAAAGATCTCCCCTATCATAACACACTTTTAGATTTAACTGTAACACCTGCCTCCTTCATTAAAATTATAAAACCTACAAATTAAAAAAAAAATTTTAAGAAATAATTTTCAAGATCTGTCAGCTGAAAACTTTACCTCAAAACAAAAGTACAAGATTTGAACATTACCAGAACATGATTTTACAGCCACGTTTAAACTCTAATTAGCCAATATTCAATTCTGACAATGTAAGATAGTTATTAGAATGAGGTGTTTACATCATTGTTTTAATGTTACTCAGGATTTGTTATACGACAGTATGGGTTGAAAGAAAACAACCTGAAGCACAGTATTATATTTTTAATTACTTTTCAAAACAAAATTGTATACAATTAAATGTATAAATACCATGTGGTGAAAAAATGCCTAATTTACATAAACTAACAACATTAATATACATTTGACTGGCATTTCTTATTTAGCCCCCATCAACTAAACAAGCAGGTACACTCATAATTTTTTATTATTTTTGCTATACCACTATTTGACACATAACATGGTCAAACGTTATGGACCCTAATTATTATGTTATAGTGGGGGAAAGTTGTATTTCTGAAAAAGTGCAGATTGATTTACCTACCTGTTAGCAGTAAAGTGATGAATAATGCAAAGAAATCTGGATAGGTAGACAGTCCAGGTACACTCATGGAAACCTTTTCCTTGAAAAAGTTTTGAATTTTATTGCCAATTAGGGAGTCAAAGTAGGAGCTCCAGGCTCGAGCTACACTGGCATTGCCTGAAAAAAATGGTTTAATTCTTTAAGAAAGTATCTACATGTAGATAAAATTATTTTCAAATTTCCTTGCATTTATTACTATCACTGGAATAATATACAAAGGAGAATATTGTTGAGTTGTCTGTCTTTGCAAATAAACTGACCAGAAAGGCTAGTGAAATGATTCTATAGACATAATGGAGATCATGTTAGATCAAAAATGGGAGAATTTTAATTTATTTATCATGGCAGTATAAACACATAGCTTATTTTTTCTAATCTTTATGATAGTCTCTTGACAGCCTATCTAATAATACCCATTGCTATAAAATCCAATAATACCCATTGCTATAAAATCCAATAATACCCATTGTCATAAAATCCAATAATACCCATTGCTATAAAATCCAATAATACCAACTGATATAAAATCCAATAATACCCACTGATATAAATTCCAATAATATCCACTGATATAAAATCTAATAATACCCATTGCTGTAAAATCTGATAATAACCATTGTCATAAAATCCAATAATACCCACTGCTATAAAATTCAATAATACCCATTGCTGTAAAATCCAATAATACCCACTGTTACAAAATCCAATAATACCCATTGCTATAAAATCTAAAAATACCCATTGCTATAAAATCCAATAATAACCACTGTCATAAAATCCAATAATACTCACTGCCATAAAATCCAATGATACTCATTTCTATAAAATCCAATAATACCCACTGCCATAAAATCCAATAATACTCATTGCTATAAAATCAAATAATACCCATTTTCACAAAATCCAATAATACCCATTGCTATAAAATCCAATAATACTGATTGCTATAAAATCCAATAATACCCACTGCCAAAAAATCCAATGATACTCATTGCTATAAAATCCAATAATACTCATTGCTATAAAATCCAATATTATGACCTAAAGAAGTTAGTGCTATGACCTAACAAGTCAGTGTTATGACCTAAACAAGTCAGTGTTATGACCTAACAAGTCAGTTTTATGACCTGACAAATCAGTGTTATGACCTAACAAGTCAGTGTTGTGACCTAACAAGTCAGTGTTATGACCTGACAAGTCAGTGTTATGACCTAAACAAGTCAGTGTTCTGACCTAAACATGTCAGTGTTATGATGTACCAAATGAGAGTTATGACCTAACAAGTCAGAATGTTACACCCGATTTGCCGATCCTGTTTGGGTTCATGGATCATGCTCGATCAAAATCAGTGCTATGTAAGTGCTATATTCAGAGTAAACTGTTCCCAAGTCTGTCATTTTACCCAATTATTCAAAAACAATTAAACAGCTGACTTGCCATTTTTTGTTAACAGTCCCCAAGTGCCTGTAATTTTTTTTTTATAAATATGCAAAGAAAGTAAAGTTAACTTACCTTTTCTTGAGTTAATGACTTCCAAATCCCCTCCCTTTTTCTGGTCATTGAATGCTTTTTTATGATGATTTCTGGCTATTGAATGTTTTTGTATAAAGAGTTCTGGCCAATGAATGCTTTTGTAAGAGTTCTGGCTATTGTATGTTTTTGTATAATGAGTTATGGCTAATGAATGTTTTTGTATAATGATTTCTGGCCAATGAATGCTTTTGTATAATGACTTCTGGCCAATGAATGCTTTTGTATAATGACTTCTGGTCATTGAATGCATTTCTATAGTGAGTTCTGGCAACTGAATGCATTTGTATAATGAGTTCTGGCCATTGAATGATTTTGTATGAGTTCTAACCATTGAATGCAATTGTATAATGAGTTCTAACCATTGAATGCTTTTGTTTAAAGAGTTCTGACCATTGAATGCTTTTGTATAATGATTTCTGGTCATTGAATGCATTTCTATAGTGAGTTCTGGCCATTGAATGCTTTTATATAAAGAGTTCTGGCCACTGAATGCTTTTGTATGAGTTCTGGCCATTGAATGTTTTTATATAAAGAGTTCTGGCCATTGAATGCATTTGTATGAGTTCTAGCCATTGAATGCTTTGTATGATTTCTGGCCATTGAATGCTTTTGTATGAGTTCTGGCCATTGAATGCATTTGTGTAATGAGTTCTAACCATTGAATGCATTTGTATAATGAGTTCTGGCTATTGAATGCATTTGTATAATGAGTTCTGGCTATTGAATGCATTTGTATAATGAGTTCTGGCCAATGAATGCTTTTGTACGAGTTCTGGCTATTGAATGCATTTGTATAATGAGTTCTGGTCATTGAATGCATTTGTATATTAAAGAGTTCTGGACATTGAATGCATTTGTATGAGTTCTGGCCATTGAATGCTTTTGTATGATTTCTGGCCATTGAATGTTTTTGTATGAGTTCTGGCCATTGAATGCATTTGTGTAATGAGTTCTAACCATTGATTGCATTTGTATAATGAGTTCTGGCTATTGAATGCATTTGTATAATGCCTTCTGGCCATTGAATGCTTTTGTATATTAAGGAGTTCTGGTCATTGAATGCATTTCTATATTAAGGAGTTCTAGTCATTGAATGCATTTGTGTATTAAGGAGTTCTGGTCATTGAATGCATTTCTATATTAAGGAGTTCTGGTCATTGAATGCATTTCTATATTAAGGAGTTCTGGTCATTGAATGCATTTCTATATTAAGGAGTTCTGGTCATTGAATGCATTTCTATATTAAGGAGTTCTGGTCATTGAATGCATTTCTATATTAAGGAGTTCTGGTCATTGAATGCATTTCTATATTAAGGAGTTCTGGTCATTGAATGCATTTCTATATTAAGGAGTTCTGGTCATTGAATGCATTTCTATATTAAGGAGTTCTGGTCATTGAATGCATTTCTATATTAAGGAGTTCTGGTCATTGAATGCATTTCTATATTAAGGAGTTCTGGTCATTGAATGCATTTGTGTATTAAGGAGTTCTGGTCATTGAATGCATTTGTATAATGAGTTCTGACCATTGAATGCATTTGTATAATGAGTTCTGACCATTGAATGCATTTGTATAATGAGTTCTAACCATTGATTGCATTTGTATAATGAGTTCTAACCATTGAATGCATTCATATAATGAGTTCTGGACATTGAAGGCTTTTATATAAAGAGTTCTGGACATTGAATGCATTTGTATGAGTTCTGGCCATTGAATGCTTTTGTATGAGTTCTGGCCATTGAATGCTTTTGTATAATGAGTTCTGACCATTGAATGCATTTGTATATTGAGTTCTGGCCATTGAATGCTTTATATAAAGAGTTCTGGTCATTGAATGCATTTGTATGAGTTCTCGCCATTGAATGCTATTGTATGAGTTCTGGCCATTGAATGCTTTTGTATGAGTTCTGGCCATTTAATGCTTTTGTATAATGAGTTCTGGCCATTTTGTATAATCAGTTCTGGTCATTGAATGCTTTTGTATAATGAGTTCTGGCCATTTTGTATAATCAGTTCTGGTCATTGAATGCATTTGTATAGTGAGTTCTGGTCATTGAATGCAATTTGTATAAAGAGTTCTGGTCAGTGAATAAATTTGTATGAGTTCTCGACATTGAATGCCTTGGTATAATTTTCAAAGTTAATTTCTATAATTATAATTTGCCAAGAACTTCACAATGCAAGCCTGTAATTCAAATTTGATCACAATCCATTCAAAAATCAATCATACAGAAGCATTTGTTGACATAAGCAAAAAGGATAATTAAAGATGGATATGATTCCATATCACACATTTCCTTGGCTTTTAACAATGAGAAATACTGAGGAGCAAATTCAAACAGTTTCCTGTTTTTATCAGATCCAAGAACACCTTTTACAGTTTCAAAACCCAAAACTTGCAACAAAAAAAAACATACCTATAACATATTCTAAAATAAGATTCCAGCCAATGACAAAAGCCATGAATTCCCCAACAGTAACATAGCTGTAAACATATGCTGACCCAGTTCTGGGAACTCTGGCACCAAACTCGGCATAACAAAGACCTGAAATTCAAAGAAAATTACAAAAGATGATTATGATGGCATTGTGGAAAATAACTAGCTTATGCCAAAACTAACCCTAGAATTTTTTAAGGTCTTAAATTGCCTTCTTTGTGGATATTCTTGTGATTATTGTCAGTATCCAATATATTTCTACGTAAAATATAGTTCAGAAAATAATCCAAAACTTAACTAAATAAAAACTGTGTGCTATAACATCATTATCACTATCAACATCATCAACATTATCATCATCATCATTGTTCCTCATTGAACAATAACACTGTATTTTCATTGAATCATAGCATTCTTAAAATAAGATATTTACCATATACTTAATACTAAAATAAAAACAGTTTGTTACTTGTGAAAATATCATAATCTGAATACAAAAAACAATGAAATATATTAACTCAGATATAAATCCTTTTTTTAAAAAAATAAACATTAATAATAATAAATGTGCCATTATTATATCCTAAACTATATTATTTTTTATTATGAAGGTATAAAAATAATATTCCAAGCACTTTCCTTGTTCATATTGTCGATACCTGCTAGGACTGAGACAAGAGCTGCAATGAGAAATGAGATGGTGACAGAGGGTCCAGCTGTTTCCTTGGCAACCTGCCCAGCCACAACATATATCCCAGCACCAAGGGTACTTCCAATTCCTGTTGAAATTTAAAATACATTAATTTCTCAAGAATGATAATGGCTCAGTGGATTTTTTTCTTTCAAATAAAGTACAAGTGTTAAAAACCAACCTCTAAATATTACTTCACCCTTAACATAATATGCCACCAGGTGACCTTCTGCCATGTGATCAGAAAATTTTGCAGCAGTTACCAGTTGCAAAATAAATGAGCAATGGTAGGAAAGTAAACAATGCAAGAGTAATAAAAACAGCACATTATATGCCAACATATGTTTAATTAGTACTGCAAACAACACATTTATGTTCATATCATGTTTACTGTGTACTGCAAACAGTAGGGCATAACCAACTTTTGATCCGGATATCGGATTCCACCAGATAGTATGAACGTCCGATTAATCGATTAATCTGAGTCGGATAAGGCAGGAGCGACCGATTCGGATAATAAAAATAATAAAGTCGAATTTCTATAGCACCGTGTTTAACACTGCGTGTCATTCAATACTGCATTAATAAAGTTAAATAAGAAGTCAGAAAAGTTAACTCAAAGGGGTGAAACGATAATACTTGAGTTAGACCGAAAGATTTAAATTTATTAAAATATTATTTTAATGCGTATGGGGAACTCATTAATATGTATGGATCTTGCTAATTACAGAACATGCCCATGATCAACTCATTAATATGCATGGATCTTGCTCAACAGACCAAGCCCAAGAACTTGATGACAGATATATTCCAAGTCTCCTAAAAAGTGGAAAATAAATAAAGCATCCAGAGTGGAAGCAAGATCATCCAAACAAATGTTGATCACCTCATTCGTATGCAAGATTCACCTCATTTAATCAAGCCTGTCCAATATTTTAATGAAATAAATTTAATTTCCAAGTTTGAGCAAAACTGAATTAGAAATGAGACCTTCAGGGTGGTAACAAGGTCAGTCAATCAGAAGCAGGATTACCTCATTAGTTGCTAACATGGACTAGAATTGTGGACCTCAATCATTAATTGCTAACATGGACTAGAATTGTGGACCTCAATCATTAATTGCTAACATGGACTAGAATTGTGGACCTCAATCATTAACTGCTAACATGGACTAGAATTGTGGACCTCAATCATTAATTGCTAACATGGACTAGAATTGAGGACCTCAATCAATAATTGCTAACTTGGACTAGAATTGTGGATCTCACTCATTAATTGCTAACTTAGACTAGAATTGTGAACCTCAGTCATTACCAAGCTCATCAAAAATGTTACACCCATACTGGAGGTCTAATTAAAGCATTATCATACAAATGGACTACAGAGAAGAACAAAATAACTGTTTAAGGATACATGACTAACAATAGTCACGATGGATGTAGAGATAAACCTTAAACTCATGCATATGTGAGAGATTGATGTGTATGTGAAAGCTTGATTATATAATCTTACTCAAAAACCTTGATAGTGGGTCCTAACAGTTATATCTCTTTAAAAATACTTTTTGACTATCCATTTTTCCCCATTTTAAAAAAGCTGTAAAAACTTTGGAAATAGTTTTAATACCATCTGATTTCTTGTATATTCATCATAAGGCAAATCTATAACAAATATATTAAGACATACAGG
>JAEAOA010002318.1:0-345000 GCA_016746295.1 Potamilus streckersoni | reverse complement strand
ATCCAAGGAACGCAGAGGTCTTGTGACAATACACGTTTTAGACTGAGGATAGCTCTTCTTTCGTTATTTTGCCCTGTTCTCTCTCTCTCTCTCTCTCTCTCTCTCTCTCTCTCTCTCTCTCTCTCTCTCTCTCTCTCTCTCTCTCTCTCTCTCTCTCTCTGGAGCAGGTAAAGTCGGCGACCAGAGAGAGACCAGTCGGCGACTCTGCGACCCAGTCGATGACTGCGACCGAGACAGCGACCAGTCAGCGACCAAGACTGCGACAGTCGGCGACTTTGCGAGAAGTCGGCGACCCCGTCTGCGATCCAGCGACACGATGACCGCGACAAGTCTGCATAAAAATCGGCGACCAGAGAGAGACCAGGTCGGCGACTCTGCGACAAAGTCGGCGACTCTACGACCCGGTCGGTGACTGCGACCGAGACAGAGACACAGTCGGCGACTGCGACCAGTTGGCGACCCAGACTACGACAAGTCAGCAACACTGCGACCCAGTTGGCTACTCTGCAACAAGTCGGCAACTGCGACTAGTCGGCGACCCTGTGACCAAGTCGGCGACACCCAAGAAGTGTTTACGCTGCTGATTGATCTCTATCAGTTTCGACTTTTATATATTGTTGTTTGATGTTTTTCCCTTTTATAGCTCGATATTTGTTCCATACTTCTCTGGATTTGGTTTTGTGGGTGAGGGTTGAGCAAAAGTTTTTCCATGATTTCTTTTTGGCGTTTTTTTTTTTAGTGTTCTTTTCATTACTGCTTGTAGTCGTTTGTATGTTAGTAAGTCTGAGGCCTGTTTGATTGTTTTATATTTGTGAAGCGTTTGTTTTGTTGTTTTTTGTTTTGTTTTTTTGTTCCTAATGACCATTTCGCAGTCTGTGTTCCACCAGGGGAGTTTGTAGTTTGATGGTTTGGTGCCTGTTTTAGGTATAGATTCTAGTGCCGTTTGATTAATGCATTCTACCAAATTATTATAGAAGGTATTGTTGTTTGGATTATGTATTTCTGCCATTGTTACGTGTTGTAGATTTTGTTGGTACTTGGTCCAGTTTGCTTTTTGGAA
The DNA here is from genome assembly GCA_016746295.1 of Potamilus streckersoni. Lineage (NCBI taxonomy): Eukaryota > Metazoa > Mollusca > Bivalvia > Unionida > Unionidae > Potamilus > Potamilus streckersoni. Next base: position 343,940 of record JAEAOA010002318.1, on the reverse strand, counting down.
GTACCATTTTGGTTCTGTGGTTTGGATAAATGTTGGTCTTTCTGTGCATATGGTGATTTCGGTTGGGTAATGGTCACTTCCCATCATGGTTTGGTGTAGTACTTCCAATGGATGTCGTGCATTATGTCAGATATTGGTAGCGCAAGGTCTAGTGCTGCCTGTATGTGTGTGTATTCTTGTTGGTGTACAGTCATTGAGGATTGAGAGGTTTGCTGAGTTTATGAATTTGGAAAGTTGCTCACCTCTCTTATCGGTTCGGAGCCCTCCCCAGAGTTGGTGGTGGGCATTGAAATCTCCACATAGAATTAATGGGACTTCATGATTTTGGAGGATGTTGTTAAGGGAGGGAGTTGGGTCTATTTGGTGCCCTGGTGGGTCGTAAATGTTGTATAGTGCTATGTTTTTATTTTGTACCTGTATATCTATTCCTAGTATTTCAATTTGGTTATTGGATGTATTGTCAGGAAGTTCTATGGATTTAGTGTTTATCAAAGAATTATGTACATATATTGCGAGTCCGCCTCCCATTTTACTGTTTGTTCGCTGCTTTTGATAGGTGGTGTCATAATTTTTTATTTTTGGTAATTTTACTTTTTCAGATGTTAGTTTTGTTTCTTGTAGGCAGATTACCATTGGTTTTTGTTCAGTTTGTTGTATGGTTGCAAGTAGTTCGAGGTGGTTTGTTTGGATCCCTCTACAGTTCCATTGCCATATTACGATGCTGCTATTGTCCTGGCAGTGTGTTTTGTTAGGAGTCTTTTTGCCCTGTGTGTTTTGGGTCTGTTTGTGATGGTTGTGGTTGTGAGATTGTTCTGTGCGGTGTTGTTTGTGGGCCATAATTGAGACAGGTGTGTTCGCTATGTTTGTAATTTTCTTGTATGCTCTGATTTGAGCCGCCGTGTAGCACCAAATGATGATGCCTTGTGTTTTTGTGTGTATTAGCTTAATTTGTCCTTGCTTGTGTTTTAGGATTTCCATTTGGATGGTGATATCTGTTGGTTGACTTTGTGTAGTTGTCAGATATTTTAGGTAAATTGTGATGTACCTAGGGTGAAATTGAGGTTTGTTTGTTTTGTTTGTTGTTTGGGTTATGTTTCCCTTGCAGGGCTTGCTTGTGTTGTGTTATGATATATGTCACTTGCGTTATTGTTCCTAGGACTAGATTAGTTCCCTAGGGTCTGTGGAGTTTTTGCGGGGGTAACAATGAGTTGTCGATTGAGGTTTTCCGTTTTTTTTGTTGTTGTTGTTTATTATCGTTGAAATTGATGGTTCCTGGTTGTGTGTTGATTTAAGTGGTGTTGCTGTTGCTGGATGGCTCTGTTTGAGGTTTTTGCCTTTGGCATGGCCTTTAAGGGGTTGTTTCCCTTTAGGTCCTGTTGGGAAGTCTTCATATTCTGCGTTTTATGGTGTTGCGTGTGTTGTGGTATGCTGTAGTTGTTGAGTGGTATCGTGTCGTAGTGCTTTGAGTATTTCAGTTATTTCATTTGGCGTGTGAGATTTGGAAGGGCCCGCTATTTGACTATCCTGTACATATTTGCTGTTGCATGGAGTAAGTTTATCCTTGCTAATTTGTTTCGTTAAGTTTGGGGGGGGTCATTTTCTGTTTGTGGCAGGTTGTGGTTTTTCCTGTGGTTGCTTTTGTTAGGGGGCGGGGGTGGGTGATTTCTTGTGTTGTGAGGTGAACTAATTTGCGTTTGGGCTCCTTTTCCTGTATTATTATTTATGTTATTTCTGGTTGTTTCTGTAGTAGTTACGGTATTTGGATGGTTATTCTTTGCCTTTTTGCCTTCGTTTTGTGATGACCTTTCTATATCTGTTGAGTTGAAGGGAAGGCGTTTCCTTTTAGTGGGTTTGTTAAGTTGTGTTAGTGCATCCTCCACTTTTGTGATGAGTTTACGTTGTAATGGTGAGTCAGATAGGTTGCTTTTCTTTGGGGGTTTTTTGTCTGCATTTAGTTCCTTTTGTTTGGGTGAGTTTGCCTTAATCCTTTTTCTACTGTTGTTGAGGGTTGTTGGTGAGTATGCCAGATTAGGGGGGGTGATAGTAGTCATGGTGGGTGGAGGGGTGATGGGTGATGCCGCTATGTCTCTTTTGGCGTATACTTCTTTTAAAAAGTTTATAGTTGCGAAGTTGCGTTGATTTGCACTGCGCAAATTCCCATTTCTTTGGAAAGCGAGTTTTATGTGTCATAGTGTATTCCTTGGTGTTCGCTTTGCTAGTGAGGGTCGGTGGGATTTTTCAGTTTTTCATAGGTTTGCGTTGTGTTTTGTTTAGTATTAAGTATCCTTAGTGATTTTGACATATGTTTATGAAGTTGTTATGTATGATGGTGAGGATAACAGTATTGTGAGTGATTTGAGTAAATTTAAGGGGTACATTAATAGTTGTAATTATATTTGTAGACATTTTTCCGGTCAGTTATGGTAATTTGTAGAGAGAGATATGTTTTAATGTTGGCAGTATGTAGGATGTTAGAGGATTATGTCAATGATGTTAATGGAATCGGTAATTATGATGTTAGAATTGTTAGCAAGAGGGACAAAATAAGTCGGATTACCTTTAGGCCATGTGATATGTACGTCAGAAGTTTTGTCCTGTTTAGTCTCATAAGTCCAGAGAATCTAGTTGTTTCCGGTCCATATCCTTAGTGCTTCCTTTGTTTGGGTCCTGGGTCTCTTTATTCCTTTGTCCTTTTGTTGGAATGAATCCTTGCAGCAATGATCCCTAGCGATCGTCATTCTGGATACCCATAGGTACTGCTTTTTCCCTTTCCCTTGCCTTTTCCGGCGGCCGGCATGGCGGTTATCTGGAATCTATCAATGATGAATACTCTACAAGTTCAAAGGTCTCTAAGGTCTCGAAAAAGGCCAAGCACCATGGCCAAAAGCCTAGCACAAAGGCTAAGTGCCTCCCTGGGTAGCAATACCACGGAAAAAGTGACACCCGGCTATGGCGGTAAGCCACCCAAGGGAGTTAATAAGGCCCACGCGCCGGGGCAAAAAATGTGTTCAGCACTGGGACATGGGAGAGCTATGCCTCGAAAGGTGGGGGGCCTTTTGTCCTTTTCAGGGCCTGAACGAGTCATAAAACACGAAAGTGTATACATGACTATAATGAATATCAGTCAACCAGTCTGGATACCCATCGTTGACGTATTAACATGAGATGAGTAACGGAATTGCAAAGTTACTGGAACTTCAAATGCAACTAGAGTATGTCAGGCGGCTGCTAGACAAACTGGCCATGGAGGCAATACAGGAGGCAGCCAGAATAGAAGAGGAGAAAGAGAAGAGAATAAAAAGAAAGAGAAGGAAGAAGGAATCCTGCCTCACAGCATGCTAAGTCCTCTGTTTTATGTGAAACCTTAATTGAGGATGCTTCCTCAGCCAGTACCAGCATGGCAAATAGTACCTGCAAAAAGACTCGTGTCTTCACAAATTGAAAGCTTGAGACAGCGACCAGAAATACAACAGCAAACCCTATCTGGCATAGTAGAAGACAGAAGGAAGTCTTCAGAATCCCAGAAACTGAAGATTGGGGTTCTGAAGCCACTCAGCGCTCCCAACCACGAATATGAATTATGCAAATGATTAGAGAAGGTGATGTGTCTGTGATGCCCGGTCTTGGAGATGTAAGGATTAGCCAGGTGCGTCTGAAGTTCAAGAAAAAATAGACATTTTTAGGGCTAACCAGATATCTAGAAAAGATACACTATTGAATTTGCCAATTTGTGTGAATATAGAGTAGTGTAACTATAAGAATTCACTCATTTACAGTTGTGTGTGTGTGTGTGTGCGTGCGTCTTATGAGTTTAAGAACGTTTGTGTGGATAGTAGATATCATGTTCTTTTTCTCCCCTTCCTTTCTGTGAGGATAATAGATATGGTGCGTTTATATCCGTTCACCAACGTTTGTGTGGATAGTAGATATGGGTGGGGATTTCTTCTCTTCCCTTCTTTGTGGACAGTAGAGTGTGTTTCTGTGCGTTTGCGAACGTTTATGTGGATAGTTTATATGGTGTGTTTGTGTGGTTAGTAGATATGGGTTTGTTTTTCTACTCTTTCCTTCCGTGTGGATAGTAGAGTATGTATTTATGAGCGTTCGCGTACGTTTCTGTGGTTAGTATACATTATTTGTGTGCGTTCACGTACGTTTGTGTAGATAAAATATTTGGTGTATTTTTCTTTTCTTCCCTCCTGTGTAGATAGTACAGTTTATGTTTGTGTGCGTTCACGTACGTTTTTGTGGATAGTATATATGTTGTGTTTGTGTGCGTTTGCTTACGTTTGTGTGGATAGTAGACACGTGTTTTTTCTTCGCTTCACTTCTGTTTGGATAGTATATATAGTATATATGGTGTGTTTGTGTTGCGTTCGTGAACATTTTGTGTAGATAGTAGATATGAAAGTGGGGGGGGTTCTCTTCTTTTCTATGTGGATATTATATAATGTGTGAAGTGATTGTAAGAGATGTATTTAAATCATAGCAGTCTTTAGCATGAGTCAAGCCAAAAGGCGAGTCCTCAAAACAGCTAATAGGAACAAGGACTATGGCAAACACCGGCTAAAAAGCAAGTCCAAACCTAAAGACACAAAGAAAATGGAAAACTAGGAAAACACATGAGCACTAGCAACAATATGAAAGTCAAGGATACCAACAACGACAACGGAAATAGGAGTGTGGCAACAACTGTCAAGCTAAGAAACAACTCTTAAGAGTACCAGCAGCAACAAGGAAACTGGACTATGGCAACACAGGTCAATCTGAAAGGTGAGGAAAATGACCACAAACACCAGTAAATGATAGATTTTACCATTACCAACAAAAAAGGGTACACAGAGCCGCAGTTGGTCACCAACAAGGAAACTGGACTATGGCAACACGGATCAATCTGAAAGGAGAGTCATAAGAAGAAAATTTACCACAAACACAAGGAAATGATAGAACCATTACCAACAAAAGGGGGTACACAGAGCCGCAGTTGGTCACCAACAGGTCCAAGCAACAAAAGAACATAATTAAGAGCTTAAGCAATAATGTAGAATTATAAACTCTGTATATAGCATGCAATAGATCAAAATAAGACTACCCTATCACCGCTCAACCAAACAACTAAATACACAAACCAATAAAAGCACCAACTCTCACACACTAATTTACACAGCCACAAACACGAACCAACAAATAACCTACTGACAACTAACACTAATTAATGGAGTATGTATGTATGTATGTATGTATGTATGTATGTATGTATGTATGTATGTATGTATGTATGTATGTATGTATGTATGTAATGCATGCATGCATATATATATATATATATATATATATATATATATATATATATATATATATATATATATATATATATGTGTGTGTGTGTGTGTGTGTGTGTGTACTTTTTAATTTTTCCATCTACCACACCCAGCATCTAAGCATGCCACCACTAACAAACAAACAGGTCCCAGTATCAATTCTAAATTGACGAGTGACTGAAATAATAAAATCTGGACTAGGAAGACACAAGACAAGTAAGGAACAACTGGGGAGTGCAGACAAGGGAGACTATTAAAACACGTGGACGAAAGTCACGCACGTACAAATACGCATTGACTGTTGTTGATATTGCAAGTAGATATAAAGAAGCTGAACCATTATCGACGAAGACAGCATTTGAAGTTGCGTCTGCGTTTGAGCGAATTTATTAACGTGGTGGTCTACGATGGCCAAAACTATTACAAGTAGATCCTGGTAAAGAATTTCTTGGCGCAGTATTATCTTTGATGAAAAACTATAACGTTACAATCAGACAAGGGCATACTGAAATTCATCGTGATCAAGCAATTGTTGAACGATTTAATCGAACACTTGCTGAGCGGTTATTTGGATATCAATATGCGAAGGAAATATCTGCTGACTTTAAGTCCGGTGAGAGATCTCGTGAATAGGTTGCAAGGTTACCAAGTGTGATATCTGCATTAAATGATGAAATTATTCGTGCAACTTCCATGAAACCTTCTAATGCAATAACAAAAAATATATACCACGTAGCTATGAATACGGACAACGAGGTCAACAACCAGTATTAGGTAATGTGATTGTGAGATATTTATATGAACCAGGGGAGTTGGAGGGTGGCAAAAGACGAGCTACTGACCCTATTTGGAGTGTGACCACACATACAATTTCTAGCGTGGTTAGATCTACTGGAAGACCACCCATATACAGACTAGATTCTACTGCACCTCAACGTGGATTTGTGCGTGAATAATTACAAGTAATTCCTGCAGATACACAATTATCACCGCGTTCACTTATGTAAATTAGCACGAGGGTGTCCAGCGCCCCGACGTCGATTACATTCAAGACAAGTCAACATCACATTTTTACGTGTATGACCAAGATCACTATTTGTTCTATCTACGGTAAATTGTCTTGGATTATTATTCGAATATTGCCATAACATTATTGTGTTACAACTTGCATAGTGATTATTCTGTAATTGTTTTAGTTTTATAATAAATTCAGTATCAATATCAAAGTCACGTTTATTTTTTTGTCACATTGTTTATAAGACGTAAAGTTTTTCTTTATTACAACATCGTCATTAGTAATCTCCTCAGTTATCACATAATCTATGACAATTCTATGTAGCTGAGTTATTCGTCTGACGCGAGATACGGCAAGATATACTAAATTTGACCACTCGATCCGGTCATCTACAATCCAGATATTTGTATCAGAGATAGTTAATCCCTGTGACGAATGAATCGTTATAGCGTATCCTAACGTCCACGGTGATTTATCCATATTCAATGCACTCTCAACAGAATTGATATCTATCAAAATAATATTATTCAATACCAGATTTTGTACTCGGATATCTCCACCAGGAATTTCAACATCAAATATTCTGACGTCGAGTATCTACTAGGCGATAACATAATGGTACTGGTAGATTTGAAAATTTTTCTTTATGTAGCGTAAATAATCTCATTTGCAATTCATCAAGAACTATCTTTCTACTTGCGACTATCAAATCAGTAGGTCTCCATAAAGTCCAAAAATCATTCATGGTAGTTTCTGGAATTATCTCACGCATTATTTCGCATTGTATTTTATCTGGCTGTAGTCTGATTAATCTTTTAAGTTCTTTCAGCGGTTCATCAATAGCTCTATGGTTATCGTATATTTCTTCATAATAATCCACATTATTCTTTAGCCATTCATGTGGAGACTGTCCAACAAAGGTGGTGGTTGACCATGATCACCACACATAATCACAGCCGTGTTTTTTGTTAATAACCATTCAAGGAATGTTTTTAGTGTTTCTAACGACACCGTACATATCTCGTCCCATATAATATATTTTGGTATATATATTTCACCCATTCGATCAGGAGTCCACGTATCTCCGCACCATCTAAAGAAACTATGATATATACATGTTTTAACCCCTCGTTCTTTTATCTCTCTGGCTAGTTTATGTGTAGGTGTCAAAACAATCATATCTGAAGTGTTGTTCATAAATAATTTAACCACAGGAGTTGTTTTACCTGACCCTCTACATCCATTAAGATAAACGGTCTTATGTCTAGCCACAGGATCGTACATAGATGGTGCAGATGACTTTGATATTGAATTATTATTTCTGTAATATATTTCCTTAATTTCAACGTCAGCAAATTCAGAATAACTTAATATATTTTCTTGCTTTATCCTCCATGTTCCCCACTCACCATTACCAAGTAGCGGATTTAATAAATCCTTATATATTTTGTTTATATAAAATGAATCCGTAGCAACTCTAACAGCGTAACGAGGAAATATATTTATCATTGACAGTAGATTTATAGAAAAATAAGCTAGCATCGAAGATCTTAAATGAGTAAACTGCGGTGAGTCGCCCTCAGTACAGCTCACAATGGTACCTAGTTTGGTCCCATCCGATAAATAAGCATTACTTCGGCTTATAAATGTGTTTTTCTCCGTTGTATCAGATATTATAAAAATCTAACTCGACATCGTCCATAATCAATCTTACGCAATGCCGTTTGTGACCGTAAGAACTGCCTTGAGTAAACTTGCCGATTATCTTTCTACCAAGATCTTTTGCACGCTTCTCATCATGTTCATCCCTGCATTTACGTATATTATTAGTAATTTTAATAATGTCATCTTCGGCAAGATCAGGAAATTCTTTCCTGGCATCATCAATATTAAATCTGTCAGGTTCTGGTAACCAAACTTGCTTTTGTGCACTATAGGATATAATCGCTTCATTAACATTTAACGATACTAAAATTCCAGCATCAATCGTATATCTTAATAATACTACTGGAGTCCAACATTTTTCTGAAAAATATCTTCCAAACTAAACAAAAGTAATCGGATGGAGATCTTTTTGCGAACTCGAATGATTCTACATATGCAAATCCGGTTACGTCAAAATCTGGTAAGGGTCCATTTATCGAAACTCTGGTCATGTCATGTGTAGGGTGTCCGAATCTGTCAAAGTATTTAGAATATTCTCCACATCCAAGAAAACTCCCAGGAAAACATGCAGCCATATCGACGGAGATAACATCATCATACTCGTATTTAGTATTCCATAATCCACCGTGTCCATATTCTATGCAACTTTTTTGTATATCCTCAACAAATTCTGATCTTGTAGGTTTCCATGAATTTTTTTCCTGAGCGAAATGAGCCGCTACCGATGGTACTGTAAAACAATTATTTAGTAGTTGTCTAACTTTGACATCGTCAAAAGTATATTTTAGTGCAAGATTTTTCATTTCTTCATAAACAGGTTCTGTACGATAAATATCACCATTAGGTCGTACAAATTGATCGTAATCGTGTTCCGAACTTTGAAATAACCAAACAGATACAGGGTCACTTTTACTAATATTTTTAATAAAATCAAATATACGACCATTATAAAATTTTACCATTCTGTCTCGTGGAAGTACTGTTACAGCATCAGTCCATGCATGTGCATTATGATCAATAATCATTATAGGGTTTCCATTCCTTATATATTTTGGTTTATATAATATCTCTCCCGTTAGTGTTTTTACTGTTATTGGAAATCTTAATAACTTTTATAGCTTAGCAACATCCTTAATAGATGCACCAGACTTTTTAACGGTTTCTGCCCATTCACATATTTTTTGCGTCTTAAATCTGTTAAGCCATTACCACGCATCGCATTTGTAAAATGTTCAGTAATGCGCTCCGCAACACAGTTTATTCTTGATAGTCTCATCGGTTTGAGATCAGCAATATTAGGTTTATCATTCAGTAAAAACAATCCATATACCACAGCAGTAACTGGATACCCTCGCTCAAAATACGGTCTATCAATACCAGTCAATATACCAGGTTTAGATTTATTACTTAATAATATCATTTTATTATTTCCAGACTGTATATGAACGGGTTTTCTCTTGTCACGAAATATCCAGATATTATCGTCTGTATTCACAATAAATTTTTATTAAAATAAGATATTTTTGATTATCAAGGTGGTTAATAATTACTTCTGCTCGTTTGTTGTTCATCACATTAATATTGTCTTTAACTCTGAAAGTTTACAACACGTGAAAAACACCATCTTCTCGAAATTCTATTTTGGCCTCATGGATACGTTTAGTTATATCTACATTTATTGAAGCTAGATCTTTCATCGAAACACTAAATTTATATCCTAATAGTCTGTCAAGATAAAATCTAGTAGTAGATGGTTCAATTGCTGATAATTTTTCCATTATTATAATTAAGACAAATATTCAAATTGAAATTTAGTATTTATATATAAATGATTCAAACAGAAAATAAATGTGTTTGGTTAAAAATTGGACATATTTCTTATTGTAATAAATCATGCGTAAACAAATACTGCGGTTACCATATGCAAAGTATCAGACATGGAAGTACTGGACCAAAACCATGCATTCAATGTGGTATTGGAGTTAGAGGAAAAACGCAATTATGTGAAAATTGCGGGGGTAAAAAATATAGGGAACTTAAACGATATTATGACAAAAAAGATACATCGACAGGTAAATCTCCTATAAAGACAGAAAATGATTATCTAAACAGATTTCCAAAATAATGATTTAAACAAATAAATATTATATATAAATGGAACAAAAAGAATTTGTGAAACATCCAATATATACCAATCATGAGGCATCCAGAGATGGTGTGATCAGAAACTGTAGACGAAAGAAACCATTCGGTAATCTTAATAAGTATGGTTATTTTCAATTTAATATGTATGGGAATATAAATTATTTCTGTCATAAATTTATATTCCAATGTTTTCATGGGATTGTTAAAGATGGATATATTATTAATCACATGGATGGAAATCCCCAAAATAATCATTTACATAACTTAGAATCAATTACGCAGAGTCAGAATTCTAAACGAGGAAATACAGGAAGATGTAATATATTTGTAAAGAGGGCCATTAAATCCATAAATATAGAAACAGACCAAGAAATAGTTTTTAAATCTATGAATGCAGCTGCTATATATTTTAACATTCAATCACGATCGGTACAATCTGTGGCAAATAAAACATATAAACCTGCATATTCAATAAAGTATGACCAAAGGATTATATTTGAATATGTATAATAACTATCTATTTTACTTTATATCAATCTTACTAAGGGTTTTGTTAGGCTATAATCATTTTTAATCACATCTATATAGATACACCTTCATTATCGCTATTCTCAGTTTTATTACCATTTATTACAGAATCAAATAACATAATCTTTCTCAATTGCATCATACGAGTGTCTATCATTTTTTTCTTTATTATTCTTGAGGCAATGCGCTTTTAATCTTTACGATTGAACACGCAAGAGGGGCAAATAGCTTTACATGTGTGTCGTTCACCAATTGTAAAGATTCTAACATAGAATTATAAATTGACTTTATGAATCTGTAATTGGAAGATAATATGAATTTATTCTGAAATTTTCTTTGTTGTAACGATTCAAACTCACACAAAAAATTTTCAGTATCAAGACCTTCAGATAATTGAATTCCGTCATGTTTTAATTTTTCAATAGCAGAAATAATAGCTTTGATATTTTCAATGTTCATTATATATATATATATATATATATATATATATATATATATATATATATAATATATAATAAAATAAAAATAAAAATATTAAATTGAATTAACCAAAAATATCTTTCAGAAATCTGTAGATTTTCTAAGATTCACATGATTTATTTCTTTAAAAAAATCTGAAATTAGGTCCAAAATCAAAATAAAATTAATATTATTTACACTAACAAACAAAAATTAAAATAAAATATTATTCAGTTGTGTATAAGTTTTACAAAAAGTTATAGATTTTCTCATTTTTACAAATAAAATATTATATTTTTATTTTGCTGAGATTTTTTCTTGTTTTTATAAATAAAATATTATTCAGTTAGGTATAAGTTTTACAAAACGTTGTAGATTTTCTCATTCCATCGTGTATAAGTTTTACAAAAAGTTATAGATTTTCTTGTTTTTATGAATAAAATATTATATTTTCCGAAATTTTCTTGTTTTATGAATAAAATATTATATTTCGCCGAAATTTTCTTGTTTTTATGAATAAAATATTTTATTTCGCCGAAATTTTATAAATAAAATATTATATTTCGCTGAAATTTTCTTGTTTTTATAAATAAAATATTATATTTCGCCGAAATTTTCTTGTTTTTATAAATAAAATATTATATTTCGCCGAGATTTTATTGTTTTTATAATAAAAAATTATATTTCCCCGAGATTTTATTGTTTTTATAAATAAAATATTATATTTCGCCGAGATTTTATTGTTTTTATAAATAAAATATTATATTTCGCCGAGATTTTATTGTTTTAATAAATAAAATATTATATTTCGCTGAGATTTTAATGTTTTTATAAATAAAATATTATTATTATTACGCTAACAAACAAAAATTAAAATAAATTATTATTTATATTAAAATCTGTAAATGTAAGAAAATTTATAATTTATATATTTACACGACTTTTTTCAGAAATCTGTAGATTTTGTAAAATCGAGTCATATGTTTGCATGAATTATTTCAGAAATCTATAGAGTTTGTAAAATCGAGTCATATGTTTGCACGACTTCTTTCAGAAATCTGTAGATTTTGTAAAATCGAGTCATATGTTTGCATGAATTATTTATAAAAAAATCTAAAATTACGCCCCAAAACAAAATAAATTATTATTTATATTAAAATCTGTAAATATGAAAAAAATTATAATCGAGTTATATATTTGCATGAATTATTTATTTAAAATAACATTTAACCACGAAATATCTCCATTTTTTTCCCTACTCTACAAACGTATGTACAAATTAATATATAACGTCTCACCGCGCAGGTCCACAATATTACCATCTTGATTTGTGAGTTTGAAATTCATTCTTGACAATAACGGATTATGTACACGCAGGTAAACTTGATTTATTGGCTCAGATACAATCAGCCAGCCCAGAGGTGATTGGATACTAGATGAGTATAATATATACCCCTGCTGAGCCTGATAAAATTTAAAGAGGTCAAAATGGTAACTATTATCAATTATATCGCAAACTAAATTCAGTGCGATGGTGGATGTTATATTAAAAATATTAGGCGAGATGTGACGACCTGTTCCATATGGATTATTATTATATTTAAGAATTACTGGAGGTGGAATTAATTTTTTCCAGGAATTACATATTTTTTTTAAATGTTCATCAAAAAGATCACTAACTGATTTTTTTAGCTCCTCGGTTTCAATACCGGGTATTATAAATGTTGGTAGCTGTTCTTCTGTGATTCCGTAATATTTCATAAATACTGTCTTAAATAATCGCTTATGACTTACACGTTGGATTTGGTCATCTTCATTAACTAAATAAGAGCTAGAAAATCTATCTGCCGGCACGTTTATTATTTTCTCTCTGTCAACAATAGCCTTATTTACGAATTCTAAGTCTGCTACAACTTGATTTAGATGTTGTATTGTTTCAATTATTTGATTTTTTAAATCATCGTTATAAAAAGTAATGATGCTGGAAAGTAAATTTTTAAGATTATTAAACACGTGTTCGTGTTCAGATTTAATCAGTCTTGATAATGAGTTAATTTGCTCAACATCAAGTGTCGATATTCTTGCTAAACCCCTCCTACTTTGAATGAAACTTATAAAATAAGTATGATGCATATAAGTACGATAAGCACTTGCTGTAGTGCTCTCCATAAATGGAACTTTGTTTCTATATTCTGGAAGTTGTATAAATTTCTTAACATCGATGTTGAAGTCGGATCTCTGTGGTTCTGATGGAACTTGATAATCTGGCGCGACTTCAGGCCAACCTAATACTGATCTAATCAAACTCTGATAAATATCTACAGCATAGTCAGGAGAATTTATTTCAATCACCGACGATAATGTTGGTTCGTAAACAGTAATTGCTATTTTAGACTCTTTCCCGGTTAAAGACTTAATTCTGCGCTGAAATTCCTCATTAATCTGTTCTAACTAATAACTGCCAGTTGGAATACTAACAACTTGCCAATCGGGAGTTCCATCACATTTATTTTTATTTGCGAATACTAATGAATTATTTGGTTGTTGTCCACCAAATGATTTTGATCTAATATTAGACCAGCTATAATAAACACGTAACTGAGCTAATGATATCTCTTTTACTAGAATTGCATTTGGAAAGTTAACGCTAAATTCAGGATTGGTCGAACTTATCGATATCATAGTAGTTTTTGAAGAAGTTGTATTAGTGACGATCTGCTGTAATAACTCTCTGGATTCAATATCTGAACGATGTTCAGACTCTGACATTATTGTTATTATTATTGTTTAATTCTCCATTTATTTTGTCAGCAGAATCACTAACAATTTTGAATGCTTCATCATAGGTTTTAATTATCGTTACGAACTCCTCGTCAGTTATTTTATCATCACTTAGATAAGTGGAAATATATCCAGATAGTTTAGAGTATGTTGCTGTTGCTGTGTGTAATTTTATCATATACTCGCGCAATTTATCATTCGCACATGTAGCTGTCTTTTTAGCAATAATATTAAAAATACCCGCTATAGTCGTTGAAGTTGAAACAATAATTGTTATAATTGCTGGGGTTGTCATTGTTAATGCTGATAATATTAATCCGGATCCAGCAATAATAGCAGAAACTGAATACACAATTATATCAATAACGACCATACGTCTACGATATTTTTTTTACTTTTATTGTATAAAGGTTGATGGTATTTTTTAGTTTGGTCAGGCATTATTCACACGCTTGGTTATATCTATGACGTTGAACGTCGATTGATGACGTAGTTATTTGATCCATTATACTGTAATATTAAATAGTTAATTCAGCTATAAATTCCAAACACCAACTATAACCGACTTCGACTGGAATTGTAATAACAAGTTCAAGTGTAAATGTTTCTTCAAACCCATTTAATATTAATATAGATACAGTTCCAGAAGACGTATCCAAATTACGAAATGGAGATCTGGTTGAAATATTAAAAATTTCAATGCTAATCACTGTGAATCTATACACACCAGTAACTTCTGCAATGTGTTTGATAGAATTATTATTTTACCTTGTCCATATACCAGACCCAGAAGCAACAGTATACACAATATTTTTAATCTGTTTGTGAGGAATTTTAATCAGGTCTGTTTTTTTAACAATATCAGGAATTCCTCCAATAATTTCATTAAGTTTTTTTGTTAATATCAGTAAGTTTTATATTAACAGGTGGCTTTCCAAAAAATTCGTTATTAATTCTGTTTATGTTTTCTCGAAAACTTAAAAACATATTCAAGTGACCGATAAATTCAGTTTCGATTTTGGCTATTTCATTAATGATTGGAGTCTGTTTATCATCGACGTATTTTTTTGTTGTAGCATCATTATCTGAAGTTGGATTTCCAATATCTGTAATTTTATTTTTGTTCATAATAACGTCTCCATTAAATTCACCGCCAGCTTTTTTTAACAAAATCATTAAATGATTTACCAGAATCCTGTATTTTACCCTCATCAGTAAAAGTTACGATATTATCATCAACTGCATTACGAATTCGTGTAAGTACATCTGACAGTTGTACTTTACTCGTCTTTAATCGTCCTTGCTTATCCTGAAAAATAACCACTTCATTTTGATCCACACTTGCAATATTAAATAAATCATCAATCTCATTTCTAAGTTGATCGAGGGTTGCATATTTAGATAAATCACCTTGCTGTTGAGCTTTACCACGAGCAGATCTTCCATAAATATCTACCATTATATTTACTAATGTCTGTTTAAATGTGACAATGTGGTATATTCATGCACGACTTTATGAGGTGGTTTTCTTGGCGATGCTATGGATATAGCATCAAGTACATTAAGTACTTCTCGACCACATATTGGTGGATCAGTTAATGTTTGTGTAGGTAACGTTGAATACCAGATTGGTGCAGTATTATTACTGACATAATGAATAAATTCTTTTGGTGGCGCTAATCCATATGAATTAAAATAAATAATTCCACGTGGATCAATTGCATACGCCACCCAATGGGTACCTGGTCCAGAATTTTGATCGAGATTTATAATACCTGTTTCAGTATTGTTTGGTTGTTTTGGTAATTGATCGCGCATGAAAACACCTCTAAAGTTTTTTATTTTTAATTTTTTTAACAGCATCGAGTAAATCAAAATTAGACATAGGTGAGATTAGTAAACTGTCCCTGGAAGTCTTAGACCTTTTCCGTACCACGAAAGCGGGGTCCCTGGTAATCTGAGACCTTTTCCCTTTTTTTTAGATGTTCGTTTTTTCCCTGTCCGGTCGCTTTCTTTAATGCCATTCCAGCGGCTGTTCCAACAGCGCCTAATGCAGCTGCTTTTGCAACAGCTGGGGCTGCAGCGGCTATTAATGCTGGTATAGCTGCGAGAAGGTGAAATATACCACCAGTTTTAAAAGTATCCTTAATAGCTGCTGCAGAAAGATCAAATTTGACACCTTTATTTGATTTTTTTGCTTTATTAAAATTTTTGAATTGACGATCAGTTAACGATAATTTATTTGAACCACTCATGTGTCCCTTTTTTAACGATATTGTTATTCCACAGTTATTATTTGATGCTGATTGTAGTCTTTCGACCTGACCAGGAGTCAAAGTAACATTAACGTGATTATATGACATTTATAATACTGATAAATAATCTAATTACACATTACATATTTTCTACTGGATCATCAACGACTCATTCGTCCACCAACATCTTCTAGGAGCATTGATTTATCGCTAGGTATAATAGCAATTACTCTATAATTATTAATAGCTCCTCTATAAACAATAGCTCGAAAATGTATATCGACTAATGATTGTCTGGTCAAATCTAAATGTTCGAGCGAAAAGTAATAAATAGGATATAAGCTTGTAAAATCTAGTTGTGATATTTGTAATTCAGTATCAACATTTTGATCACGGTCCATGAACGACATAAGACGATGATATGCACGTGCTACATGATTTTGATCAAAATTAAGTAGTATATCCTCGGATGGTTCTTGATGTCCATTTATCCTTAACGAAACCTCAGAAACACCGAGTTTATCAAATATCATAATACTACGCGTTTGGTCATTTACTCGTGCAGCATTTTGAAATACAATAAATATGTGTCTTGGTGCAGAAACACCTTGCTGAGAGGCTATCTGCCAGGTAAATAAACCGTTAATATTACTCTGGATAGCATCTGTAGTCATTGTCAGCCATGATAGCATTGATTTACCACCTTGATTCATAAAAGATAATAATCGTTGTTCTTCATGTATTGATGGGGTCATTACTGACATCCAGAGACTAAGTTTTGTAAGAATTACCATACCAGCATCACCGGCAGGTCTCCATATTACATCATCATCTGCAGCCTTTCGTACTAGTACAACTGTATGTTTGGCTCCGAAAATGACTTTTCTGACATTTCTACAAAATCCAAAGATGTGTGATAGTGGAATTGCATTATGAAAATATTCTTCTATTTCCTTTTAACATCCCTCGACGTGTTGTAAATCCTAAGTTGAAATTTACATTAACGCTATGCAGTAACGAAAATGCAGCAGCAGGCCGGGCTATCATTCTTGCTGGTTGTGGATCGGATGCAGTATTCCGCGGTATTTGTATTAAATTATATTGTCTATTTTCTGGAAAATCAGTTATATCCTTTGCGAACAACATTGACGGACCAGCAGATCTTGAATAATCGTCGCTGTATCTTGCAAGACCAAGTATGGTTGTAGCTACGTCAACATCTTTTTGAATTGATTCAATATTTTTTCCGTCAATCATGTACGTAGCGCTATCAAACAATGCCATAACACCATTATTAACAAAACCAACACTAATTTCAGCTGCATATTCAGTATTATCGGTTTTTAATATTTCACCTTCGACTTCAATAAAAGCTTCTGAAGGCAGAAAATATCTACTTGTATCATGAACCTGAAGTTCAATTCTTCCTCGTTGATTTGGAATTCGTGCTTCATAAGAATAATACTGATAATCGTGTATAGACTCATCTTTGAGAACTGGTGCGTCCATGTCAAACGCGGGGTCACTCATACGCTTGAACATATTTATTATAATTATTATCGTCTAAAACGAAGACCATTTCGAGAAGTGAGACCACTTCGGGAAGTGAGCACTTCCTGCTATCAGACTAGCGGTTATGTTTTTCTCTTTTTCTGATAAAGGTATATCAGCCATAGATGGCATCGCCATTGCTGCTAGTTTTTGATTAGCGGCTTGATTTATTATTTTACTTACACTTGCGGGCATCACTTCAGTACTGGGCAATTTCACAGACTGAGGTCAGACCGCTTGAGGTCTACGTATTAATTGCGCTAGACTATCTTTAATCACCGAGAATGCTTTACTGGCAAGGTTACCAGCAACACCTATACCTTTTCCACAAACAACATCAATAGCTTTCATACCCAGCTGCTTTGCAATTGGTATTGCTTTTGGGGCTATCCTTCTAAATAAACCCTGAATAATATCACCTAACCCATCTCCGTAGGTTGCTCTGTAAATCAGTATTCGAGAATTAATTGCCCTGACCATGGTTGGTCCACGTTGAGAACTGTGTATTATCATTTTATTATTAATTAACTTTATCACTAATTGCATCTAATCACTGCGTTTTAGTCGCTGTGACTTAGTCACTATAATAATCATCGGCAATTTCATTAATAAGTGATCGATACACATCAATATCCATAATACCGCCACTAAATAATCTTTTACAAATATCTGCTGCTTCGTTAATGATTTCTGGGGAATTATTACCAGCTCGTTTTCCTCCAATCAGAATTTCTAGTCGTTCAACATCAGCAAGTACGTTGTTAGGACACTGAGTAATAAGACCACTTCCTAAACCACTTCCAGTTTGCAGCAGAAGTGTCTTGAAATACTTCTTCATTTGGATTCGGTGGTGTTTTTTTACTTGGTGTAGATAGAATTGATATTCATGATTTTGGTGATCCTGGGTAATCACCTTGTGATTCCTCAAATGGTTTTGGTTCTTTTTGTTTTGAGGGTTTTTTTCTTGATTGTTTTAATTCATTAATTACCCTAACATAATCCTGATATAATGGATTATCAGCTCTAGCTTGTTCAACATTCATGCATATACGATATAATACTTTCCGCCATTGTTCACGGGTTTTAATATCTTTAGCATGTTCAGGTTTCATTAATTTACCTCTTTGACTAAAACCATCCACAGCAAATTCAGCTAATTGTTGTGGTTTTAGGTTCTTAATTACTTTAACAGTTTCTTCATTAAATTTATCTATTAATTCAACTTCTGGTTCAGTGGCTAGTGCTTCAGCACCTTCTTTTGCCTGGTATGCATATTCAGGCATTTCTGGGACTGGCATTGCAGCAGCTATTTCAACTGGAAGTTTTTCGAGAATTTTTTTTTGTTTTCTTAGTTCTTTTTGCTATTTTTTCAGCAGTTTCAACTGTTTTTTGTAACCCAGGTTGAATATCTTTAGTGGTCTCAGTGATAGGTTTAAATAACTGTTTTGCATCCTCCTCAAATTCAACTTGAGATTCCTGACGCGATTGTGGTTGTTGTTTGACAGCATCATGGATAGGTAAATATTTTTCACTAAACGCTGGCTAGCTATTTTGGTTGCAAGAGATTCACCAATATTCATTATTTATTATATATAATATATATTGTCTGATTTTTATATTTTATATTTTTATATTTCTGATATATATATATATATATATATATATATATATATATATATATATATATATATATATATATATATATTCATTATTTATATTCATTATTATATATATTTGTCTGATTTTTGTCAAAAATAATCAGTAGCGATCACCCTTCATTGGAACCCCTGATAGCCTGTGTGTCTTTTATGAAGTCCTAACATGTTCGTCTCTCTTATGACTTATTATGTGGCACTTCATAATACTGTTTCTTTTGGCTAGCTTTCCTTTTTGGAATGTGTTATTTTGGGGGTTCTCCATGGCAGAGAGCTCAAGGCATGCTACTGATTATTTTAGGGGCGGGGCTATTCTTATAGACACATCCCCCGGTGAATTTCTAATTGACGAAAGGCGAAATATTAGAAATTTAGAGGACTGTCTACGCATTGCGGTTTCGATAAATAACCCTGTGAAAACCCTGTGGGTACAAAAGTGTACTCACGTGGCTGACACAGTGATATATTTATCGAAACCTGAGGCGCGCCTTACTGGTCACTGACACCACACCTCTGACCACATGGGTTTTGAGTTTAGGGATGGGCCAATATCTTCCAAAAGGTCAGTGGTTCTTACTGCAGTTTCCTGGGTTTTTCCTGCACCAGTTATGCTAGCCTCCATCTATAGCCTATCTTGCACTGAGAAATGGCATTGAACTCACAACAATTCCAACAACTTATTGCTGTATTTAATGCAAATCACTTTTAGGTCTTTGTAATAAAGAAAGGCACAAGACACACATTATGAAGTTGTGGGCATTTTATTTTTTCCTTCACATTACAGTATTTGCCTATTTTATTTTATGTCTCTACAAATATGGCATCCATATTGCCTACTATTGGCATCCATATTGCTGATTGCGGGCATCCATATTGCCTTACTATTTGCATCCATTAATTACTATTGGCATTTATATTGCTTAATATTGGCTTCCATGCTGCCTTACTATTGCCATTCATACTATTGGCAACCATATTGCCTTACTGTTGTTTAAAAGCATGAGTACATTACAAGTTTGCAACATTCAGTTAAAGTCTCCAAAAATATGGCACCTGCATAGCCTAATTGGTTTTTATTTCTCCCTAAGGAGAGACATCACAGTTTATGAGAAGAAATAGACAGCTACAAGATATCCTATTATTCCAGGTAAGCTAATTATAAAGTTTTGAACTATGCTGCCTGTTGTTCTCATTGATAGGTCCATTTGTCAGGTCTGTAATAGATGCACCTGATTCATCCCTATGTGGTTGATTGAACAAAGGTTTCTGCATGCCCTCAGAACTATTGCGTATTCCATATCCAAAATAAATTAAAAAACCTGAAAACAGAAACAAAAATAATAAACGGTTACAAAAGCTTTCATGGAGAATATGACAAACTGACAAATCTATAAATACATGCATGCATGCATACACACAGACATACTGAAAAAAGACATACTGTTGTCATGTTTTTGAATTTTGCTAAAATTGTTCAAAATATAATATCAGTGTTAAAATGAAGTATATAGTAAATGATAAGTAATCTACTTATACCAGATTACATGCATATATATATATATGTATGTATGTATGTATGTATGTATGTATGTATGTATGTATGTATGTATGTATGTATGTATGTATGTATGTATGTATGTATGTATGTATGTATGTATGTATGTATGTATGTATGTAAACACTTACTATCCTTATAGCAATAGATCCTTTGTGTTCTTAGATTCTTTGTCATTACTAATATGTATTGGGCAAATGTTTAAAGCACAGAAAGCTCAGCAATATCAATTCTGATATATCTAAAGATATTTATACCATTGTAAATAATTAGATGCTACATTTTATAAATATTTAATTGACATAGCATTCATCTTGTAGTCTGTAATGTGATTCTTTACTGTGTGTCAGGATCATGTATACTGATTTCAATTATTTGTCAGGATCATGTATACTGATTTCAATTGTGTCAGGATCATGTATACTGATTTCAATTATGTGTCAAGATCATGTATACTGATTTCAATTGTGTCAGGATCATGTATACTGATTTCAATTATGTGTCAGGATCATGTATACTGATTTCAATTGTTTGTCAGGATCATGTATACTGATTTCAATTGTGTCAGGATCATGTATACTGATTTCAATTATGTGTCAAGATCATGTATACTGATTTCAATTATGTGTCAAGATCATGTATACTGATTTCAATTGTGTCAGGATCATGTATACTGATTTCAATTATGTGTCAAGATCATGTATACTGATTTCAATTGTGTCAGGATCATGTATACTGATTTCAATTATGTGTCAAGATCATGTATACTGATTTCAATTATGTGTCAAGATCATGTATACTGATTTCAATAATGTGTCAGGATCATGTATACTGATTTCAATTGTGTCAGGATCATGTATACTGATTTCAATTGTGTCAGGATCATGTATACTGACTTCAATTGTGTGTCAGGATCATGTATACTGATTTCACTTTTGTGTCAGGATCATGGATACTGATTTCAATTGTGTGTCAAGATCATGTATATTGACTTCAATTGTGTGTCAGGATCATGTAAACTGATTTTGATAAACCTCATGTTTAAGAGGAAATAAAATCAGGGCGTTAAACATATACCAAGAAAATTTAATTTAAAACCAGAATAGACAGCTACCACTTTGCAAATTACAACAAAATAGGCAGCTGCCACTAGACAGATTTCTATAGAAAAGACAGTTGCCACAAGACATTTCAATAATGCAGTCACAGCTGCCACAAGACAGATTTCAATAATGCAGACAGCTGCCACTAGACAGATTTCAATAGAATAGATAAATTTCAATAGCCTTCTCTGAAAGCCCATGTGGTTACAGTGCCTGCCTCAGATGCTGAATGTCATGGGTTCAAACCCTAGCCAAGTCATACCAAAGACTTATAAATATTTTACTAGCAGCTAACCATTCAGCAGAACAAGTCTTCCTGGCATCAAGATAATTTGACTGGCTTGAACATGATGATACTGGTCTGCAGCATGATGACCCAGTTATAGATATCACTATATAGACCCAGTTATAGATATCACTATATACTGCCACATTGCTGATATCTGATTTGTCTCAAACTGTTAAACTTACAATAAAATCTGGGGGCCCCGAGTTGTTGAGTGGTCTAAATCGATCTCCATTGCGGATCACTGCCATCTCACCTCTGTCTGCGTCGGTTTGAGTCTAGGATTCGGCGAATGTGGATATGTGAGAAAGCTTTCTCGTGGGTCGGTGGTTCTTTACAGTGATTTCCCAGTTTCTTCTTTCACCATTAATACTGGGCACAATGTATAGCCTATCGTGTGCTGAAAAATGGCGTTAAGCCCCACAACAACAACAACAATAAAATGTATAACTACAAACACACTCAGCTGCCACTTGACAGATTTCAATAGAATACAGTTGCCATGAGACAGGTTTCAATAAGATAGATTTAAAATGAATAAACAACTGCCACAAGACAGACATTGATTGATATTAATTATTACACCTGTCATAGTAAAACCTGTAATACTTCAAACTTGGGCCTGATAACTAGTCTCTCAATAAAAAACAGGCTTTTCAAGCAGGACAGTGTTATCGATATGAATTAATGGCCTGACCCAACTTACAATCTCAACAACCAGGCATATAACTGACCAATCAGATGACCACTGTTTACTGCTACATCCAGAGTGAACAGGACACAATTAAATTTATCATCCTTTCATACAAAACACCAAGAAAGTGCCATGTTTTAAAATATGTGTTTCAGTATCATTCTCATCATCTCTTTTCTAATAGAAAAAGAGGAAGAAATATATCATAACCATCTACACAAGTAAAACAGACAGTATAAATCCAAGTATTTCCATATACAAATGAAATAGGCAGTAAAGTAGTTATATAAACAAGTCAAATAGTCATTCAATCAAACAGTTACTAATGTTTGATATGTACTTACAATTCTATGCAAACTGGATGAACTTCTTGTGCAAGGAACAGAATATGAATACAGTTAAACCTTTCCTACCTATAAGTGCCGACTTGGACTAAGTCCAACAATGATTACAATTTATTCGTTATAAAATAAACAAACGAATCATCCAAAAAATATCAGCCTTGCAGACTAATGCAAGGGTATAAAGCCAAGAAATCCTTTTCAATAGGACACTTTCTTTTAAGAGTCTTTATATTGGTTATGAAAAATAGTCTGCCACATTCTCTGTTATTAACATAGGAATATTTCATGTTAAATTATCAAAAGTTGAATAGAATTTTATTATTTTCAAAACAAAAATGATTCATGTCAATTTCATAATTATGTTAATCTGTTTCTGAAAAAAAAAACAACTCTGAAAGGAATTTCTAGTTGTTGTAATGGCAGTCATATTGGAACATCATTTATAACAAACTGAATGACTTCTATGGTCAGGATGCTCGATTAACCTCGGTTGCAGCTGACCCAGTTTTATCATTATGGTTTTTTGATCTATACTATTCACTTGCTCAGAATATGAACCTTTCTTTCCATTTATCACTAGGATTAATGCAGTTTCTTGATAAGAAAATACATAAATTCTTATGGTACTCTCTTTTTTAGATTAGAAAGAACTATACTGGTTATTTCATTAGTGAAAAAAGCAATAAATGCTAATATATCCAGACACATGTTGACACACCCAAACTCAGACTGACAGCACACATGCAAAGACAATAAGATTAATCCTGACACACCCAGACTTGTGCTGACACAAAATCATCCTGACACATCCAGACTCAAGCTGACATACCCAAACTCATGCTGACATACCCAAACTGATATACCCAAACTCATACTGACATACCAAAACTGACATACCCAGACTCATGCTGACATACCAAAACTGACATAACCAGACTCATGCTGACATACCCAAACTGACATACCCAAACTCATGCTGACATACCCAAACTGACATACCCAGACTCATGCTGACATACCCAGACTCATGCTGACATACCCAAACT
Source organism: Potamilus streckersoni (assembly GCA_016746295.1). Classification (NCBI taxonomy): domain Eukaryota; kingdom Metazoa; phylum Mollusca; class Bivalvia; order Unionida; family Unionidae; genus Potamilus; species Potamilus streckersoni. The sequence continues at coordinate 319,540 of JAEAOA010002318.1, read as the reverse complement.
CATGCTGACACATCCAGACTCATGATAACATACCCAGACTCCTGCTGACCTAACCAGACTCCTGCTGACACATCCAGACTCATCATGATATACCCAAACTCATGTTGACACATCCAGACTCATGCTCACATACCCAGACTCATGCTAACATACCCAAACTCATGCTGACACATCCAGACTCATGATAACATACCCAGACTCCTGCTGACACATCCAGACTCATGCTGATATATCCAAACTCATGCTGACACATCCAGATTCATGATAACATACCCAGACTCATGCTGACATACCCAGACTCATGCTGACATACCTAGACTAATGCTGACACATCCAGATTCATGCTAACACATCCAGGCTAATGTGGACATAACTAGACTCATGCTTACATACCAGGACTCATGCTGACACAAGCACATGCTGACAACATCCTAATGACAACTGCCAGGCTCATACTGACACACAATCTCTTATGGACATACCCAGACTCACAATGGCAGATCTACAATCATGCTGACATATCAGGTTCACACACTGATATATCCAGAATCAAGCTGTAAGACCTAAACTAGTATTCATGCATCCAGATGGAAACACAACAGGATATCCTAGTATTCATGCATCCAGATGGAAACACAACAGGATATCTTATTCATATTTTTCATGTTATGAGGCTGTCCAAGTGGTAGAGTGGTCACTCACCTTTACAGACAGATGACACTGCATCTCTATCTGCATGTGTTATGTGTTTGTAAGAAAGCTTGCCTGTAGTCTCTGGTGAGTTGGTGGTAGTTCCTGAGGATTTCCCAGGTTCTTCCTTCACCAAATATACTGGCAACCACATATAGCCTATCATGCACTAAGAAATGGCATTAAACCTACAAAAACCAAAAGAAAACAAACAGAAGATGTAAATTCCTATTCCTCATTTACTATCATAAACATGCTGTTTTAAATAATCTTTGTAATATTATATTTCTTTGTAATATGTCACTAGATGGAACATTGCGATCATTTACTTATAAATACATTTTCTACTATTATTTCAAATAAATTCCATCAGCATAACAATATCCTAAAAGAAAATAGCTACTACCAACTTACCTTAGTTGCCTCCCTCGCCAGATAAAACTTAACAGAAGACCTGTCGATCAATAACTTGCTGCTACTTTAGTGTTAAGACAACACATGACTTACTATTTATTATTAGCAATGCTAACATACTTGATAGAAGAGAATGAACACCATGCCTCAAATGTGGCACTAGTGAAAAATCTGTCTAGGACAATATCTTAATCTGAGACATCTCAAATCATTTCCACTAAAGCACAAATCAAACTGTGATAACAGTAACATATATTTATTATACCTTCTGATTCAAATGAAAAACCTGAGCAAAATTTATAAATTAGTATACAATCTAAATGCACTGGATTACATTTTTATCACCTACCCACTATCCATCAGGAACCCTAGGTTTGAGGATTACATTTTTATCACCTACCCACTATCCATCAGGAACCCTAGGTTTGAGCATCAAATCCACCACACTACAGTATTTCACTTTCTGCTTTTAATTGCCTGCTGTAAATTAAAAACACTTCATGGCATACCAAATTTAAAATTTCTGTTGTTGCTACATCAACGAAATTAACTATCTAAAAAAAAAATCATTCTTTTGTAGAAAGGACAGGACCCCATTCCCACTTTCATAAATTTAGTTCCAACAAAAATGTTATCTAATTTTTAAATACTACACAGACTTATAATCCCAATAAACGTATTTACGCAATATTAACTTTTGCAATTGTAAAATTATATCTAAAAAAGATAGTGGTCTCTTGCCACCTACCGAATTACCTCAGGGAGAAAGCCAGGAATAATGGTTACCATGACAAAATATAGTCTTTTGAGGTTTCACTCAACAGTGTAGGTAAAGACAGATGAACAGATAAATGGACAAATGCCTGGTAGGTAACACAATAACCCTAACACAAAAATTTTGATATAACAAAAAATAAATTAAAGTCAATGTCTTTTGATATGTTATCAATATTTTCAATAAAAATAAATACAAATTGATAAGTAATCAACAATAAATACAAATTGTAATAACCCATATGTGAAAATCTGCTATATTTGCTTTTTACCTTTCACTGCCCATGAGAAAATATACTCATGTCTCATGAACATGCCCAAACAAAATAACTTCATCAATTAGCCAATTAAATAGCTCTTGTACATACATGAAAGTGATGTCTTTTCCATTAATTCATCAAGTGTTTGCAAGAGAAATTCTGATTAGCTCACTCAATCAACATAAAATATCATATTGTGTCAACCTTCTGTTAAAATTTAACTGGCCTGATAATGATGGTTAAAAGATTTATGAATATTCACAAGAAACACGGACTGAAAGGCTGCATAGTGATATGCGAATATAATGAATGGCATGGTAAAACTTAATACAGGTCAAGATATATAATATAGGTTAACAATGCACTTCATTCACTTGAATAAAAAAATTATCTTTCATCATTCTTTTAAATTACACAAATATAAAATTAATATAGTACATCTTTTTCACGATAAACAAAGGTGAGAAATGTTTAAACAGTTTTACATTTTGATTTACAGTGATATGCATTTGTACAGATCTACAAAGAATATGGTAGAAATATAGACTAGACTTAAAAATTTATATTGCAAGGAGAAAACAATATGATTGAAATCATATATCCGCTGTCCTAAGTGAAGATCTGACAGATGCCGATAAGAGGTCATTTCTGATGACCTTTTAATTATCCAATGACAATAAATCTGAAAGTGAATCAAATTGTCCAGTACATACTGATGCTCTTTAGCCATATTGTTCAGTATCCCAAATGTGAAAATATAAGACTTTGTCAGACTGGCTGATAAACTTAGGAGTCATGGTACATGTAATAACATAGGAGTCATGGTACATGTAATAACATAGGAGTCATGGTACATGCAATAAAATAGGAGTCATGGTACATGTAATAACATAGGAGTCATGGTACATGTAATAACATAGGAATCATGGTACATGTAATAACAGGAATCTTGGTACATATAATAACATAGGAGTCATGGTACATGTAATAACATAGGTGTCATGGTACATGTAATAACATAGGAGTCATGGTACATGCAATAAAATAGGAGTCATGGTACATGTAATAACATAGGAGTCATGGTACATGTAATAACATAGGAATCATGGTACATGTAATAACATAGGAATCTTGGTACATGTAATAACATAGGAATCTTGGTACATGTAATAACAGAAATCTTGGTCACCAGAACATGACCTCTGTGTAGTTGCTGTCAGAACTTCATATATGAGAGTCAGATCTGACTTTAAGAGAAAATGCTGAAAGAAAGGAAAAAAAAACAAAGGAAGAAAGAAAGCAAAAAGGAAAGAGAATTATGCAAATTTGTATTAAAATGACACAATATAATCATTTCCTCACTAATATTTCATAAATTAATAATATTTAAAGAAAGAAAAAAATGCATATCCAGGTTGGTTATGTTATCATTCTATCACTAACATTTTATACATTAATCATAGAACCAACTAAAGACAATAGCAATGGGAATATTGCACAGGCCCCAAAGACTACATTCCACTCTGAAGGGCTTTGAACAGTAACTTTAGTTCTGGAAGGCAAAATTAGACAATGGGCAATTTTGGGCCATATTTCTTCATGAGATGGAATGTTATAAATCAAGATTATTCAAGTTATATCAATATAAATGTGCATGGTGAAAAAGTATGGTTTGCCACACAAAATAAAAAAACAAAGTTAGGAGAATGGGCAATCAAGGGTCATAACTCTTCCAACGATAATTTGGAATACTGGATATACATAAGTTATTCAAGGTCTTAGGAATACGATGATGTACACCAAATGTGGCTGAAATCTGCCAATTTGCGATAAAGTAATGTGGCATCAATCTAATTCAGGGGACATAATTCTGTAAAATAGAAATGGAATGCTAGAAACTGAAAATGTTAAAAATTCTCATTTATATTAAAGTGTGTGCTAAACTGGTTGTAGTTCAAAATTCTCAGTATAGTTATGCTGCAAAAACCAAAGTATGAAGTATGGAACATCAGGAGTCATAACTCCTAAATGATGTTATGAAATGCTGGAAATTACATACATACCAAATTTGATTGAAATCCTAGTAACCTTGGTAAAGTAATGCTGCAGAAATCCAAGTCAAGATTACAGACAGCTGGAGGCAAAAAACCCATTAGCGATATCATGGATTGCTAGGAAGACCATCATATCCTATAATTACTGGCTCTTGTCTTGCTGGTAAATGTCACAATATGACATTAATTGGTGCTTCCTCAAGTACTTTTTGGCAGTAAAGGGACTTAATTCTAACATTTACAATTTGTAATGATGTTTACTATCGACACTGTACCTCTAAACAGCACAGATTATGATTACTGTTGTTAAAGCACAACCACAATATCTGCATTAATATCATAGAGTTTCAGACAAAAAAAATTCCTATGTTAAGGGTGTATCTTCTTTTGCACAGATTATATATGTGGCCCATCCTGCATGTTTCTGTCTATTAATTTCTCTTTCTTGTAATTTGAAGAGCACATCTTTCTCCATACCCTTCCTACCTGCTGAGCAATCAATTTTAATTTTTCTATTTATCGAGTTCTTTATCTATCTCTGTCTATCACATTGTTCCTGTTTTTAGGCTGTAAAAGGCAGCACAATATTGTCACTGGATTTAAAACTAACATTGGTAAAAGTCACATGGGTCAAGTATGCACATTTACTCATTTTAAATTAAATATATTTTGTTCTTTTAAAGTTTAACAGTTTTTTAACTAAAGACAACTCAATCCTGATTATTGAATGCTCTGCATCTTGACTGTCACCAAGAAACTTTCAGATGAAAATTATTGATCTCTATGGTCTTTGACAATAATGGACATGTACTAGACTCTGGTCAAGAAAAGAGCATGTAGAGTGGAATAATCACAATATAGGGTTGCATAAATTTGATTATCAATAAATTTTGTTGGACTGTATCACATCTTTATCACATCATTTTATCCAAAAATGTCTACATCCTTTAACTTTGATTTTACCATGTGCATTTCTTGGGCATCTAAATAAAGACCTTTCATAGGATGTATAAGAATCGAGATGAACTGAATACTTGCTACTTAAAGGTATGCAGAATCAAATTCTAAAAACTGATGTCCTTTTCTGTAATAGTTGGTGTTGAATGCTTACATGACCTGTGTGACTTTTACTATACTCAATATCATGTGTGACATTTACTGATATTTTGTTACACTAACAGGGTTAACAAAATTACTGTTATTCCATGTTATACATTTTATGCATGATATGTCACTGTATAATCTGAATTGTGAAATATACAGGTTTTACGTGCCTTCACTCTGACCCAAAGTGACAAAAGCAGTTAAATACATCACTCTTTTGGGCTTGGCCAATGTAAGAATGCATGCCAAGAGCCTCCCATGCTTCAATGGTTCTTACCAGGGGTGTCTCGTGTTTTTTCTCTGTTATAGAGGTCTACATAGCATATTGTGAGCTGTGAAATGGTGTTAAACCCAAGCAACATGTCTCTTTCCTTAGAGCTTACATAAAGCAATATGATTCTTAAAAAATACTTACAAAATGTTTATATAGTATACTGAAAATATTATATTGCCTGTTATTCTTTATGACACCCCCCTCCACTAAAGCCAAGAATTATTGCTTTTGTGCACAATTTCCTTGCTTGAACAAGTTTAGTGTATTACTGTCTAATCAGATGAAGATAGGTGGATAAAAAATATTAAAAATACTGAGATCTAATCAAGTACATGTCCAATATGGTTAAAGAATGAAAGAGTAAAAAAATTATTCAAAGAGATAGAAGTTCTTGCAATATTGTGCACAGATTTTGATGTATGAGGGAAATGGATTTGAATATTTTCATTATGAGATTTAGTAACCATTTTGTAACAATCATATAAATATGTCATATAAAACCTGTCTATTTTCAGAACTACAAGTCTGCTTTTCTTGATTAATACTAATCCCCCATTTCTAGATGTATGCATAAATGTCCACATTGCCTTTCAATACTCCATATCCTGTAGATGAATGAAAATTCTCAAAAGGCTCTACACATTTACAGTTCAGCCCCAATCATATTTCAAAGTTTTGCATTGCTCTCTTCATAGAATTAGTAACTTTATTGTGTACTGATTCACCCCAAATGCTCAACTGGCAAACAAATGCTAAAAATCAGATATTCAAAAAAATGGCATCATGCAAAAGTGTTCACATTGCCTACTTGCACCAAGAAGGAGTGCTTTGAAAAATAATGTGCACATCTGAAGACCACACCTGATAATATTCTAAAGTTTCCATTCTCTTTCTTAAGCAATGTAGGAACAACTCAACTATATTATACATAATTGCATGGGCATATTAATAGAATCCCGAAATTTTCTTCCAAAATATTGTGAATAAGAAAATGAGGACATCTGCTGCAAAAAATAACTGTAGGAATACAAGACATTCAAATAAAAGTAGAACAGATTAAATCATGCAGATGGAAAATCAGAAAGCTTTTGAACCAGGGCTAAATCAGTAATTTAACAGAAAGACATTTTTTCCTAAAGGCAGAATGAAAATTATTTTCCAGAACTTACATCAAATATCCAAGTTATATCCTTAGAAAATTACAAGTTTCTATTTTATACATAATCTTCTTATCAAAATGTAAGTAAACTTAATAAATATCTAAAACAAAATATTGTTAGCATTATGATTATGATTTAAGTAAAAGCAATATAAAAATATACATTCATATAAGTTTTTACATTATTGCCCATTTTATAATAAAAGCTATTATATATTTCTTATGAAAGAATCATGTCTTTAAAAGATAAAAATGTAAATTTGGAAGCACTGTTACATTAAATGTCATTGTATAAAATATAAATATTAGGACTTTAATTAACACTGGTGATAAAATAACAGTAATTGCTGCATCAATATTTCCTTATTTTCCTTCCTCTTCATGGACTTGACTGGTTTCCTGTTCTAATTCAAGTGGTATTGAACGTGGTTTGGCTTCAGAGCTTTCGCATATACCATAGGTAAAGTAAATCAGAAAGCCTGCAAGGAAAGCAGGTTAAGTTTGAGATGTGATATGCATTAATATATAGTGCTTGGTTCAGGAATGCATGCGCAGAAGTTTGGAAAGAACAGGAAGCAACGGCATAAGGATTGTAAACTTAACGTTATTAAAATGGAGTCTATCTTAGCTTGACATTTACATTTTCTTATCAACTGTTGCATATAGTTAAAGTCTAGTATACTACTGAAAATCCATAATCAGTCTGGTTTGGAAATGCTATATAAGCTCTTCCTTTCAAAAATGCTTAAAATGTGAATAGAAAAACAATTAAAAAATAATAATAAATCTGCTCTTTTACCTTTACATATATATTGTTATTTTTTTAAAATCCTAAGAATAATCTCAATTGTTCTGAAACAGGGACCAAAACTAAATGAAATGTCCTTTGAAGTAAATGTTACCAAGGATAATTCATTAAAAGATTCAATCTGATATAATTCACATCTATAACTTACTATTCTGATTTTCTATCAATAATAATAATAATAATAATAATAATAATAATAATAATAATAATAATAATAATAATAATAATCATAATCATAATCATAATAATAATAATAATAATTTTATTTTTTTTATTCCTATTACTACTACTACTACTACTACTACTACTACTACTACTACTACTACTACTACTGTGGCCATTACTCTTATCATTACTATTATTATAATTGCTTTAGTAGTTACCACATATTTTACTAATAAAAATGTACAAGCACCTGTCTGATTAATGAATGTACCATATAAGGTCTATCCAATAGTATTTTCTGTTCTGGATCATAATCTCGTTTGAGTTCAGTCCTCACCTATTAACTATTAGTGTGTTCTCTAATAATCTGAAATATTTTCTTGTCCAGTAAATAACTATATTATTTAATCCTAAGAAGACCAGTTATGCTAGTTTTTAAAAAATATTACATGTCGTCATTTGTACACAATTCAAAATGCAAATCTGCAGACAGATATTTTTAAAGGAAATATTTAACAGATCGCAATACATCAGGATTACATACACCACCTCACTCTAAAAATGGAGTACATCCCGTACCTCATGAATCAGCTTTCCCTATGCAAAAATGGAGTACAGCCACTACCCTAAAAATCAGTTTTCCCCCAAGGTAAAAATTAAGTTCATTTTGATCTTCACTTGTTTCAGCATCAAAGAGCTAACCTGAGGTCTGCTTGTCAAGCCAGAAATCAGATGAGAGTCATCTCCCCTTGGATAGAGGGATTTGTGGTTAATCACATCAACCATAAGTTTCTACAGGAGCTGATGTGTTCACTCCTCCAAGAATGCAACTTTATGGTAGTGTGTTTTATATTAAGATCAGTTAATTATTGCTGAAGAGACTGAAACAACTGGTTTCTTCAAAATACATATATCTTACATGCGAGATACTATTGATAGTTAGCACATGGTCAATGTGACTGGTTTCAAGAAAAAAAATTGTCACTCCCAGAAATACAGCTGCAACCTGTGACACTAAAAAGCCACTAGAAAACTTGGGAGCTTCAAGCTGCCTTGTGTATCATAGATTTAGATCCCATTATGTCCAGCTAAGGCCTTCGGATGAAAGGTTAGCAAAAATGAATGACCTTTAAAGGATGCAAAATCAAGGTCACATCATGTGACTGGAAGCACAAATTTATGAAAACTGCCAGACTACTGATTGTTATTTTAGAAAACAATGTTAATAAATTTAAGTTCCCTACTTTAAGGCTGAGTGGTTAACCTACTTATTCAGGATGACAAAATCGGAGTGGAAAGATAGTTACTTTCTCACAGTTGTAAAAATAAGTGAAATTGCTCTTTTCATCAGCTCATGTTATTGCAAGTACCACTTCCTGTAGATGTCCCTGTAATAAATGGTCCCAGCAAGAGTCAAGACAAAGGACAGGTTTCTCATGAGCTGGAATCTATTATTTGCAATTATGGAAGACAGCAACATGTATGTGCAGATTGTGTCCCTGGGCAAGGCATTTTGCTCCAGATGTACTGGCACTAAATGGCCCTCATGTGATATTATGCCATAAAACACAAAACCAAGATCAGATAATTATTTACTTCTTGACAATAAAATCCAAAGTGAAACAAGAGTAGAACAAAGGAGTCCTTGGTAAATATAACTGTTCAACTGGTCCATTTAAAGAATTAAGTGTGATATGGTTCAGCCGATGTGCCAGGATTCAGACTAAAGAAGTGTAATGATATGGTAAACATAATCAAAGCATGTGAATGTCATAAATGTTTTGGAAAATCTGTGGTTGGTAATATAAATTTATGTATCCTGGAAGTCTGGGCTGACTAAAACCTACCTCCTGAGTGGCACTAAAAACCAATCTTGGTATGTCCATGTTGACACTGTTGGCCTAGATATTCTGAGTCAGAAGAACTAGGTCTATGATTAAAAGGTAGTAGGACTGACATGATCACAACAGACATTTTTGGGCAGAATGTGTATGATTCACTTCAGAATGTCTTTTTCATACAGGTCTAATGGGCCATAATAGCAAAGAAAGCCCTCGTTTACAAGACAGGGTTGCCAACCTTAATGTAGAGACCCTCTATGAAAATTTATAAGAAAGATGTGTTTTGAATGATGAGGCTGTCCCAGTATGTGATACTGGATATGCAGTGTTTGCCTCCTCTCAGTCTATTCCTAACCTTCCATAAATCCATTGGATAAGAAGCTGGAAGACAGTGGTTACAATCTGAGATGGGTATTACAATGGTATTTGGTATCATGGACATGGATGGGTATTACAATGGTATTTGGTATCATGGACATGGATGGAAATTCAACTCTTTCAGGTAGCTGGTGATAAATGGATACAGTTAAGTGTCTCAGTGGAGATGTCTTGGCTATGATAAGGGTGCAAAACTACAGCCATCAAAATAAAGTTGAAGAATATTTGACCCTCCAAGGTAAGCAATGACCCTGAAGACATCTGAGAGATTTTAACAGAAAATCAGCATGAGTGTCTAGTAAAAAGCTGGGTTGAAATTTTAAGAGTCATCACAGCAAATAGAAAGATATTATGATACTTAGGTCACAAGATCAAGCTAGATCAAGATTTTAGTGAATTGACCAGTCTGGGCAACTATTGGAAAGTAAAAGACTGGTTTTTCAAAAATTAAGTGACTGATGGATGTAGGAATTCAAGAACAAACAACTGATAGAAGATTAGAATTAAAACGTCTTCAAAGAATGTGCAGAAGACTGGGTCCTCCTTACACATTATGACATGGAGAGAAAAAACAATAGTGCTTGTGAATGCATGTCTTCCTACTTGGTGGGATGAAGGTGACAAAGAAGATCACTGCATACATAATGACAGATATCATACATAATGACAGATATCATCCATAATGACAGATATCATACATAATGACAGATATCATCCATAATGACAGATATCATCCATAACAACGGATATCATCCATAATGACAGATATACCAGTGAAGCCAGCAGTCCAGGATAATGAATAAGACTTTGAATCTGTCCATGTTATAACATGGTGATGCCTTGTCATGCAATCTGAATGTCATCAAAACCATAAAATGAAATGTCTCCATAGCCTTTACTTGGTTGTGACTGATTAGTGATGGATCTCTCCAGTGCCGATCCATGATGCTTCAATGGTCTTGAACTGGATATTGTTGGAGACTAGTTCACCAAATCCAGAGTCATTCATTCAGGGCATCCATAACAGAACCAGGGCTGGACACATTCTGTTTCATGAGTCTGGAACTGGGTAGATCAGGGAAACAAATTACTGTACCCAGTTTCTGTGGTAGAAAAAAAACCCAGAACAACTGATGCCTGTTACCAAAGTCTGGTATCAGCTGTTGCAGGAATTATTAATATTGTGAGTACTGGGTTCATCCAGATGATTACTGAGATTTGGTGCCAAGCCCAGTATCCAAGGGGAGACCATTCTCTTCTGACCTAATAATACTTTTCATGTTAAACTAAGTTAAATGGCAACAAATATATTGTTTAGCTATGGAGGACTGGATTTTTTAGGGCTGTTCCATCTAAACATGCATGGGACTCAAGGGAGGCAGTTTTTTAAAAATATATGCCAGTGTGCTTTGATTTCACAGCGTTCATATTAAAATGATAAGAAAGTTCTAAATTGCATTCTATTGTTGAGTACTCCACATTAAAAGTGCCTTCCCTGGGTCTCATGTATGTTTTACTTGAACAACACTGAGGTGGTAGATGTAGTATTTATATATTATGAATGGTTTAACATATTTGCAAAAGAAAAATTACACTAGCAATGGCTGCAGGGCACTATAGTGGCAAATGCCAATGCAGGTTTTGAAATTTTCATTTATCAGATTTGTTCTATGGTGTTTCACAATCTGAAAATTTGTATTACTTTCAATGATTTTAGTAACTGCTAGCACTGACAAAGTAATTAACATATTAGCATATTTAAGGCAAAGCGATCTGTCCATGTTACCACAGAAAGACTAGCCTGCTAATCTCTCTAAGCTCCTTCATGATGACAGAGGTTCATTTCTGTGGAAATTAGGATATTTAAAGATAATGTTTGACCTATTTATTTTCCTGCCTATCTGCTTTCCCCTTCTGCCATTTCAAATCAGAAAACAATAAATGATTCAGCTAATTTGGCTACATAGATAATCATCCATTTCCCTAAATTTATGCTGTCTTCTACCTCATCTACTTTACTACTTTACAATGACAACAATTTGTCATATTTTTGCCCAAATAATTTGTCATAATATTATACATAATTTATCATAATATTCTAACCCTGAAAATACGTTATAATATTCTAGATAATTTTTCATATTATTCTAGACCAGATAATTTGTTATAATATTCCAGATCCGATAATTTTATAATATTCAAAATAAGTTGCCATAATATTCTAGTGCAGTTAACTTGTCACAATATTTTAAATAATTTGTCATAATATTCTAGCCCTGATAATCTGTTGTACTATTCTACCCCAGATAATTTGTCATATTTTAGATAATTTCTTATAATATTTCAACCCAGTTTTTCATAATAGTCTAGCCCAGATACTTTGAGAAAATATTATAGCCCATATAATTTGTCATATTTTAAATAATTTGTCATAATATTTTACATTATTTCTTATATTTTAGACCAGATAGTTTCTCGTAATATTCTAGCCCAGATAATTTCAATTTATCACAATAATTTTTGGATATGTTATATTTTAATCCAGAGAGTTTCTCAAAATATTCCAGTCCAGTCAGAATAGAGATAATTATAATAATGACTTTATGAGATTACATAATAAAGTTTCAAATGTGCATTTCTTAATGGTACCATAAAACAAGTTTAAAAAACACAGTGTCTTGTCAATGAACTATGTTGTGATCGGATTTTCTGCTTGTTCAGTCAAGTCAGGAACTCCTAGCATTATCTGGGTAAAATCTTAGTCTTATTTTTCAAAACTTATTATGGGTACAAAATTTAGATACCTAGTAATATTGGTCTAAAGATTCATTGAAAACAGCAATTGATAAAAATGTTATATGATCTCAGAAGACTTCATACAAATATTTAACATTATTTACAAATGATTTCTACAAGTTTTCCGCTTACACAGGTCTGGAACTACAGTAAGCAATAGAGTCCAAACTGCAGAGACCCAGACTAGCCATTTCATAATGCACCAGCAGATCTAGATCTATGCTCTTTGTTAGTACAACATACAATAGAGACCTTGACCTACATGCATAATGTGCTGGCACATCAAGGACTATGTTGTCTGCAGTTGGACTTGACTTGTATGCAGATAGATATGTTACTAGTATGTCAGTTAGCAGATCAGCACATTGAACTTCTATTATATGGTAGAATAATATCAGGTACAAACTTTAGACGCATAGCAATCTTGTACAAAACTTAAATCATACATCCGAGTGGCTGCTAGAATGTAATACCTATACCTTATCATTTACAGATAGGACAACTGGTTTGCTCTAAGTGTTTGAATGCATAAAAATACCAATCTGATTCCTATAATGCATATATCCTAATAGAAGCTCCATCTTCAATGTCAGTATTGCCAGTTCCAATTATGGTCCATTTCCCACTAAAATGCAAATTCTACAAAGCTAATATATAATCCATATATTAAGATCAGTCAAAAGCAGGATATATCTGTTGGAAGTCTAATCACTGCTTTGTTTAACAGAAATTACACAGATTTTTTTATGATGTTCTCAAATATACAATGTTTAATTTAACATATATCGCAATTTATTAATTTGTGTATGCTCTGATCACCTCCATTTTTTAAAATAACTTTTTCAATACAGGTTTATGATAAACGGGTTCGCTGTATTTCAGGCTAAACAGGTTTTGGTGTATTGAGTGGAAAGGAGTTCATCTGAATTTTGTAGATAGTAAGCACAGAGTGCAAAGATGCCCAGTTTGTTTCGTAGATCATAAGTATAGAGTGCAAAGGAGTCCATCAGGATTCTGTAGAATATAAGCAGGAGTTAGGTAAATTTAACTAAAATTACCAACTGACCTATAAACATCCAGATTCCAAACCTGATCCATGTCTGGTATGACAGTCTCAGCATCAGAAAAATGTTAACAAATATGCTGATCATTGGTAGCTGTGGCAACCATGGTACCTACAAAATTTATAACATTTTTGGTATTATTATTATAGTACAAGAGCATGTGCAATGCCAAACCATCACAAACTTCAACACTTTTTTCTGCATAAGCAACTAACTAATCGACCAACCCTGCCCAAATTCTGAAGTACTTATCTTCTCTCTGAGGCAATCGCTCAGGGCATACGATATCAAATCCATCACATAATTGTCGTTCTTTGTTTGAAAATATCCCCATGTTGCATTTTGAATGTCTTACATTTTTTCCAACTTGTCTTTTACATGTGTTTTGTGCACATCCACATGTGTGAGTGTGCAAAGATGCAAACTAAAAATCTTGTCAGTACCAGGCAACATCGAAAACCATAGTTGCAGCATAATTTCAAATTATATTACAGATTAACAGATTGACAGTCTAAAATCAGTCATAAATTTTTATATTTATCCTTGAGTATGCTACTCATTTAAAAAAAATGACCAGATGCTCAACAGCTTGATGTCATGTTTGAATGTGTGTGCCCATGTATGCATCAATACTAATCAATTCTTATTGTGAATCTAAACATTTATGACATTACTTATTTCCATATTTCATCATCGAAGGAACATTAAACAACTAATGAACCTTTATTCAAGGTTTAGTTTTATGTTTAACTTTCATTTCAAAAATTGATCTGTAACACAACCATACTTTACAGAAAACAAAAGTATGTTGCGTGCTGTATGCCTTACAGGTAATGTACTCTAGCTCTCTCTATCTCTCTCATAAAAGTATTTAACAAATTTCTAATTTTGTGATCATTGATCAGTTTAAGGAATAATTGTAACAAATTGGTAATCAAAAATAAGATTGTGTAAGTTTTCCCTGTCAATACATTGACAAATCTGCTTTGATCACTGATGTTCTGAATATTTGGTTTCAATTCTTAATTATATAATGCAACTAATAGCATATGGTTAACTGCCATTACACAAATGATCTGTGTGGTATTTTGGATGTTTACTTATCACAAAGAAATAAACAAATGTTATTCTGTGGCATTCCAGTCAAAATTTTGATATGCTCTATCATTGTTAAGCATAATTTTTTTAATGAAAATGAAAATTAGTGCTTGAGGTAATCAACCATACTCAACTTAAATATATACATCATTTAAATAATGTTTCCAATCAAAAATACATATTTCTACATTCTATCATTGACTATTATGCATAGTGTGTGTACATACTATCATTAGCTATTAGGCACAGTGTGTGTACATACTATCATTGACTATTAGGCACAGTGTGTGTACATTGACTATTAGGTATAGTGTGTGTACATACTATCATCGACTATTAGGCATAGTGTGTGTACATACTATCATTGACTATTAGGCACAGTGTGTGTATATACTATCATTGACTATTAGGCACAGTGTGTGTACATTGACTATTAGGCATAGTGTGTGTACATACTATCATTGACTATTAGGCACAGTGTTTGTACATAGAATATTAGGCATAGTGTGTGTACATACTATCATTGCCTATTAGGCATAGTGTGTGTACATACTATCATTGACTATTAGGCACAGTGTGTGTATATACTATCATTGACTATTAGGCACAGTGTGTGTACACTGACAATTAGGCATAGTGTGTGTACATACTATCATTGACTATTAGGCATAGTGTGTGTACATACTATCATTGACTATTAGGAACAGTGTGTGTACATTGACTATAAGGCATAGTGTGTGTACATACTATCATTGACTATTAGGCATAATGTGTGTACATACTATCATTGACTATTAGGCACAGTGTGTGTACATACTATCATTGACTATTAGGCACTGTGTGTACATTGACTATTAGGCATAGTGTGTGTACATACTATCATTGACTATTAGGCACAGTGTGTGTACATTGACTATTAGGCATAATGTGTGTACATACTATCATTGACTATTAGGCACAGTGTGTGTACATTGACTATAAGGCATAGTGTGTGTACATACTATCATTAACTATTAGGCACAGTGTGTGTACATTGACTATTAGGCATAGTGTGTGTACATACTATCATTGACTATTAGGCACAGTGTGTGTACATTGACTATTAGGCATAGTGTGAGTACATACTATCATTAACTATTAGGCACAGTGTGTGTACATTGACTATTAGGCATAGTGTGTGTACATACTATCATTGACTATTAGGCATAGTGTGTGTACATACTATCATTAGCTATTAGGCACAGTGTGCATACATACTATCATTGACTATTAGGCACAGTGTGTGTACATTGACTATTAGGTATAGTGTGTGTACATACTATCATCGACTATTAGGCATAGTGTGTGTACATACTATCATTGACTATTAGGCACAGTGTTTGTACATAGAATATTAGGCATAGTGTGTGTACATACTATCATTGCCTATTAGGCATAGTGTGTGTACATACTATCATTGACTAATAGGCATAGTGTGTACATACTATCATTGACTATTAGGCATAGTGTGTGTACATACTATCATTGACTATTAGGCATAGTGTGTGTACATACTATCATTGATTATTAGGCACAGTGTGTGTACATACTATCATTGCCTATTAGGCATAGTGTGTGTACATACTATCATTGACTATCAGGCATAGTGTGTGTACATACTATCATTGACTAATAGACATAGTGTGTGTACATACTATCATTGACTATTAGGCATAGTGTGTGTACATACTATCATTGACTATTAGGCACAGTGTGTGTATATACTATCATTGACTAATAGGCATAGTGTGTGTACATTGACTATTAGGCATAGTGTGTGCAAATGCACCATTTTAGATGTATTTCTTTTCACCAGTCAGCTTCATATGAGCTAGTTAGCCATACTTTCTATAATCCAACAGAGGATAAAACCATCAGATTTTTAATAGTTCATTTTCTTTATTAAAAGTGATCTTTGATAAGAATTACATACATATTTTGGGAAGAGAGAGGGACCTCTTGTGTCTGTATATTAAGTTTCATAAGAATGTAAGTGAGGACCAAACTAAACCATTACTGAACCTTGTCTTTAGAAATTTTTTTAGAAAAAGCATCTAAAGACAGCCAGCAGTATTGAAAGACAGAAAACAAAATCAATTTTTAGGCATTAAATCTTAATCCATGCATTTGTGTATTCCATCCCACCACCCTTGCCTGCATAAGTTTAAACACAAAACTTTGACATTCTTGATGATTCTAATGCCAGAGAAGTGATATCTATGTATCATAATGCTAACAATGTTAAAACAAAAAGTACTAAAAAAGGACTTTACACTGACCTTAAAAGACAATTTGGTTTGATTTTGTGGCTGGCATAATATGGAAACAAACATAAGGATCATGGCCAATCCTAGCACTATTGCTATTACTATAGCCCACCATTCCCCATTAAATAGACTGGTTTCTCCAAAAAGCAGGAATACACTGCTTATCACTGTGAAAAAACCTGAAATGAGAACAAAAACATTTTTTTTAAATAAATGAGATCAGTATATCTGGGATACTAATTGCAGAGACCAATATTTGGTAAAATATGTTTCTTTGGCAATACCAATTTATGTTATGAGTACAATTACTACCACACAAATAAAGCCCTCCCAAGCTGATCTGATTTTTAGCAGTAAAAGTTCTAAATTTAATCCACCTATCTTGGTGAAAGCCAGAGAAGAGTGATCTCTCTTTATGACAAAAATGGTTTTAAATCACATCCAAATTTCAATTTTCAATGAAATACTTCAAAGTTTCAAAATCTAACTGTGAGGAGGTTGGGAGGATGTGACAACATTATAATCAAGCAAATGTTATTATATAAACAAAGTACACCAGTTTAATGCATGATCTTCAGGTCTTTCTGAAATTATTATGAACTGACACATGTGTAAATCCATTTGAATCTGCTTTGCAACTTCAAATACACCAGCCAATGATAATACATTAGAATAAGTAACAGTGGAGGGGGTTACATTCACTTTCACTACAGAAGGCCAAACCTCCAGATCCATAGTAAAAGTGAAGAAGCTTCAAATCTTGTGAGAAATATGGGTTTGAACCTATAATCATCTGATATGGCCTGTAGGAAACAATTCCACCACTTAAATCACTGAACTGCTAAACACTCTGTATTGTAGCTTGTTGTATTCCTGCTATGTGTCATGCCAAATCAAACTGAGCTCATAAACACTCTGTATTGTAGCTTGTATTCCTGCTGTGTCCTGCCAAATCAAACTCAGCTCATAAACACTCTGTATGGTAGCTTGTTGTATTCCTGCTATGTGTCATGCCAAATCAAACTGAGCTCATAAACACTCTGTATGGTAGCTTGTTGTATTCCTGCTGTGTTTCCTGCCAAATCAAACTGAGCTCATAAACACTCTGTACGGTAGCTTGTTGTATTTCTGCTGTGCTTCCTGCCAAATCAAACTGAACTGCTAAACACTCTGTATGGTAGCTTGTTGTATTCCTGCTATGTGTCCTGCCAAATCAAACTCAGCTCATAAACACTCTGTATGGTAGCTTGTTGTATTCCTGCTATGTGTCCTGCCAAATCAAACTGAGCTCATAAACACTCTGTATGGTAGCTTGTTGTATTCCTGCTATGTGTCCTGTCAAATCAAACTGAGCTCATAAACACTCTGTATGGTAGCTTGTTGTATTCCTGCTGTGTCCTGCCAAATTAAACTGAGTTCATAAACACTCTGTATGGTAGTTTGTTGTATTCCTGCTATGTGTCCTGCCAAATTAAACTGAGCTCATAAACACTCTGTATGGTAGTTTGTTGTATTCCTGCTATGTGTCCTGCCAAATCAAACTGAGCTCATAAACACTTTGTATGGTAGCTTGTTGTATTCCTGCTGTGTCCTACCAAATCAAACTGAGCTCATATGGATGAAAGAATCCTCATACAAAGTTAGGTATGACCTTCATCACATGGACTGGAACATGTTAGTAAGGAAACAACTGAATACAATGATTGTATCCATTGTCCTAACTTTATTTGCTCATATGTGCAAGAAATTTGATTGAGCTTCAATTTTGTCAAGAAGACCGTAGAACCAACTGTATGAAGGACAATTGATCTGGAGTTAATACATTGCTCTTTCCTACCATATGAGATTTCCTTCTCAACAGCAGGTATTACATGACAAGCTGAGGGTCAAATGAGGAAGGTGATCTAACAGCAAAGGACTGATTGCTGATGAGTTGGAATCCTGTGTTTTGGAACAAAAACAGAAGCCATCATTAGTGAAACTAACCATTATACCAAAACTAAAGATACAAATGTAGTTTTAACTGAACTTACAAGATACTTATTCCATCAAGTCTGCCTGTCGCGGCCAGAATGACTAGGAAACAGGTTAATCAGTCTGGCTATTTTCAGTGGTTTGAAAGGCGTTTTAATTAGCAATGTCCGAACCCACTGTAGATTTCATTTGTACACCGGGACCAAGCCCTCAGTGGATTAGAGGCATCAAAGCTTTTACCAGAGAGATGTTGTATCTCTGCTTACACCAGTGGGGTAAATCATCATGTCTCTACAAATGCTCTTGCAATGTTCTTGCCTTTGTAAGTCTGTCCACGAACTGTGCTGTGAAATATTTTTCTTAGAAGACATGCTTGTTATGTGTAAAGCATGAAGGTTCAACAATTTCAGGTTCCTATGAAATAGCTGCACTCTTGGCTGCTTAAGCAGGTTAGAAGAGACAAAGATTTTAATGAGAAACACCACTGCCAAGTTCCAAAAACTATTTAGCCACATCTTCCACTTGTGGGGAAATATCAGGATATGACAGCACACTGACTGCCTCAATGTCCTAAAAGACTTTGAGAATAAAAGAGATTGGGGGAAATTAATTTGCCATAACCAGCCCATTTAGCAATCTGTTGAGGCAAAGTTTGAAGCAATTCTGACTGGCAAATCATCTATGTATGGGTTGCTATACCAAACTGCATCTAATGCCCAAGATAATCAGCTCAGACTAATTTTTGGGGATTGTGGGGGTAGAGACAACAATCTCATTTGCCTGTGTACTGTTTGGCTAAGGTGGTTGACCATATCTTTTCTGTCCATCATATGCAAATGTAGTACCAAGGGGAGGTAATGGACAAAAGTTATTACCATTGTTTATTGAAATAAACAGAAAAAGACAATTCTAGTCTTTTGTTTCATGATGCAACAGGCTAATATTCCTAATTTGATTGTGGATTTATCTGAAGGAGAACTGACAGATGATATATGTCAGTCTGTAGAAAAAAATCTTTAAAATGGTATCAACATGTATAGATGAAATTTGACCAATCAAATATGAATTCTTCATTATGAACAAACTGTAGCAAGAAAAAGAAATACAGCTTATATATTTTACCCCAGAAATATAGGAAGAATATACTTCCCTATGAGAAAAAATATACAGAACTGCTTTAAATATCAAAAAGACTCGAGTGGAAAAATGATTTGCAAGGTCTCTAAAACAGCACGAGTAAAAGCCATAACTAATGTATGGAGGTGATTTCTTAGCAAACCCTCTATGGAGAGATCACTCTTGACTGACTCTAAACTAGATGAGCAGATACTTTAAAGTAGTTTCAAAGCTAAACCTCATCTTGGAGTTCTGGATAATGATTGTGTAATTTATCTAAAGAAGAAACAATGTATGTACCAATAAATTAAAGCTAAAGACTTCAGAGTGGTAAAGTTCTCATTAAACCAAACCTTTAACATTTTACAACTGATAAACAATAATCAACTGGATTGTTTGGCTTTTATATTATCAAGCTGTGGTCAAATATAACAAATTTTGGTCTATAAGGCTCTGAATGTGAGTGACAATTAAGAAACACTTTTGAACTTGGGACTAATGATTAAACTGAGATGAAGTAACTGGAAATAGTTTAAGACTGTTGCATTTTAAACCAATTAAAAGAGCTTTTAGGATTATTTATAACATTAACTTATACCAACTGACAATAATATATTACACATGTACAAAGATTTCAATTCTGGATTGCAATATAATAATGTATAGCAAGATAGGGGTGTTCTTGCCTGTTAGCATTCTGTAGCTAACTACACTTTTATATTAGTGTGACTTAAGCTGTACATAGCAACTTAAATTGTTGTATACTGACACCAACTGATCTAGCGACAACTGTTAATTAATTTACTCATTCTTGGTGATCCATGCAAACCCCTGACCAATGACACTGTGAAGTAATTAACAGTGATTACATAACTACCTATATATTGCCTGTTTGAATGAGTATTGCTCTCACCTGTAAAAAGGTTTCCATAAAACATGTAAATCTTATCTATTTGCCTATCCACTTTTGGTAAAATTGTCAGTTGGTACAATTATGCATATCAATTTTCATACAAAATCTTTAATTTTTAAACCTACTAACAAGGTGAAACACTAGGAAAATTCTAAAATCATGACAAACAAGTTAATAATGTCATAAGCATCATAACAGAATGTAATACATAGCATGTTATAAGCATCACAAAAGAATGTTATACATATCATGTAATAAGCATCACAACAGAATGTAATACATATGTCATAAGCATCACAACAGAATGTATTACATATCGTGTCATAAGCATCACAACAGACTGTAATACAGAATATATTACATATCATGTAATAAGCATCACAACAGACTGTAATACATATCATGTCATAAGCATCACAAAAGAATGTTATATATATATATATATATATATATATATATATATATATATATATATATATATATATATATATATATATATATATATATATATATATATATCATGTTATAAGCATTACAACAGAATGTAATTACATATCATGTCATAAGCATCACAACAGAATGTAATTACATATCATGTCATAAGCATCACAACAGAATGTAATTACATATCATGTCATAAGCATCACAACAGAATGTAATAATACATATCATGTCATAAGCATCACAACAGAATGTAATACATATCATGTCATAAACATTACAACAGAATGTAATATACATCTTATAGGTAGCAATACACAACAGAATGTAATACACATCTGTTATAAGCATCACAACACAACATAATGTAATACACATCATGTGATAAGCACAACAAAATGTAATACACACAATGTTATATGCATCACTACACAAAAAAATGTAATACACATGTGATAAGTAACACTACAAAAAAATAAAACAAACACCAAGTGACAAGTCTTACAAAACAACAGATTATATCATCAGAATCAATCTTATATAATGTATTATTGCATGCTTTTGTTACAACAAAAAAAAACTTTATTGTTGTAGAATCATAATCTTTTCAAATTTGGAAAAAGCAAAAATTATTTTGGAAAAAGCAATAAAAATATTCTTTTTAATTTTGAAAAAGCAATTGTCATTAAGTAGATATAGGTGTGTTTATTCTATTCAACATTGTCTTCTGAAGTAAATTAAAGATCTAAGGCTTGACACAAAGCTAATGATACATCTGTTAATACAGAAACATTTCATAAATACATTGACTTACAGAATATATGTACTTACAGAATATCCAGACAATTACAGTGACTAAATTTTCTGTCTCAGCTGTGGGCTGTTTGAGTTTCCACGTACAAAACATCCTCTGTATAATGTGCCGGCAATTAAACTGACCTGACCTATTTATCAAAGGTTTGGTCATTGAGACCTGAATCTGCTCATCATCATCAGATCCTTTATTTGGTCTGAAAAGTAAAGTTTGTAAAAGCCAAAATGACCTTGCGATACAAATAGTGAAAAAAAAATTGGAATAAACATAAATTTTGAGGCATTTTAATTAGACATTTTTGTAATAACATTGTCATATTACAACATGATCACTGTATATAATAAGATTACAATATTTTACAATCATGTTACATTAAATAATTAGTTTATTGCCAGTGAACATATATTGCCCAATATATAATTATATGAAAATATTATAAAATTATGGGCACTGAACTGCATATGTACTTTCATTAAGAAAACAAGTATGTTTATCTTTACTGGTTTAAAAAACTTAATATTTGGCCTGACAAATGTATTTAATAGAATTTAACATCCTTTTGAGCTCAATGTTCATAAATAATTTCTGCATTACATTGGAACACAAAAAACACATGCTTCTATTCATTAGATAAAATTTTGACCATCATTAAAATCACTGTATTGCAGCACTGAATATAACCTCATGTTGTTAAACATAGGGACCTCAGATCTGCACTAAATAACATATCCTGAAACCAAGAGTTTACATTCTGTTTTGTCAGTAGGAAATTAAAAACAGTATCAATACCACAATAGTTTGTGGTCAACTGTAATACATGAACTGATTTATGAAGTAAAATAAAGGTAAAAATGTTTAAACATCAAAACTGAATCATAAGAAAAATTTTTTTTAAAAATACGCTGATTCAGCACAGAGATAATTAATTATGATGAGAGACTGGTCTCCTCATACAGTTATAAAGTATTATTATTTTTAAATTGCAAAAAAAATGTACCAGTTTAGTGTTCAACTTCAGATCTATCATTAATTCTCAATAGCCATGAGAAGACAGACAATCCACTCTGATTAATACCTTGGCACAGAGAGTTGTTGTAAATTAAATTTGAAATTAGACCATTTAAAAAGAACCATGCAGTGTAACATGATAAATGTTCTATGTGACAAAATAGGTAATTTATTCATAAATTTCATGTCGGATCAAGTTTGAAGAGCAGATGTGGGGAAAATATCACAAAGATCTGAGATTAAATATGAAAGTGAATTAGTTATATGGTGACACAGAAAAAAATAATTGACAAACAGTATGATGATACATACAAAATTGCTATGAATTTAGAAGTTGGAAAAACACCTTTCAACACTGCAATTCAGTTCAGTTACATTCAAGTAGAGAAATTAACTCAAAAGGCAATTAAGGAGGTGATTGAGAACAAACTCTGATCATATGGTCAAACATCACTCTTCAGATAGTTATTGGTGATGACAAATCATGGCCAAGACTTTAACTTCAGTTTTATATTCAGTAAAATATTTGAAAAGCGATCCAGACAGTAGTAGCAAATGGGTAGCTGTAAAGTTTTCAATAATTATCAGCATTTTCACTTGTATCTGCTCTAAACTATTGTAATTTCTCTTAACATATGACACTGCAACAAACGCAAAGATGCACATAGATGCCTTTTATATACACAAGACCCCCACCAATTGAAGGATAAGATCACTAATTAATTTCCCATTAAATTTACTTTTTATTTATTAAAAATAAAAGTATGTTCAGCATCAGATTGGCATACAAATCACACATGATTCCTTGATTAGAATTATGAAAAATTTTAAACCTTGAGAACAAGTGTTCCACTACATGTTTTTAATCCTAATGCTGTTAAACAGTGGAACTTGGTTCTCCTTTAAGTATCTTGCATCATAAATTTGTATCCTATTTTATCAGTAGAATATTATATCAAAATAAATGTTAATATTGTGATTTCAACTATAATACATATAAGGAAATTTATGAAATAATGAAGCAAAATAATTAAATCCATATATCGAACATATTTAGTACTCTATTTTTTTGTATTCTCCTACCAAAAGAATGATTCTTTCCCTTTAAAATAATTAGTCTTCTGATATTTTATATTTAACATTTCCAAGAATAGATAAATTGCTTTTTCCGCTGGCAGTACTGATTTAATAATTATACATGAGACCACTTGTCTTGAAAGACCATTACATTAGGCTGAAGTTGTGATCTTTCAAGACAGGAGATCTTTCAAGACAGGTTTTACATTTTATCTTATTTCTCTTATTATGTCACTGTAGATAAGACAAACATTGAAGCAAGATCATTAAGTCTCAAACTGTTCAACATATTTCAACCAGACTTGGTACACATGCCAAGCAAACCACACAAAGGTGCCTTCTGAAGTATGTTAGCCAGGCAACTGAATGTTAAATAAGCATTATACAGTTTAGGATGTAATACAGAGTATAAGATCAAGGATGCTTGAAATACCTGTTAATAATTCACATGATCCTTAAAAACAAAAGAAAAAAATTCTTTTTGGTGTCATCCATAAACAAATGAAAAGATAGCTTCAGTGTAATAGTCGTTTATAAATTGTTCTACATTTGGTATCAATGGTCATGGCAAACTAACAAAATCTGCACAAAATTTAAAGATCTATAGGATAAGATGCCATCTATCAACTTTGCTTGAAACTGATCCATCGACATTTGAGATGAAGATTAAAACAGCCAATTCCAACAAAAAACACAATCTATAAATGAGACAATACCACACCCTAATTTAATAACCGCTCCGGTGGCCTAGTGCTTAGAGTATCCACTTCGGATGCATGAGGTCGTGGGTTCGATCCTCGGTCGTGTCATACTATAGACTTACAAAAATGGTACTAACAGTTACCTCACTTGGCGCTCAGCATTAAGAGGTTAGTGTTAGGACTGGTTGGCCTGGTGTCAGGATAATGTGACTGGGTGGGACATCATACTACATGTCTGTGGCATAATGCCCCAGTGCTAGACATCACTATAAACTGCTACTGCAGACATTGTAGCCATATGACTGAAAAATTGTTAAAGCTATGTTAAAAATCATAATCACATCACCACACCCTAATTTAACTTAACTGTCCAGTGAGCTACAAAACACTTATTGATGAATACAAGAACTTTTTGTCCTTATAAGAACAAGAATTCCATGCAACAAAAATTCTTACTTGTAGATTATGTTATGATATATCCTCCATGTATAAACCTTTCAATTACATCAACACAAAATCTGGGTGCTGTGACAGTTCAGCGGTCAGTCCAAATGAGTTAAAATCCTGCAAAGAGGCTGGGTTTGTATATCCCTATGCAAATCACTTCACTGGCTTCAGCATGATCTCACCACTGATGTGCTGACGCACCAATTAACAACATTAAAACCAACAAAATATACTTTTACACACAATCCTAATGGCTATGCCAATGTCACAGAAAAATAATGCAGCTGAGACAGTTCTAACTACCAAACTTACAATTTGCTATAGTCTCCATTGTTTGTATCTTCCAGTCCTCCAATGCATATTACTTTATACCTGAAAACAAAAAATTAAGCAAACAATCCAATAAATATAAATTATAGTCTGAGACTTGCTAAACCCAACTGAAATACCTGAAAATAAAACTAGTGTTTCTGCACGTTGTGGCATGTTATGACACATCAGTACAATAGTGGTTAAACTAAAATATGCATACACATTACTTTATTCCTGGAAAAAAGAAAACTATTAAGCAAACAAAGCAACAAATCAAAACTGGAGAGACAGCCTAATTAAAGTATCTTAAAATAACACTGATGTTATTTCATGTATGTTGTTGATGTTGTTTTTGGTGTGTAATACCATTTTCCAGGACATGATAAGCTTAAGGATAAAAGTGAAATGAAGTTTAAAAAATTTTAGTAGGTTCTTTTTTAGGTTTGTCAGTGTTTTACATTTCAGACACATTGTGAGAATAATATTTATTAAATATTTGATAAAGTATGCTTCGAATTTATTTTCAAAATAAAAATGAAAACAAAGATACTGATAATATTAATAATTAAAAAATAAATAACTGCAAGTCTTAAGAAATTCTCAACTACTTAGCTAGCCTAATGAAGAAACATAACTTTGTAAAAAAAAATAAAAAACCTAAAAAATACTATTTTGGTGGGAACAGGCAGAGCCATTACTTTTTTGTTCCAAATTTGAGGGATTTTTTATTTTGGTTTCCTTTGGTCTTTCTAGGCACTGTAAAAAATATCTAAGGTCAAATGAAATTTTAAAGTTTTTTGCAGTCCACTTCCAACCTGGTAGGCTCTATGTGACAACCAGCATAACTAGTAGAGGAAGAACCCAGAAAAATCCTTACAAGAATTACCAACCCATGAAAAGCTACTGGCATACACAAATTGACCAAGCCTCGAACCCATTCAGTGATCTAAAAACTTCAGACCACTGGGCCACCTGGGGTTCCTTCATGTATGTGTGGTGCATAACATTTTAAAACACACTGGAAAAATAGTGGCTATACAGTAATCTGTTCACAGACATGAATGCACCAACATTTTTTGGGTACAACATAAATGGAACACTTAACCAAAATCATGGAGATGTGAAGTAAAGATCACAGTGGAAAAGGTCTGGTAAGATAATGCTGTTCAAACATAAATGCATCAATACATAAAGTTGTGAGCCTCTGTCACTAATAATGCCAAAGAAATGGACATAAACATAAAACTGAACTGGTCACATAAGAGTAGCATGTCACAGTGACCTACTTTTATTCACATTGTTGTACTAATCTATATACTAAGGTGCATGACACTATGAAAAAATGATTGAGAAACTGACACTAACACAACTTAATTAAGTCTACAGAAGCATGAAATGTCAGTGATCTACTTTTTGGTATGATGATGTGTTACTGACTAATATCAGTCTACATCCTAACTTGCATGACTCTGTGACAATTAATGCCTGGGACACCCTCAAAATGGATTCTTAACCAAAGTCATATAAGCACAAAATATAAGTTATACTGTTCTAATTTTAGAAGGGTACTCACAAAGATACATCTACATACCAAAGCTGCATCCCTCTGTTGCATAAGAAACTAATCCTAATGCAAATCACAGGCAAAGGTACTGGATCAAGAAAGTTATGTCACCTTAACCTACTTTTCGTTGATATGTGGAACTAACCAAAATGCATCCCCATTCAAATTTTCATTACCCAGGAACTTCCAATGCTCAGAACTGACCCAAACATTACAGTGAACCCATGCATAATGGTCATATGGACAAGGGTAACACTTTCTGTCCATTCTGAATTCATAGTGGGACATAATAAAAGAACTCAGCTTAATTTAATTATGGTGGTTATTTTATTTACAACTGAAGCCATCACAAATATCATTAAATATTTCTTTTTGTTTTAGCTTTTGACCCCTTCCTCATAAGCTCCCTGCTTAGATAAAGATGAGACAAGAAAATTAGTGATGTGACACATTAACACCCTCATTTTCATGTAAACATAAATTGTTGAATTAAATTATATAACTGGACAAGAATAAAATGAAAATGCCCATCTAACAGTCTTGAAATGTGTATGCTCAGATTTTTACATGACCTATTTTATTATTAAATTATTCTTATTGTATTATTTTCACATTATTACTATACTAGAATCCTAACTATACAGGATGACAAGTATACTAAAATCTTAA
This sequence comes from Potamilus streckersoni, assembly GCA_016746295.1. Taxonomy (NCBI): domain Eukaryota; kingdom Metazoa; phylum Mollusca; class Bivalvia; order Unionida; family Unionidae; genus Potamilus; species Potamilus streckersoni. Next base: position 291,319 of record JAEAOA010002318.1, on the reverse strand, counting down.
CTTTAAAAGATGAAAACTATAAAAGAATCTTTACTGTACGAGATGTGATCTATAAAAGAATCTTTACTGTACAAGATGAGAACTATAAAAGAATCTATACTTTACAAGATGACAACTATAATAGAATCTTTACTGTACAAGATGACAACTATACTAAAATCTTGACTGTACAAGATGACAACTATAATAGAATCTTTACTGTACAAGATGAAAACATGAATCTTTACCCTGCATGATGACAACTATACTGTTATGCATATTTAATTTGCATTGTTTGTTTGCTAATTATTTTTTATTTTGTTTTATTTATTACATGTTATGGGTTTTGTAAATATTGAATTTTAGAGCTGGCCTTGTCCAAAATCAAGTTCATCTTCCACCTGACCTGAATCATTGACTTTGGTTTTGTAAACAACTTTTCTATCTCCAGAACATTGGAAATTGTCCCATGGCATGCTGGGTCTGCCTATGTTTATAACAATTTACATTATAAATATAGTAACAGACCAAAAAATACTTATAATAAAGATTATTCGATAAATTAAATTTTGGCCTTATTCTGGATTATTCTTTTGTGTCTAAGTTTTTATATAATACTGTTCTCTAAAAATTTAATTAATATTTTGGCAGGAATCATTTATATTGTTGCATTCAGATTCTGATTTGCATGAAATAATTTATTTATTCTCTGGAAATACAAAGTGCTCTATATAATTTTCTTAGAAAGAAACTTTAACTGGGAATTAAAGTGAATTCAAACAAGGAAATATTGGGCTACATTGCTGTGATTCAGCAAAAATCATGGCACATCTACAATATACAGGGCATCTCAAATACATCAACACTTTCAATGTTGGATTTATTTTGGAATACAACTAAAGTTTATTCAGAACTTTAATCATTAGGACTTGTGTTATAAATTCTAGGATTATTTGGGATTTAATTCACTAAAACATAAGTTAGTTTTACATTTTCACTTTGTATTCTAGAGAAAAAAAAAATCATTTAATGAATACTTTATAATTTGTTAGTTTTTGCTCTTTTCTGTTACTTTGTTTAACAATGTTACAATTACAAGATCACAAATATATTTGAATCTTTACAAAATGACAACTAAATTAGAATCTTTACAAGATGACAACTATACTAGACGTTTTACTGTACAAGATGACAACTATACAAGAATCTTTACTGTACAAGATGACAACTATAACAGAATCTTTACTGCTCAAAATGACAACTATATTAAAATCTTTACTGTACAAGATGACAACTATATCTGAATCTTTACTGTACAAGATGACAACTATATCTGAATCTTTCCAAGATAACAGTACAAAAATATTTTACTTGCAAGATAAAAATGTAATTGTTTTAAAAAATTCAGATACAGTGCACACTGTTATTAGAGTTTTTGTTTCAACCTATAACATATCTGCAAAAGAGCAATACATTACCTGAGAAGAAGAACACATACAGCAACAAGAGTATAGGCAAGTAGAGTTCCAATTGACATCATGTCAACAAGTTCACTTAGGTCAAAAAGCATTGCCATCACACCTAAAAATACATATTTATAGTTTTCCTCTAAATAGCACACATATAATGTATTTAGTATTTCATGCATCTAACATCATTGGACATGTATAAGAATGAAATGTGCATTACATGAGTAAGACAAGTGTATAAAAGTAACATGTGTTCAAGTATGATATGTATATGATAGGAACATAAGACAGGAGTATTACAGCAATGATATACATGTATATGATATGAATGTTTATGAAATGACTTGTGACATGTGTATGAGTATGATATATGTACAAATATGGCACATGCATTACATAGATGTCACACAAGTATATGCCATAGTATTACTGGTGTATATGAGTCTGATGCATGAAACAAGAGTATGACACAAGTGCAATATATATATAATAGTTTGACATTTGTACAACATGGGTATGCCATGTACAACCTCTGTATCAGATTTAAGTGCAACAAAAATATTCATTTTATGACAGCCTGATTAGTAATAAAATTTCTTTTGTTTCACATTTTCAAAACGAAACAGCTGTATTATATCTGTGTCTGAAAAAAATCAAGCCACTTGATGCTTTCTCAGCGATTCATATAATAAATAATCTTGCTTCATCATTCATAAACAGAATTAAAATTTCTTTAGAAATTAATTAAACTTGTTGAGTAGCTATAATGTTGTTTACTTTCTAGAGCTGATCTGGGAAGGTATAAAAATAATACAGAAAAAAGCAATGAAAAGGGATAAATGCAATTCAATTAATTCATGATGGCAATCATTCATTTATCACCAAGTTACCCCAAGCATGAAGGCCCCTTATGAGTGGAAAACATCTGGATTTTATTTCCCTGTTGATGTTATGATAATATGCAAAAATATCTGGATTTTATTTCCCTGTTGATGTTATGATAATGTGCAAAATTATCTGGATTTTATTTCCCTGTTGATGTTATGATAATGTGCAAAAAGATCTGGATTTTATTTCCCTGTTGATGTTATCCATAATGTATAAAAACAATTTTTTTTAAAAGTAACTTACGTTTTTCTGAGAATACTTACCCAATGATATTATGTTAGGAATATTAGCCTGCTAACTTGCAATCTAGCATTACTAAAAGAAGAAAATCATCTTTTTCTGTCTATTTTTACAAAGGGCAATAACTCTTGCAATGAATAAACGAAGGAGATGCAAACACTCGCTGAAATTCAAGTCCTGTTGGAAATGGACTCAATGAGATTGTCAAATCTGATTACACCAACATGAGGAAGTTGCACTGAATTCCAGTAGTTTTGAAAATTTCATGTCTAGATGGAAGAAATCATTGGATGAATGCAGCCCTGATTTTTCCCAGCTCACTAGAAAAAGTCTAGATCATCAAAAAGAGATAGAAGATTGTTTCTTGCCTTGGGTAGAATATAATTTACCATATGTTTCTGGAGAATGCTGTCCAGGTATGCTGCCATCATTGTAGATGATGATGATCTGAACAGGGTGAAGATATAATCCATAATCTTGTAAAAGCCAAGGGCTGGTGTTGATGCCGAAAGGAGAACTTTGAACGGATTAACTGTACTGTGGTAAGCAAATTGGAGAAAAAGTTCATGAAACGGGGTAGACAATGATGTAAAAGTATGTTTCGGTCAGACCGATACTGACAGCATACACATCCTATCAAACAGAGAGGTGGATTGAACTCACCGTCTCTATTATGAATTGGTTGAGGTGACTCCATTCAATGATGGGTCTCAACATATCTGCTTTCTGAAGAAGAAAAAAAACAGCCTTTAATAAAACCAAAAGGATTGTGGTCCCAACACATGCTCTTATGGGGTTGGGGGGAAGTATAAGCAGCAATATCTCCTTTAGTGAAAAGATGTTTTTCTCCCAATCTGATGGTGCTTTGATAAAGAGGTGGAGAGGGAAGGGAATTGACTATGAATGAAACCCAAAACCCCTCCACATGTCCTGGATCACACACACCCCATTCCATTCTAAGAGAATAGGGACATCCAGTAAGATAAAAACCTGGTTTCTTACCACATCTGTACAACTGCTCCCTATGGATCAGTATTGTCAATCTATGAATGCGAAGATCCCCTGCCCTGAGGTCGTTTAAAATCCAATCATACTGGCAGAGTGGTTCCAAATGCCCTTGTGGGTTGAGTCATGAGGTGAAAGGAATGCCTACACACTTCTTCTATTCTTCCTCCAAAGCATCAATGACCCGGACAGGATCATCCAGAAAGAGTGGTTATGATAAGGTTTGAGATACCTGAATTACAGATGGGCAAATGGACAGGTACCAAATCCCATCCAAATGTCAGTTACTTCTGGAGATGATGTGAATGTTCTACCATGTTTAATGTACTCTCAGGAGGTTGAAAGGGTGTGTCAGTAGTATCATCATAATCCAGATAGAAGTCAGATAGTCTGCATTATCATGAACCTGGTAAACAATTCATAAAGGTAGCCTGTTGTGTGGCTTCTGTTGGTTCAACCAGGTCAGGACAAATCATTTATGAGGTAAATGTCAAGAAAACTGTCAATGACCTTCATCCCACATAATAATAATGTCTAAAGTTAGTAGTGTACGATTAAAATTGAATGCTATGCTAAAAGCCACTGCTCTAATCTCAATACAAACAAAAACCTCATTGGTTTATAAACCCAAGACATTATAATACATTTTCTTTATAAGCACTGCGCATAAATCTAACCTACACTGGACATTATAATACATTTTCTTTATAAGCATAGTGTATAGATCCATCCTACCCAGGACTTTATAATACATTTTCTTTCTAAGCATAGTGTATAGATCCATCCTACCCAAGACTTTAAAATACATTTTCTTTATAAGCATAGTGTATAGATCCATCCTACCCAAGACTTTAAAATACATTTTCTTTATAAGCATAGTGTATAGATCCATCCTACCCAGGACTTTATAATACATTTTCTTTATAAGCATAGTGTATAGATCCATCCTACAAAGGACTTTATAATATTTCTTTTATAAGCATAGTGTATAGATCCATCCTACCCAAGACTTTATAATACATTTTCTTTATAAGCATAGTGTATAGATCCATCCTACCCAAGACTTTATAATACATTTTCTTTATAAGCATAGTGTATAGATCCATTCTGCCCAGGACTTTATAGTACATTTTCTTTATAAGCATAGTGTATAAATCCATCCTACCCAAGACTTTATAATACATTTTCTTTATAAGCATAGTGTATAGATCCATCCTACCCAAGACTTTATAATACATTTTTTTATAAGCATAGTGTATAAATCCATCCTACCCGGACTTTATAATACATTTTTTTTATAAGCATAGTGTATAAATCCATGCTACCCAAGACAATAAAAACTGAGCTGAGATAACATGCATTTCTTGCTTTTGTCACAGACTTGGTTTGCTTGATTGATGCTGCTTGGGGATTTAATACCATTTCTAAGTGCAAGAGTGGCTATACATGGCAGCCAGTATTATAGGTGGAGGAAGATGCTGGGAAACTTCTGTTAAGAACCACCAACCAATGGGAAGCTAATGGCAACTTTCTCACATAGACACAATGGCCAAGCCTGAGATTCAAACCCACGTGAACAGAGGTGAGATGACAGTGATCAGTACAGATAATCACTGAAGACCACTATACCACCTTGGACCCAATACCTGCATGTAGATGAGATAGAATATAATTGTACCTACACATAGATGAGATATAGCACACCTGTACCAGCATATATATAGCATGCCAATACCTACATACATATGAGATATAGCATACTACTACCTGCATAAAGATCTAGCATACTTGTACCTGCATACAGATGAGATCTAGCATACTTGTACTTGCACAGAGATGTGATACAGCATACATGTACCTGTGTGCAGATTAGATGTAGCATAATTCTACCTGCATAAAGATCAAAAATAGCATACAGATAAGATAGAACATACTTTTACCAGCATATAGATGAGATATAGTATACTGCTACCTGCATACATGGGAGATACTTGTATCTGCATACACATGTGATACAGCATACTTGTACCTGTATACAGATTAGATTTAGCATAAGTGTACCGCCTTACTGATGAGATCTAGCATACCTGTACCTGTACACTCATGAGATTGGACATACTTGTACCTGTATACAGATAAAATATATCACACTTGTACCTGCATAGAGACAAGATAAATAATACCTGTACCTGCAAAAATCCCTGAGATAATAGTGGCTATAAATGGGGTCTTCAAGCGGTCATTCACTTTGGAAAGGAACCGAAATATCAAACCATCACTGGCAATGGCATACAATACTCTCGGCAGTGGAAACATGGCTCCGAGCAAGCTGAAAGGAATGGATGAAGCATTAAACTGTTGGAAAATAAATATTAACAAATTATTTGTCAGATTGAAAAGGTCTTTCAAAATGGGTGTAAAATGCTTTAAGTCACACATGACTACTCTGTAATTACAGTATTGTTCTTCCAAAGTGAGTAAATACTTTATGTCACACATGATTGCTCAGTAATTACAGAATTTATCTTCTGAAGATTATAAAATACTTTATGTCACACATGATTGCTCAGTAACTACAGTATTTATCTTCAAAAGGGATGTAAATGCTTTATGTCACACATGACTGCTCAGTAACTACAGTATTTATCTTCCAAAAGGATGTAAATGCTTTATGTGACACATGACTGCTCAGTAATTACAGTATTTATCTTTCAAAGGGTGTAAACACAAATAATTACTGAGTAAATACAGTATTTATCCTCCAAAGGGATGTAAATGCTTTATGTCACACATGACTGCTCAGTAACTACAGTATTTATCTTCAAAGGGTGTAAATGCTTTATGTCACACATGACTGCTCAGTAACTACAGTATTTATCTTCCAAAGGGTGTAAATGCTTTATGTGACACATAACTGCTCAGTAATTACAATATTTATCTTTCAAAGGGTGAAAATACTTTGTCACACAAATTATTACTAAGTAACTACAGCATTTATCTTCCTAAAGGGTGTAAAATGCTTTATGTCATATATGACTGTTCAGTAACTACAGTATTCATTTTCCAAAGAGTTTAAATGCTTTGTCACACATGAATGCTCAGTAACTATAGTATTTATCTTCCAAAGGGTGTAAGTACTTTGTCACACAAATTACTACTGAGTAACTACAGTATTTATCTTCCAATGGGTGTAAATGCATTATGTTAAACATGACTGCTCAGTAACTAAAGTATTTATTTTCCAAAGAATTTAAATGCTTTATGTCACATATGAATGCTCAGTAACTATAGTATTTATCTTTTAAAGGGTGTAAATACTTTATGTCACACATTATTACTGAGTAACTACAGTATTTATCTTCTTATTTATGTCACACATGACTGCTCAGAAACTACAATATCAAAATGTACCATCTAACACTCATTCATCATATACAATAATTTTAAATTTTGTCAGAAACATTTCAAATATGTCCCAATTTACAGATATGTTTTTGGGGAAAAGATTTGTCACTCAATATACGATCAAACTGAATTGAGTGTCTAGATTCAGATCCCTAGTGTTGAGGATGATATAATGGTAGGATTCAAACCTGCAAACTTTCGATCACACAGCACATAAAATGTTGAGCATAAAAAAGTGGTTCCCACCTCACACCCATATTGATATTATTAATTAAGCATAATACAGTGGTTCACCTCACATTCCATTACTAGGCCACCTATTATATAATGATAAACTAGCCTTGTAAAAGAGAGGGCCATTCAGCATAGGGACTGGAGGATTTGAGTCTGTAACTTTACTTTACTTATATGAGTCTGACCATGTTTTTCAGTATAAAATGCTATAGGTCTACTTATTTTTATGGGCATAATATTCAGAATATCTCATTTATCTTATGACTCATTGTACAGCATATGATGTCATGAGTTTTGTCCTACATTATTTAATGTCAAAGCATCATTTCTGAAACTATCTTCTAATCCATATAACCCGTGCAAGACTGAAGCATTTTCATGTTAACCACTTGAAGAACCTGCATGAGGATCTACCATCCAAGATTGTGTTTTAAATGAGAATGAGCTTTATAAAAAAAATTTTAATCATGTTTTAAGTATTTGAGGTGCACCACCTTTATCTTTTGTTTAATATACACTGTACAGAATTTTACCATTTTTACATTTTATATTGTGTCTTGTACTTCACATTTGCATTTATTTGAAAGGTTTTATCTTCAAGGTACTTTTGTGGTATTTCTGTGTGCAATTCATCAATACACATTTTTTAAGCACCTACTTTTCTTTGTTGTCAAAAAGCTACTATTGTGCTGAGGTGCCATAAAGCACTAATACAAAGTAACAAACAATCATAGAAGTATAAATGACCGAATAATTATTCAAGCTTTTTACTGGACGTTTAGTTCTCTTTATGCACTGTGTGTGCCAATGAGGAACCATTTTGTTTAAAACTGCAGCAGGGATTATCCTATCCTACAATAATGTATATTCCTGCGCTCAACATCTGTTACAACATTTATCTCCCTTGATTAGGATCACCTCACCTCTTTTGTAAGCATATATGCTTGGAAATTAATCTTTATGAACCCACCTTGTAGACAGACCACAAATGGCTCCAACAGCAATGATGTATTTGGCCACATCCCATCCAACTCTTTCAAACACTGCTGGCAATGGGGCATTGACGTCAAGAAGATAGTATGGACACATCAATGTAATCACTGTGGAGATACCAAAGTATGCCAAGAAGCAGGCAAGAAGGGATATCACAATGCTAATGGGTATGGCTTTCTGTGGATTCTGAACCTCTTCACCTGGAAAAAATAATATAATATGAATGTCTCCCTGTACATTTGTTATTCTTATGCATCTTCTGTCAACCAGATAGAGTTTAGCTAAATTTGTTCCGAAGCTGCATAAATATATCTTATCCTTTGGCTAGACCATTTCACACACAATCTCTATAGTGTCCTTTTCTGGATGTCACTACTGAACATAGTGCAATGTACAAACCTGACACTGCCTTTTCATATCAATGTTTATTCAGACTTTCCTTAAATTAGCCAGGTTCATTTTTGCCATGTTTATTTTGCCATGTGTCACCTGTTATTTAATCCAAGGAAGGCGTGTTTCTGAAGAAAAAAAATCACAAGAAATCTTAAATTGCAACATTTTTTGCACCAAATATTTCAGTGGGAGAATACATCCTGCTCTCAAGTGCAAGCCATGGACACACAAACAAGGATATCAACAGGAGCGTGCTCTGCATTACAACTAGTAAATTAAAAACACCAAAGGTTACATCTAAACAGTATTTCTTTAAAAAATCATTTTCATTTGTGATTTATAACAATTTATTATCAGGGAATTCAGTTGAAAGGTGGAAGCTTGTTTAAAACTGACTCCCCTTTTTTTAAGAAATTTAAAGTTTCAATAATTGTCTACTGACTTAACAAATACATATACAAATATAAATATATACATGATCAACCCCACCATATCTAACTATTTCAGAGATTCTATAATACAACATGCAGCTAGAAATGATGAAATATACTTGTATGACTGTGACCTGTATATTAATTTGAAACATGGTGCAATAATTTTTTGAAGGACTACACTGCCATAGAAATTTTCATCTTAACTTCATATTGCCGTATCATATTATCTTTACTGTAGCCAATAATGTGAAAAGGCCACAATGTGTCTTATTGACATTCTAACTTAAAGTGAAAAGCTGTTTTGAACTCTCAACAGTATTTATTGTTTGAAACAAGATTTAGGAATAAATTATTTATGCATAATATATTAGGTTCTCAATTGCATATAATGAATTTGATCCACATGAACACCATAATACAAATGAATTCTATGTTTGTCTCAATTCAGGCAATCTTTAAGGTTCCAGTGACACTCACTAAGACAGGCATGGATATATGAATAACCAGGCTTTCTGTAGATATACAAAGTTACAGTGACACTGAGACAGGCATGGATACATGAATAACCAGGATTTATGCAGGTATACAAAGTTACAGTGACACTGAGACAGGCATGGATACATGAATAACCAGGATTTCTGTAGGTATACAAAGTTCAAGTTACACTTATTAAGACAGGCATGGATTAAATAACCAGGATTTATGCAGGTATACAAAGTTACAGTGACACCGAGACAGGCATGGATACATGAATAACCAGGATTTCTGAAGGTATACAAAGTTCAAGTGACACTTATTAAGACAGGCATGGATTGAATAACCAGGATTTGTGCAGGTATACAAAGTTACAGTGACACTGAGATGGGCATGAATACATGAATAACCAGGATTTATGCAGGTATACAAAGTTCTAGTGACACTAAGACAGGCTTGGATACATGAATAACCAGGATTTCTGTAGATATACAAAGTTACAGTGACACTGAGACAGGCATGGATATATGAATAACCAGGATTTCTGAAGGTATACAAAGTTCAAGTGACACTTATTAAGACAGGCATGGATTGAATAACCAGGATTTATGCAGGTATACAAAGTTACAGTGACACTGAGACAGGCATGGACACATGAATAACCAGGATTTCTGTAGGTATACAAAGTTCAAGTGTCACTCACTAAGACAGGCATGGATTGAATGACCAGGATTTATGCAGGTATACAAAGTTACAGTGACACTGAGACAGGCATGGATACATGAATAACCAGGATTTCTGTAGGTATACAAAGTTCAAGTGACACTTATTAAGACAGGCATGGATTGAATAACCAGGATTTATGCAGGTATACAAAGTTACAGTGACACTGAGACAGGCATGGACACATGAACAACCAGGATTTCTGTTGATATACAAAGTTCCAGTGACACTGAGACGGGCATGGATACATGAAAGACCAGCCTTTCTACAGTAATATATAATGTGTACAATGCCCAATGACAGGCTGACTATATTGATAGATTTTGTCCATTACTCAATTTCTTAATTCAAATTTTATGATCTTTTCAAGTTGGTCTAAACTCAATAAATCCTTGCTTCATGTATTATTCAAATATCTCTAATGATTCTTTTCATATTTACCAAGTTTCTGCCTGACAATTTCAACTCAAGTCTGTTTTTGATCAGCCACCAACAAATGCCTAAGTCTCATCTCAGAAATATATTTACACAAAGTTGTCAGCAAAAGTTTCTGAACCAGCACAAGATGATGTGACTATATTATACTTCCTGTGAGACAAGTGTCAATTCCTATTGTGGCTTAAATGTTCAAATGAGGTTTTGAGACATGTTATTGTAACATGAATGGGCAATTTTGTATATTCAAACTATCAGTTTTATTAATGGTTCTGTTTTCAACCATCATTTTTCATTTTTCTCATATACAATCATGATGTATCTAACCTAAAATCTTATCAGATGAAATTTATAATAATAATAATAATAATAATAATAATAATAATAATAATAATAATAATAACAAATAGTACAGCACCCCCTCAATATAAAGTCATTCATTTTAACATAGTTATTGTTATAATGACAAGATTGGTCATGAATTCCATATAATAAAGTGATTATAAAATTACATGTATCATATACTTCATTATAATGTCATCTGTCTGTAAGACATACTCCTTGGCTCCCATGGACAGCATTATAATGAAAGAGCACATTATAAGCAGGATGTGCTTTACTTTTTTGAAGGCCATCTCATTATAAAGCATTAAACTCCACGACTCCCATAGACCATTATAATGAGGGTGTAGAGTACTTTGTTAGAAGGCCATCTCACTATAAAGTATTAAACTCCATGACTCCCATGGACCATCATACTGAGGGTGTACAGTACTTTGTTAGAAGGACATCTCACTATAAAGCAATAAACTCCATGACTCCCATTGACCATTATAATGAGGTTGTACTGTAAAGAATTAAACTTCTTGACTCCAATGGACCATTATAATGAGGGTCTACAGTACTTTGTTAGAAGACCATTTCACTATAAAGCATTAAACTCCATGACTCTCATGGACTATTATACTGAGGGTGTACAGTACTTTGTAAGAAGGACATCTCACTATAAATCATTAAACTCATTGACTCTCATTGACTATTATAATGAGGGTGTACTGTAAAGCATTAAACTTCATAACTCCCATGGACCATTATAAAGAGGGTGTACTGTACTTTGTTAGAAGGCCATCTCACTATAAAGCATTGAACTCTATGACTCATATAAACAGTATTATAATGAGGGTGTATTTTACTTTGTCAGAAGGCCTTCTCACTATAAAGCATTATACTCCTTGGCTCCAAAGGACTGCATTATAATCAGGAAATATTTAACATTTAATTCATTATTAGGACATCTCACTATAAGGAATTTTACCACTGGCTGTAATGGATAGTAATGAGGAAGGATTTTAATATGTAATACACTATAAGGCTATCTCAGCACAACAAATAATACTTCATGAATCCCATGGATAGCACCATAATGATGGAGTATTTTTTTTTTATAATTTATTATAAGGCCCTCTTACTATAAGGAATTTTACTTTATGAATCCCATGGATTATTATATTGAGATTTGGCAAGCAACACATTATCACCAACCTGTAATAGCATTAATATCAAACTCAACAAATCACCAACCTGTAGTGGCAATAGCATCAAAGCCAACAAATGCGTAGAAACAAGTTGCTGCCCCTGAGATCATTCCTGAGAACCCAAATGGAATGAATCCACCATCTCCCACTGTCACATTGGCTGATTTCACCTGAAAATAGTTGCAATAAAAATATATATAACTATATGCTACTATATTAACATTAATCACACATTATACTTAGCATATACTGCCTTATAGTGAGGTAACCTTATAACACATATTATAAATGTATATAATACAATAGAAAATGTATTATAATGAAGGGTGCTATAACAAAGAAGAACTGTATAATAATGCCTTTAATTTTTACATTCTCTAATATGGACTAGTCTGATGATTATTACTCAGGGATGAAAGGCAATTGATTTTTACAAAGACATATTAAGAATCTAATTACCAGTCAATAATATGTGGATAAGTCTAAAAATATTTGATTGCGTACAAATTAGCTTAAGCCTATAATCATGATCAAAGATCAAAGAAACAGTCATGAATGAATTTACCTACATAGCATGTGACAATTAATGATTCAATTGACAAATGAAATAACATGTCAAGGCATGACGGAATAGACAACCTAAATAACATGAATCAATAGGCATGCCTGAATTAACAACCAAAACAGTATGTGGCTATGAATGACTGAATTAACAACTGAAATACATACCTCTAATAGTTGTATGTTCCAGTTACAAACTTCTGATGGTTTTAATGTCCAGTTACATACCTCTGATGATTTATGTACCAGTCACATACCTCATATGGTTTTGTATTCCAGTTATATACCTCTGATGGTTTTATGTTCCAGTTACAAACTTTCTGATGGTTTTATGTTCCAGTTACATACCTCCCATGGTTTTGTGTTCCAGTTACATACATCTGATGGTTTTATGTTCCAGTTATATATCTCTGATGGTTTTATATTCCAGTTACATACCTCTGATGGTTTTATATTCCAGTTACATACCTCTGATGGTTTTATGTTCCAGTTGTGTGGATCGGCTTTAAATGCTCCACATATCACAATATATGTCACAACAAGCAAGTTGACTCCTGTGAATAAATTATTGAATCTTGAAGATTCCTTGACACCCACTGCCAATATCACTGAAATGGAGACAAAAAGACTTTCAGTTAAGTTCTTTCTTTTTTTAAAGAAATAATCAATTTTAAAAATTGTTGTTTAGTGAAACCTCAAAATACAATAAAACGGGAAAAAATACAATTTAAAATGTACAAGCAATAATTCTTATATGATCATGCCATTTCAGGATCAACATGTGAGATTTTGCAATGTCAGTTGCACATTTTGTTTGAAGCATGTTTATTTTAAAAAATTCCTTTCTGATTGGATTTGTGTACAATGCTTTTAAATAATGTAAAATCCCAATAGTTAGCCACCATTATACATGTAACTGGTTTAAACTAGCTTTTGATGAGCAATCACTTAAATGATGTTTTCATTGCAGGGATAGGGGTGAAGGAATCTTTTGATCTGGTGAATATTATCTAAGAAACATAATTTAGTAAATAGTCACCCCATCATCCTACCTCTACCTGTGTCACCCCATCATCCTACCTCTACCTGTGTCACCCCATCATCCTACCTCTACCTGTGTCACCCCATCATCCTACCTATACATGTGTCATCCTACCTCTACCTATGTCACCCCATCATCCTACCTCTACCTGTGTCACCCCATCATCCTACCTCTACCTGTGTCACCCCATCATCCTACCTATACATGTGTCATCCTACCTCTACCTATGTCACCCCATCATCCTACCTCTACCTGTGTCACCCCATCATCCTACCTCTACCTGTGTCACCCCATCATCCTACCTCTACCTGTGTCACCCCATCATCCTACCTCTACATGTGTCACCCCATCATCCTACCTCTACATGTGTCACCCCATCATCCTACCTCTACCTGTGTCACCCCATCATCCTACCTATACATGTGTCACCAAAACATCCTACCTATACATGTGTCACCAAATCATCCTACCTCTATCTGTGTCACCACATCATCCTACCTCTACATGTGTCTTCCATCATCCTACCTATACATGTGTCACCAAATCATCCTACCTATACATGTGTCACCAAATCATCCTACCTATACATGTGTCACCAAATCATCCTACCTCTACCTGTGTCACCCCATCATCCTACCTATACATGTGTCACCAAGTCATCCTACCTATACATGTGTCACCAAATCATCCTACCTATACATGTGTCACCAAATCATCCTACCTATACATGTGTCACCAAATCATCCTACCTATACATGTATCACTTTTAACATTATATAAACATACTTAAGTATATAGTGGTCTCATTTATAAAACTATTTGAACATACATCTATAAGACAAGCTCAAAAACACTGTTTTAACATACTCTAGTTAAAGATGACCTCATTTCTAACATTGTTTGCACATACTTCAGTACAAGATGGCATCACTTATAGTTTAAACATGATTTAGTAAAAGATGGCCTCACTTATAGCATGGGTAAATTCTATAGCTTCCAGTGTTATAAATTGTGGACACCTTACTGAAAGCCCTCAATTTGAGGACTGCAATTGTAGAGTATACATAAGTCTATTGTTTATACAAATATCTTAGAAAAGAGATGATTAGGTTATCCCTCTCTCTTTCCAATGCAAAATGAATAATGCCATCTCTCACAATGGAACTTGGAGGTTATTATAATTAAAAACTGGTGCTGATAAATACCCAGCTAGATATACACACAATAGTCTCCTAATGAAATATAGGTGCTGAAAATAAGATTACAAAACATTCAGTCAAATTAAATGTTTGCACTTTGAATTTTGTATGTTAATAAATTATAAATTTGTTTATAAGCAATGCAAACTAAAGAAATCATTTAGTTTTGACAGCCTTCAGCTATAACTGCATCAACTGTGATTAGTAATGAAACATTATTGAGTTCATGTGATGTCAATAATAATGTAGTTATGTGACAACAAACAAGAATCAGCTTAAGGCTGTTACAAAAATGGCCATCCAATTGGAAGTTAAGCAAATACAAATCTGAATTAACCTATCCGAGTCAAAAACCTGCACAAACATCCAAAATCCACAAAACTGCACACACGTTCTACAGAAAAGAGGACTGAAATCATCCACAAATTCAAACAGAGTGGAATCTATTCAATAATAAAATTTATGGAACCTGTCAAAAGTTTTATTGTGAGCAGAATTTTGTTAACCAATAGAAATACTTTGATACGGTCAGCAAGAAATTGATTTATTAAATCTAACAAAAGCAAATCTAAAATGACAGACCAAATATTCTGCAACATAAACATTATATTCTTTTAATTTTGTACTCCTCCTGAAATTTATGGCCACCTATTCATTGCAAGGAGGTGAAATTAATCAAAAGAACCATGCTATCCTTATAAATATGTTCCATAGTAATAAATATGCAGATGACAATTCACTGAAAAACATAGAGTGCAGACTGGTTTACCCACCTGTTAACAGTAAAGTGATGCCTAAAGCAAAGAAATCTGGATAGGGAGACAGCCCTGATATGCTCATGGGAACATTTTCCTTGAAGAAGTTTTGAATTTTATTGTCAATTAGAGAGTCAAAGTAAGAGCTCCAGGCTCGAGCTACACTGGCAGTACCTGAAAAAGGAGCAGAATCAACATATAGATATGAGTACATATGCTTGTGGAATAACTACTACTGTGTATAATTATATATATTAATTTGAGTTTTCTCCCTTGATATATAAACTTAACTGAAAGGCCAGTGAAACTAGTTTTTTGCTAATGATCGTAATAAGACGATACGGTTTTCGAGTTTTATTACAACTACAAAGAATAATGTCATTCAAGCTGCATAATCAGAAAGATATTTAATATTCAAAGTTGTTTCTTTAATAAAATTTGTCCATAAACTTTACATTGCAAGCCTGTATCTCAAGTTTGATCATAATCCATTCAATTCAAGCATACAGAAAAATGGCAAGCATTTGTCAACATAAGCACAAAGGAGAATTAAAGATGGATGTGGTTCTATATCATACATTTTCTTGGCTTTTAACAATGGAAAATACTGAGGAACAATTTTAAACATTGTCCAGTCCTCAGTTCCATGAATTGCTTTTAGAATTTCAAATCGAAACTCCTAAGAAAAAGTATAACATACCTATAACATATTCCAAAATAAGATTCCAGCCAATAACAAAAGCCATCAACTCCCCAACAGTAACATAGCTGTAAACATATGCTGACCCAGTTCTGGGAACTCTGGCACCAAACTCTGCATAACAAAGACCTGAAAATCAAAGAAAATTCCTTCTGATTCTCTCTTTAATATCCAATGTGCTGCTTATGAAAGGGTTATACTATTTTAAAAAATGTTGATAATTCATTATTATCACTATCATCATCATCTGCATGAATCCAACTTCCTCACATGACACAATATTCATTTAATATCAGCATTCTAATGTTTCATACTTAAAGCATGTAATTAGATACAGAAACAGTTTGTGACTTGAGAAATTATTATACACCACACAGTGAAATAATCTAACTTTGTAAAACAAATAATAATAATAAACATATTAATAATAATAATAATAATAATAATAATAATAATAATAATAATAATAATAATAATAATAATAATAATAATAATAATAATAATAATAATGACAATAATAATAATAATAATAATAATAATAATAATAATAATAATAATAATAATAATAATAATAATAATAATAATAATAATAATAATAAATAATAATAATAAATGTTATCCTTTTAACTCATAAACTATCTTATTTCAACATTATAAATGTTTAAAAATATTATTTCAGGCACTTTTCTTTTGTATATATTATATACCTGCCAGAATTGAGGCAAGAGCTGCTATGAGAAATGAAATGGCAACAGAGGGCCCAGCTGTTTCCCTGGCAACCTGCCCAGCCACAACATATATCCCAGCACCAAGGGTACTTCCAATTCCTGTTGAAATTTAAAATACATCAATTTTCATCTTAAGAACACTAATGACTATTTTCTCTTTTAAGGTATAAGTATTATAAACCAACTTATAAATAACAAACACATCACTTGTAACACTTATATACCATCTGGTGACCTTGACCTTCGATACTAACAGCGATCAAAATTATTTTATGAAGTTAACAGTGACAAAATAAATAAAATGACTAAAGGAAATGAAACAAAAGACAGAGTATTATCAACAGCACATTATATGCAAATATAGTATATGCTCACTTCATGTTTAATGAGTACAGCAAACACATTATATGCTCACTTCATGTTTAATGAGTACAGCAAACACATTATATGCTCACTTCATGTTTAATGAGTACAGCAAACACATTATATGCTCACTTCATGTTTAATGAGTACAGCAAACACATTATATGCTCACTTCATGTTTAATGAGTACAGCAAACACATTATATGCTCACTTCATGTTTAATGAGTACAGCAAACACATTATATGCTCACTTCATGTTTAATGAGTACAGCAAACACATTAAATGCTCACTTCATGTTTAATGAGTACATCAAACATAGTATATGCTCACTTCATGTTTAATATTATTCAGTGTAGATAAGTGAAATATATGTGCAAGAACTACTTTACTTCTTCATGTCACAATGACAATGAAATTTGTTCATTGGATCTCAATCAGCTTCTTCAATGCCACAAGTGTGAACCATCCACAAAATTTGGTCCAGGTATGTCATGTAGAACTAATGCTACCATGCAGAAACTGTTAATATTCAACCACTATGGTGGTCTTGACATTTGGCCTTTTGAATCCAAAATTTTTTGAATACTTTTTTAACCCATATGAAGGCCACACACAAAGTTTGTTAAGACCTAAAAGAAAAATGTTTCCAGTCAGCCAAGCACCCCTGTTTTTTGTTCCCTACTCTACTTTTTTCCCCAGATTAAAAGAAAACATTTTTTTAAAATTCCAAAACTGATATGAGCACCTAATTCAGCCGATTTAGGTCAGTATCTGAATTACTTAGTACATTATATATACTAATTCTTATAATATATATAGTGCTGTTTGTTTAAAAAAACAAACAAAATAAGACTAACTACCTACCCTAACTTTAAAACCAGTGCTCAGTCAATTAGATGTATAATTAATATGCATAGATCAAATTCGTTATCAAGGTACTTGTTGGAGAATTTCTGATGATATAAGCCCATATATCAAGTCTGACTGAAATTCAATATCGAATACAGATTAATAATATACAATTGTTGACAAAATGACAATGGATGAGACACGATAGACACAAGCATTTGACTTAATGGCCAATAGAGCTAAACACTGGAAAGTAGTTTGCACCATACAAACACTGGCAAGTAGTTTGCACCATGCAATCTGTGTATTCAATAAATCTCAGGACATTCCACTAGTACTGTAAACAATAATCCAATGTATCAAATTTGTAAAAAATCTGATCAAAACTAATGTTTCCACAGATGGTAACATGCTCAGTCAAGCAAATGCACCTCATTAATGTTGTTCACACAATTAAACTCTGAGATCTTGATCACATAAATAAGACACTCCATGCAGAGTCCTATAATTTCACTTTCATTGTAATTTGGAAAGAACTAATACCCACTGATTTCAGGTTGCAGAGCTAAACACTGACAAGGCGTTTGCACCATGCAATCTGTACAGATGGTTTCAATAAATTTCAGGATATTCCACCAGCACCGTAAACAATAATCAATTTAATAATAATCTTCATTTATCTTCAAACACAAATTGTTAAAAAATATACTAAAATGTATAACAGGAGATCTGTATTGATGCAATTTGCAGTTACTTTTCAAAGAGTATTCATAATAAGTTTGAAAGCAAAGAAAATATATCTTCCATCACATAATCGAATTTAACCTTCTGAAGCCTTGTCAGTTAGTAATATAATATAATAACTCCGTGCAACTGTTCCTTTGATCTTGTGTGCAAAACAAATTTGTTTCTAAAATGCATCTTCAATACAGGAGGATGAAAGATGATGCAGTGCACCAGTAATCATATACATACTGGTAAGCATGACAATATGATCTGCTGCACAGACCTGTTTTTCAAAAAAATCCTCTGGGTTACATAAAAAAATTTTGGCATATAAGCCAAAGAATTTAGGGAAAAAAAGCCTCAAAGAAGGTGGGGGGTTGACTTATATGAAGTTTTTGCAATTTTTCCTATTTTCACCTAGTCAAGTTGGGGGTCGGCTTATATGCGATTAATTACAGTAGGAACTGTTATGCACTGTATAAGTCGAAGAATTTAGGGAAAAAAAAAGCCTTGATGATGGGGGGGTCGGCTTATCTGCAGGTCATGCAATTTGTCCTATTTTTACCTTGTCAAGTTGGAGAGGTTGGCTTATATGCGAACGGGCTTATATTCGAGTATATACGGTAATTAGAGATTCATTAGGAGCAATTTGGGGTGAAATTCCCTGCTTCAGCTAAATCTTTATAAATATCTCTTATAAATTTTAATTTTCTAAACACTCTTCAAAGAAAATTTAAATACAGATTTGCTGAATCACTAAACTGCAGCAGTAACATGCTCTCTTTGCTTCTTTGGGATCCTCAGTTCAATTCCTTGTTATGGCAAGTGCAAAGATAAAAATGATCACATATCTAAAGCTAGTAATTTCTTCCAGTTGCAATTCAATATCAAAATTGAAAAAAAAAATGCTGTTTACAAGATGTAATATAGAATCTGGAAGAACTCTGATTTACTACTGTAAAAAATAAAAAAGGTATAAATGTTTACTGAAAATTGAATAATAAACTAAAATAGTTACCGAGAGCTGTTAGGTCAAGTGTGTTGAGGCACCTTGCAAGCTGTGTATCTGACACATGACTGATGTCTATGTATTTCTTTCTAGCAAGTTTCTGAATAAAAGAGTTCATTCTGCACTGAGTAGTGATTCCCTTTCCTCAGCCAATCTGAAAAAAAGATGAAATCTTAGTTTGGCATCAGAGGAAATAGTCACCATTCAGTTTAGTAATCTTTACATGATATCAAAAAAGTGTCAATAACCTACAGATATTTATTGAGTTCTGAAGCATTAAAAGAAAGAAAAAGCTCAAGAATTATGCTGTTGTTGTTCTTGTGGATTTCTCACATACCCAAAATTGCCAAACCTGAGATAAAAATCCACATGGTGAGAGGTGAAATAGCAGTGATTATTACAGGTGAGTGCTTTAGATAAGTGGGCAAACCAGGGCCACCCTTTATCATCATAAAATGAGTTAAAATAATTTCAGTACTATATGTATGCATGCATGTATAAAAGGTCAAGAAAATTGTGAACTGCTGTTGAACTCTTGACAGTTCTTATGTATTTCTCTACTCTTTCTACCTTCATCTTACATCGGCAAGTTAACTCCAGTATACATATCTGTGTTCAACTGATCTTTCCAGGTCAGTACACAGCTATATAATTGCTGCTTTAGTTATTTTTCCTTTACACAGACTTCAACTTCAATCCCTTATGTACATGTTGCATTTCACACTGCATTGTTATGCTTCCTCTTTGCATTGAGCTGTATCACTAACTATTCAGCATAAGTTTTTGTGTAGTAGGGGTGGGAAGGTTTACATTTGAAAGTATAGTTTAAGCTCTATTTGTGCTGCAAATCAAGTATGACTAAAGGTACAATACACCATTAAGATTTAAATTACTATTATTTTGCCTGTTCTTTCTATTGTTGTTTTCAAACATGACTTAACTGCTTGCTGGGCACCTCTCTTTTGTAGGAAATTGAATGGTCTACTCCCAAATTTTGCTGAGGCATTGAATTGTATAAACACCATTAAACCTTATGTCCCAAAGGTAGTTTGACACCATGTTGTTGTTGTTGTTGTTCTGGGGCTTAATGCCATTTTTCAGCAGCACACAACAGGGCATACATCATGGCCAGTATTAAAGGTGGAAGAAAAAACCGGGAAATCCGCAGAAAGAACCACCGACCCACTAGAAGCTACTGACAAGCTTTCTCACATATCCACATCTTAAACTCGAACCCACGCAGACAGAGATGAGATGGCAGTTATCCATAATGGACAGCGCTTTAGACCACTTGGCCACTCGGGGCCCATTGACACCATGTTACATTTGTATTTATTGCTACTGCAATACTTGGAAAGTAATGATTCCATTTGACAGGATTATTTTGAAACTGCATTGTCAAAATCTCATTACCATTTAATAAGTCTGGCAAATACAGCGTGTTTGCAGAGGCTATGTATGTATGTTCATATGTATGTTCATATGTATGTATGTTCATATGTATGTATGTTCATATGTATGTATGTATGTACATATGTATGTATGTTCATATGTATGTATGTTCATATGTATGTATGTACATATGTATGTATGTTCATATGTATGTATGCTCATATGTATGTATGTACATATGTTTCATGAACACAATCATAGATATACAAAACTAAGTTTACCAAAAAGATTGACAAAGCAAAGGTAATGGCCATAAAAGAGACAAATCCTGAGCAATTGATTACCTCTGTCGGCTATTCTACCTCCCTGAGCCTATGTGAGAATCTAAGATCAAATAATCAGACTGTAACTCTTTAGTTGTTGTTGTTGTTATTGTGGAGCTTAACGCCATTTTTCAGCACAGGCTATACATGGCAACCAGTATTAATGGTGGAGGAAAAAACCGGGAAATCTGCTGAAAAAAAAACACCGACCCACGATAAGCTACTGGCAAGCTTTCTCACCTATCCACATTCATCGAATCTGTAACACTTAAGAATGAAAAAATGACTCATGTATTATAGTTCATAATATGTCTGGTATAAACAAAGTATATTTATATCAAATCTGGTTTATCTAGCAAAAGAGTTTCAGCCTGGCTTAAAAGTGTCCTGAGTGATGCTGCTCAGGGAATCATGCAGGCCTTGATCAAAATAATGATATCTCACCAACAAGTGTTTTAATATCCTTACCTGCTAAGATCCAGCCTTTGAGATTTCAACAAATCTCTTTAAAATCACTTGGAATCTGCTTGATAACTGGCACAGTACACAGCTGATTCTGCTTGATAACAATCACAGTACACAACTGATTCTGCTTGATAACAATCACAGTACACAACTGATTCTGATTGATAACAATCACAGTACACAAATGATTCTGCTTGATAACAATCACAGTACACAACTGATTCTGCTTGATAACAATCACAGTACACAACTGATTCTGATTGATAACAATCACAGTACACAACTGATACTGCTTGATAACAATCACAGTACACAAATGATTCTGATTGATAACCTTCACAGTACACAAATGATTCTGCTTGATAACAATCACAGTACACAACTGATTCTGCTTGATAACAATCACAGTACACAACTGATTCTGATTGATAACAATCACAGTACACAACTGATACTGCTTGATAACAATCACAGTACACAAATCATTCTGATTGATAACAATCACAGTACACAACTGATTCTGATTGATAGCAATCATAGTACACAACTGATTCTGATTGATAACAATCACAGTACACAACTGATTCTGATTGATAACCTTCACAGTACACAAATGATTCTGCTTGATAACAATCACAGTACACAACTGATTCTGCTTCATAACCTTCACAGTACACAACTGATTCTGATTGAAAACCTTCACAGTACACAACTGATACTGCTTGATAACAATCACAGTACACAACTGATACTGCTTGATAACAATCACAGTACACAAATGATTCTGATTGATAACAATCACAGTACACAACTGATACTGCTTGATAACAATCACAGTACACAACTGATTCTGATTGATAACAATCACAGTACACAAATGATTCTGATTGATAACAATCACAGTACACAAATGATTCTGATTGATAACAATCACAGTACACAAATGATTCTGCTTGATAACAATCACAGTACACAAATGATTCTGATTGATAACAATCACAGTACACAACTGATACTGCTTGATAACAATCACAGTACACAAATGATTCTGATTGATAACAATCACAGTACACAACTGATAATGCCTGATAACTGTCATACTACACAACTGATACTGCTTGAAAACTGTCATACTACATAACTAATTCTGCTTGATAACAATCACACTACCCAACTAATTCTGCTTGATAACTGTCATACTACACAACTGATACTGCTTGATAACTGTCATACTACACATCTGATACTGCTTGATAACTGTCATACTACCCAACTAATACTGCCCTATAACTGTCATACTACACAACTGATACTGCTTGATAACTGTCATACCACACATCTGATACTGCTTGATAACTGTCATACTACACAACTGATACTGCTTGATAACTGTCATACTACACAACTGATACTGCTTGATAACTGTCATACTACACATCTGATACTGCTTGATAACTGTCATACTACACAACTGATACTGCTTGATAACTGTCATACTACACAACTGATACTGCTTGATAACTGTCATACTACACAACTGATACTGACTGATAACTGTCACACTACACAACTGATACTGCTTGATAGCTGTCATACTACACAACTGATACTGCTTGATAATCATTAAACTTAGACAACTGATAATTCACTTTGTAGAAATTGACCAAAACAAAACTTGTACTTACACTAGGCTGTTGGAATTTTTTATATATAAAATATTATATGTATTAATGTTTTCATTAACACGAAAAATGCCAAAAGCAATATTCCCTACATTTTCCACCATGTCTGATTTGTTATTCCTGCCTATACATATCAACAATGAATTTGGGGTGACAGGACATCAGAGGTATAAAAAAAACACAACTATAATTGTAGGGTTTATCGCCTTATTTTTTCAGCACAAGATAGGCACTATAGTCATTGTACATTAACTATACTATACATTGCTATCCTTCACATCTTCAAAGTTATTAGAATAAAATCATTCTACATTCTTTGCAGACAAATGTCTCACTATTCTACTTTTCTACTTACTTTCTCCAACATAGTCTCTTAAATCTCTTCCACTGTCTATTTGTCTGTCTGTCTGTCTCTTTTTGTATATATTTATAAATAAATAAATAAATAAATATATATATATATATATATATATATATATATATATATATATATATATATATATATATATATATATATATATATATGACATACCAACAACATATACTTCACTTCCATACAAAATATGATTGGCTAACCAATATCATTGAGGGTCACACCCTACAGACCATCCAATAACCAATTTCTGAGTATTTTTGCTGAATTTGACCCATTTCCCAAGATTATCACTGTTTCCCTCCACCTCCACCCTCACACACCACAGACTCTTTATCTGTTCTACTGCCAATGATATTCTGTTAAGTTTACATACCTTTCATAACATAATGTGTATTGCTAAATACACAATCTTTTACACCCAAATCTTTTAATATGCTTATATTTAAAAAAAATGATTTTTAGTGATCTTAAAAAAATAATGACTTTGAGAAATCTTCACCAACAACACACAACCCCCACGACCTAAATGAAATGCCCAAAACATGCAGCATGTATACATACTAAACAGTCTTCTTTAAAGCTGATGTAAGATTATCCATGGGGAAGTTTATACAGACAATTGTTAGAGAGGCAATTAAAAGGTAAGGTGGTCTGTTATAAACAATCACTAGTATGATACATAACTGACTGACAATAGCCAGTGTAATGTGTCAAGTCCTTTAAGATTGCTATAGGGATGAAAATGATCCTAATTTGCATAGGCAAAGTACACAAAGTGGAACAACCAAAGTCACTTTAAATCACAGATAAATCAAAATGATCAGTGTTGAAGAACAAAAGTTCTTACAGATCAATGCCTTGAATGAAAATGTTTTGGTGGCCTGTATTAAAAATATTTCACAAGTTTGTAAACAGAAGTAACACTTCTTTAAAGTTGGATTTTACTCCACTTATATAAAAAAGCAAAGTATGACTATTTTAGCCACTGCAATAGTTTTTTAAGCATGGTTTCTTTTCACAGTAATAGGTATAAACACTTCTGCTGTGAATCAAGAAACAATATGCAATCAGCAATTAAGCAAGGAAAGCCCAGCAAAACTAAATTTCAAAACTCCGTGTTGACAGAGTTTTACTTTGTGAAGCATCAAATTCTATACCCATATGGAAAACAATGTATTGGCCCAATTCATTTTGGAATTATGACATCCATCAAAATAGCAAGACCACCTGTAGGCAACAATAGGACAAACCAGAATATATTTGACATGCTGATCTTAACATTCACATTAGTAGTTCTCTTTATTATTATTTTTTAATCTTATTAATAAAAGACCACCTATTATTTTTTTTATCCATATTTTCCTGGAAGATTTCAGCCATGAAATAGATTGAAATAAAAAAATAAGCACACCATAGTATTTATTGCAAAGTTGATTTGTATTGATAAGGCTTTAATACCTGTGTGGGATAAAAGTGTCTATTAATGCTGTATCGCCTGCCAGGCCCCTATTAAACTTTAAATATTACATAATCTCCCTCTCCCCCTTCCCCCAGTTAAATGGTCAGTCCTAAATGTGATGTACATATATATTAATTTTGTGTAGCATATTTCATGATCAATATTCATCAGATACAGATCTTACAATGCTATTATGGTATTTATTTTAAAGATATGGCTCTGATTATGCGTCTTCACATATGTTTGTATATTTGTAGAGATTATATTTTACAATGCTAAATCTAACAGCTATTTGCTGTCTTTGAAAGTATATTATGCTTTAATGAGAACAACCTAATTATTTTCTTATATTCTGATTTAAATTTACAATAATTTTGTATTGGCTTATGTTAAAAGATTACTTATTCTCAATAGGACATAACTTTTTGGGTCATGTGCACCCCCACCCCACTGTGATCTCAAACCACTTTTTGTCTCCAAAAAAATCTACATTAAGGTATAAACTTCACCAATTTCCTCAATGACACTGATGTGAAACCTGATAATAGTAATTGTATATGGCACTTGTATTTAAATCTATGTTGTGCTAGACCATAACATCAATGTGCCAGGCAGCTGCCATACTGTTTTTCAAACAAAGCACCGAAAGATGCTTAATAACTCGATGCTTAATAACTCGTACTAATTCATGACATAGAGGCAAAAGTGCTTTTACTTCCCTCACTTAACTATTATATATGAGTGTGTACAGTACTAATTTTGTACATTTAAGTTCTTTGTTATCCAAATGTATTCCTTTCAAATCTACATTGAGTAAAACTCATATATGCACATTAAAGGTATGTATGTATGTATGTATGTATGTATGTATGTATGTATGTATGTATGTATGTATGTATCTATGTATGTATGTATGTATGTATGTATGTATGTATGTATGTATGTATGTGTGTGTGTGTGTGTGTGTGTGTGTGTGTGTGTGTGTCCCAAAGGAATGTGTTGAAATGCATAATATTCATTTACTTTTACTTTGCTTCCTTTTTAGTTAGTTTTTGTGTGTAAAATGTGTATCATTCTAAGGGAGACTTGTCATTAGATACAGCAGTTTTGAATTTGTTGTTTCCATCAATACATGCATAAAATATCGCCCACCAAAATGTAATAATTGTATATATCTTTTAATTAACGATATGTATTATCCATGATATTAATATAATCAACCAATGCTGCTTTTTTCAAAGCTATTGCTCTTACCAACATAATGCATTCTGACATGTTCTAAATTGTCATTTAAAATTACTATTTGTTTGTAAAACTAACATTTAAATAAACACATAAATTTGTTCTCCTATTTTCTTTACTTTATTACCGATTAACAAATCAAAATCATTAAAGGTTAATAAAATCACTAATGCATAATACCAACAACAGAATAAACCAAACATTGATGCATTTGTTTATAAATATATGGAATATGTATGCAACATTTCTACATTATATATTCATACTATCACATCAACTAAGCTGAGTGTAATTTTTGCATGAAACACAATATAAGAAATATTCACTTTCCTATATAGAACCATCTTTATTAAAACAGGAATCACATAAAAGAATACTTCATCGCCATTATTTAAAGATGTGGGCTCCTAGTTCCCTTGAAATTTTCATGTAAAAAATTCTAGGTATATCTATCGGTGATAAAATGCAAGCAATTTATTCATTATACTGTTCTTAAAAGATTCATCAAAATTGATTGTATGTTTAATGACTGTACATTCATATTCAGATTACCAAATTTAATGCCTGGTTTTAAATAAAAACAATAACAAGGATAAGAACGCTAAACACCATTATGCCCGTTTGTGTTGTCCGAAGGGCAATTTTTTTTAACTGATATCACTGCATGTGATATTTTACAGAGGTAAAAAGTACATAAGTGTCATTCAAATAATAATAATAATAATAATAATAATAATAATAATAATAATAATAATAATAATAATAATAATAATAATAAAATTGAGGACTTTGTATAGTGACTAATCTTTAGAAGCTCTAAGCACTTTACAACATTTAACACTTAAAAAACATATCATGATACAATTACAAAAATAAATAAAAAAACACCATGAAATTAGAAAAAAGAAAACATGCTGAAAATATTTAAAATAAGGAAACATTATCAATGGTCTTTAAGTCTGTTCTTGCAGTCAAAACAGGCGAGTTTTAAGAGTGCTAACTTAAATGAGACAACTTGAATGAGATCAAATTTTCCTAGCCAATTTAACTTTACACAACTTATTAAACTTTTTCTGACCATTAAATGTCATTGGTCATTGAAATATGAACATAGCCAAACGTTTTATATGGTTCCAATTTCCACAAGCAACATCTGTACTTGACGATTCAAACAATGATCATAAAAAATGTAATGTGTCTATTCTATGATCGACACAATGAATAATTTTCTAATAGCATGTATGGAGCACCAACCACAAAAACCACACATTTATTTTTAAAGCTGTAGCTTTATTTATTAAAATTACTCATATATCCTGAAAAAAATAGTCCCCTCTTTTTTAAAGTGAGAGAGGAGAGAGGGAGAAAAAAAAAGATCACCGTTTAAAGTTTATGATTGAGCCCTGTATACATACATCTGGATGGTTGATTGGTTCGGAGTGTACAGAGGAACTTGTATGGTTGCTAAATTTTACCTATCATTAATATATGTACTATATAACCATTCATGTAGCATTTACGGGTAAAGTTTACACAATAATACGAATCCTAGTTAAACTATCCTGCCTATTATTACGATGATGGTGTTGGTGACCTGTCATTTGTTTTTCCTTTCTGTTTAACTTTCCTTCATGTTAAACCTAACAGGTTTTAATAATAAGTTGAGAAACGTGTCATGTACATTGAGGAGTACTTACGGTAAACCCCTGGAATTAGAAGTCACCGTTAAGTCCAAAGAAATCCTATTATACCTGCAAAGTGTACCTCCTCTAACAATTTAATGTCATATGACAAATTCACGTCTCGCTGTATTTAGTCACTGCTGTAAAACTGATAACAATCTTTAAGTACCGCGTTGAACAATATCGAAAACGGATGCACATCGCGTACGTAGACTGGTATCATAAATCTATCAGGAAAAAAAATGTAAACAAGTCTCATATAATATATAGACTATGTACATTGAAACAAGTCAGTATTTGGTGCAAACTTTAACGACACTTTCATACGCAACGTAATGATCATATCTCATAAATCAAACACTCAAATATGTGTTGATACCAATGAAACGACATGTGGGTTTGATGTCACCAGTTCAATCAAATGTACAAACCTTCGTATACTTTAGACAGGGTTATATGGTAACAGCCATATCTAGCGCGAAATTTACAATTGCGACAGGAAATAGGGTTGTGGATTTACAAGTCGCCAAACATAGGATTTGCTCGGCATATAAAATGTCGCCAAGAAAAATCCACTTCAGCCGATGGTAGCTCTACAGCCACGAAAAATACCGATCAGTGTATAAAATGTAGAAAACCGATGTCTGCAGACAAGATTGGTTGTAGATGTTTTGCAGGTAATGTTTAGGAGATATCAGCCCGTAAAAGGCCAGTGTGGGGTTGTTTTATCGTCCTAATGTGAGGTATTTTACTGTTTCGATCATATTAAAAACGGAAATAACAAGTACAGTTCTTCTTTTCTACAACTGTAAAGGTTATTCTTTTATATGGTTTCTAAAATAATCTCCATAGGTATCATTGATATTTTCTGGTCGTTTAAATTTATCGTTGGCCTCTCGGAAGCGCGTGTCTGCTGTCTAACAACTATTAGAGAATCGCTAACACATTCATTTTAATTTCCAAGATTGTAGATTATTGAAGGTCTTAATCAAACGGTGATATCAACACCTAAACCGCCAATAAATACCATGATGGGTGAAGGGCTATTTTTATCAGCCTAAATTAGTCGTACGCGTGTTATCTGAATCACTGCACTATCTCGAGGCGCCATATATTTAGGGAGCCTTGTCAGTTTGCGTTATGCAGTGCTAATTTCCTAAATTAAGCACGGCATGCATTTATCTTGGAGATAAAAACGTGTTAGTGGATTTTTTCTTAGTTTGATAAAACCATTACTTGATCTACATACAGTACATTTCTTTATCTTCATTATCCATTATTTACTAGAGTACAATATTTTTTTTTTTTAAAAAAAAGCTTTTTATGTTCTTTCACTCTATTGGCCAAATCAGATCTGATTTGTCATGACTCTGCCGTAACTAAATCACCCAATTCTCCCTCCAAAACGCTTCTATGTTTACATTTTTATCAGCTCAAAATAATTACTTTCACACATTACAAAAAAAAATTGTTTTGTCAGGTTAAGGGGTTTCTGACATAGAAACAGCCGTTTGCGATTACAACTATAAACGTCATGTTGAATTTAAATAATAAAAAAAAAACAAACAAAAAAATAAAGTATCGATGATGATTAGTCACCGTAATTTATGTTAATCTTTTTCATACCTACTCACTCTAATTGGCAGAATATCTGTTAATAATATGGAATTCACGTATTAAATCGTCAATATCATATTCTACTCCTCGCCAATAAGATCGTATCTGATCAAGTAATTTTTTAAAGGTGATACTTGTTGTTTTGCAGGCATTTTTGAAAGGGGTCTCAAGTAAAGGCTCAATTTTCTTACACGATGTTGAAAGAGAAACACAAACACCAGATATTATTAATAAAACTGGGTTTATTGATGCTCCACTTGAGATTATACCAGAGCTTGTCATTAGTAGTGGTAAATATGATATTACTCGGAGGATTCTACTGTAATACTTATAACATTGTTTTACACACCAGAGGTTTTTATGAAATACATTTTTGATATTGTATCAGTATTAATCAAAGGTTGTTTTTTTTTTTCTAATTCACGTTCATACAGGCCTGTTTTATTTACCAAATTACTGTATTCTCTTTCTGTTTCATTGATTAATCCAATTACCAAACTTATTTGATCCAAAGTAAAATGCATGAGAACACGATGTCTGATAATTGCGAATGAGACTATGAAATTTATTAGCATTACTTTTCGTAGTCTATCTTGTTCAGTTGTGAAAAGACCAATAACATAAATAGTAGAGGAAAAACCAGGTTTCTAGCACAAAACCTCTTCACCTTCCAAAACACATCTATGTTGTCATTTTAACATTTAAATTGCTTAAAAAGGGATCTCTGATTTACAAACAGTGGTATTCTCACCTATACGTAATTCCAGAACAGTCCAGAACATATATAACTCTGTTAGGTAAAAGATCTCGGAATTTTCAGACTGACTCATCACTGAATTTCCAATACATATATAACCTTGTCATGTAAAACATAGCAGAATTTCCAGAACATATAAAACCTTTGTCAGGTAAAAAATCGCGAATATTCCAAAGAAAATTCAGGAAAATTATGTAATGGTAATTTTGTATAGGCGTTATAAAGCTATAGAAGGCAGACAGAATTTTTCTTCGTGTTCATTCTGCAAGTAGATCTTGTCGTAAGCAGGTAATCTCATGTTCATGTTTTTAAAGAATTTCATCACCAATTATTAAAACATCAACAGTAGCTATCAGAAATAATTCATTATCGTGTTTATACAAATAAAAATTAAATTTTTCGATTATTTTTCAATGGCATTCAAATAACTATCATTGCTAACATGTCGATAAAATACTTACAACATCTGGTAAAAACCTTCGAACGGTTTAGGTCAATATCAATTTTCGTGTATTTTGTTGCTTTTTTGGACTGCTTGGGTCATGAAGTTTATCGTATTTCGGCATATCCATTGTATATGCAACTTTTCAAGATAATCAAAATATTTTGTATTATCTGATTTAATCAGCGAGAGTATCATTCTGTCAAATTTACTAAAACAAATACCTAAAATTGCATCATTAAATTCAAATGATAATTACTGGCCATTAACCATTATTATTTTAATTTTGCTACTAACTCCATCAACTAACATTAAATTTCCGAACATTATTTCTAAAGTTAAGCCAAAATGAATTACAGATAATATTGAATATAACACCTCTGGTGCTGGCATATTATATAATAGCTAATGTGTTTACACCATCAATATAATATCGTTAGTCGTCAAAATTACTTAGTCCACTTTTTATAATTTCATATGTTTCAAGTTTGTGATGATTTGTTTTGATAAAATTTGTTTTAATAAAATTAGTGCAGGTGTTTAGCGCTGCTTTAAAATCATCAAATTTCAATGAACTTTTTTGCATAGCTGGAGGAATACATTTTGTTATTTTGCTAGTTTATTGTCATCTAAAATTACAGCATGCATTTTACTTCATAGCTCAACAAATTCTGTAAATGGCACAAAATTTAAATTCATCTTTCATCTTGCCGATGTCATTTTTTTTTTCATTTGCATCATCATGAAATTCACTACTTCCTGAATAATCCGATAGATCTAATAACTTCTTACGATCATAAATATTTTGATAAACATCCTTACATTTTATGTTATAAGCAAGTAAATTCGTGTTCGCAAATTGCAACTACGGATCTGGGTACTGCTTTTTGAGTAAATTAGAGTGAAAGTCGTACATTAGCCATTTTGATATGTCAAGTACAGCTGCTCCAGCATAAATCGGTTTATTTAACTTAAAATTTTTCTTTTGTCGCTGTATTGCAAAAAGATTTACATGAAATACTTACATACTGACAAAACCGTCATCGTTAACTAATTTCTGCGAATTACGTCATTTATTAGCTCGATGCTTTCTCGCTTTTTGATATATTCTATAGTCTTGCCAAACAAAGAATTGTTCATTAACTTGAAAAAAGTGTTTCTCAAAGTCGATCTTATCAATAACACATTTCGTATTTAAATCACTATAACCTGCCATCCAACGTGATTGATTAAATTTTAGCTCGCGATGAACTTTTCTCAGAACTAGCCCAGTATCTACTGCTTGTTTTAAATTTTTGTAATGTATCACGTAATTTCCTTTATTTAATAAATTTGGAACTAGCTTATTAACGATCAAAGTTTTTGCTGTTTTCATTGTCTGTTGTTCAGGCGATAATAAAACTGCAATCAATCATCATTGACTCGGCACAAAACGGACAGCAGTTATGCAGATCTTGTAACTAACTAGTAAAATCAAGATCATCTTCAACAAAATAACTGATACGTTTTTGGAGATTTTTATCAGTTTCTTTAAGAAATTGATCTGCAGTTATCCAATGAAATCCACTGCACGGAATTGGCTCTGACACTGCATAACCATACAAATGAACAGTATCCAGATAAATAATATAATTTAACGGTAAATTTTTATCGTAAATTTTAAAGTACTTAGTATTAGCTACCGCATATTTTTGGTCATAAAGCCAATTCCGCCGCAAATCCCTTTCTCAATAAAATTGAACATAACATCTGTCAAGAGATCCAATTCTTTCTTGTTTTCAGCAGAACATCTCATGACAAACCAGGCTCAAAATAATACCACCGTGGATATAATCCATAATTTTCGTGACTAACTGTACGAAAGCTCTCAAAAACATCAGATAACAATAACACGCCTGTTTCCAAATATAAATCATTTTTATCACCAAGTGTCTATTATCCAAATTTATTTTAAAGATCTTGCGCATTTTTGTATTCGTTATCTCATACACATACGCATTTTAGCTGCGAGTAAAATTTATCTTTATTGTGCAGAGAAGTTTCATCAAATCTGCTCCAGTCGTCGAGATACTTTTACGGAAAGATATTTTTTGTCACAACGATGTCACACCAAAGCAACTTCTCAGATTACTAAAACTGCTCCAACCTTTTACAAGATCATCCAGCGGTGCCACCATAAATTGCAGACTGTCTATGAAACGCAATTTGTAGAGCATAACTGACAATTTTCAGAATTGTTTGCAACACATTTTATTGCATTATTTAATTTTATATTATTTAATTTTATTTTATATTTGGTTTCCTCATGGCCAATTGCTTCGACAATATTATGACTATCATAGTTACAAAAATTATCTTAAACGTAAAGGATAAAATCTGTCGCGTAAAATTTCAAATTACAATTATTTTGTGCGGTTCCATGTCATTGATTGGTTACATGACAGTGATCGTGCAATATATTGCTTGACATAAGTTTCTCGCAGATATTACAATTAATTGCCTCATCAAAATCAAGTTATCTGGATGTTTTTTAATGGAGCTCTTTTACATAATCTGTTGCAAAATTTGTTAATATCATCTATTACATTTTTTAGTAACCGCATGGCAGGATTTTTACCCCTGTACAATTTTATTGCACTAGAAAATGTATCGTTAATGCAAAAACACTATTTAATAGGCTGCTCCGCAGGGGATATGTTGTTGTATGTTTCTGATGCTTGATTTATTTGATTTATTTTCTGCACCTGCCACTGGTACAAGTAAACACTCCAAGTCGACGTAAATAACAAATAAAACACTTAATTTGATATTATAATTTTTTAATTTTTAAACGTTTCTTTGTCTATTGGCATTGTTAATTTTTAACTTTAACACAGTTTTTAAAATCATCTTGCAGTTTTCATTTTTAGAAAATCCTTGTAAACAAAGAAAACAGAAATATTTATTATTTTTATCTGTATTATATTATCTGCCAACTAAGCCATTAAAGTTTTTAATCCAAACGTAATAAGTCATATAAAACAGCAATGTTTCTTGTGTAGCTTTTTCTGAGATGTATTTGGGATAAACATATTCTAACTCATCAAGACCAAGCACATTAACCGAAACATAATTTGTCCCTAAAACTGTGGCATTTAATTTTATGCAACTGGAAAGTTAATGACATTGAAATTTAATTTAGATACACGATTCATTTATTTATCATTGCGATCAACATTTTTTTCTGCTGGAAACATCTTAGAAATAGTAGCCCACTTGAAACATTTGTTATCAAAGCTTTTTACGTTTATGCAACATTTTTTGTTTTAAAAGTTTTTTGAGGCAGGTCCATAACGAACTACCGTGAAGTACGTTATATCTTCCTGTGTGAAATAAAACTTTCTCCACCACCTCAGATTTTCAACCTGATCCCGATGTAGTAAATTGCTCCAATTTTTTATTTATTTCCTAATGTATTTCATTTGCAACTGAGGAAAACTTTCTTCCAGATAATAGTTTCTTGATTTCGCTGTTAAATATGGTTCTGCAATTCTGTATCTTTTTGAAATGCATGTAACTTTGATAAATCAATCTCATACTACATAATTAGTTTGATACGTTTATGTACTGCAAGTTCTCGTATTACAATCGGATGCGGAAGATGACAAATTAGTTGAGTTAAATTTTCCTAAAATATTTTGATTATCAAAGTTATAATTGTTATCAGGTCTTTCAAAAGCGGTATATATTTGTGTAGGTTCTCCTATAAGGTTTTTTTTTAGCTATATCTCGCAATTTCAGCATTGTTATAACGCTCTTCTATTGCTGGCATGAGTGTGGCGGAATTGGCGTCAAACCAGTCATTGTTCTTTGTCTGCTTCTTACCAAAGATTCTTGTGGCTGTACTGTACACGGTATCTCTGATGTGGTCTCATCTCTCTTTGGCACTGCCGTAGGGAGGTTCTGAACTGAACGCCTTAGAGAGGGCGTAAGCGAATTCTTCAGCCTTGTCTGGATATGACGTCTTGCTCACATCAATGTGTGGTTTACCCACTTGCCTAGTGTGATGGATCTTCTATGGTTGAAGCTTAAATTAACAGCAAACTAGTGAGTGATCGGTGTCGCAGTCAGCGCTGTGGAATGTACGAGTAAGCTGAACACCCTTCGTGGCTGAACGTCTTGTGATGATCAAGTCCAGCTGTTGCCAGTGTTTGGATCGGGGATGCCTCCAAGACACTTTGTGCTGAGGTTTTGTCAGAAAAAAATGAATGGGAGATGCTGAGGTTGTGGTACGAGCACATTTCTAGTAGACGTAGCCTGTTTTCATTCATCTTCCCAATGCCAAACTTGCCGAGACACCACGGCCAGGAATCGTGATCGGCACCCACCCTGGCGTTGAAGTCGCCCAGTAATATCAAGTTCTCTTCCTTTGGAATTTTGTCGATGAGCGAGTCGAGCTCGTTGTAAAACGCATCCTTGGTGTCTGTGGTGGCACTGAGTGTGGGAGCGTAAACACTGATTAGATTAACTAGCCCGGTTGTGGTGTGAAGGCGAAGAGATAGCAGTCTTTTGTTTCCTTGTTGGCAGGGTTCTATCATAGCCAGCAGGGAGTTTCTGACAGCAAAACCAACACCATACTTCCAACTTCGTCTGTAGTCTTTCCTTGCCAGAAGAACGTGTAGTTCTTTTATCTGAGGGACCCAGAGTCTGG
Source organism: Potamilus streckersoni (assembly GCA_016746295.1). Lineage (NCBI taxonomy): Eukaryota > Metazoa > Mollusca > Bivalvia > Unionida > Unionidae > Potamilus > Potamilus streckersoni. The sequence continues at coordinate 255,051 of JAEAOA010002318.1, read as the reverse complement.
TAGCCGTGTCTCTTGAAGTGAGGCGATATCGACATGGACTCTTGCGAGCTCGTCGTTGATGACAAGTCTTTCGAACATCACTGATTGCCTGAAGATCATCTGAAACCCCAGTCAGCATAGTCCGGACGTTCCAGGTACCTGGCTTGAGGATTGTTCATTTCCTTGTTGCATTTCGTTTGTTTTTCTTGGTGCTGTAGGTGCAACAGGCTTGTCAGGTACTCATGTATCTTAAGCCCTGCGCACCTAGGAAGGCAGGCGAGCTGTGGCGGGACGGCGCCTTATTGGCTGGGGGCTGCCCAGCTTGAGGCGGGCGATAGCTGTCCAATTAGACCTGTTGATCTCTCCCACCGTCGGAAGCAATCCCTGGCGTATAACTCTACGCCAATCGAGTGGTAACTTATAACCGGTAAGGGAAAACAGATGGAGCGCTGGGTGGAGTACTACTTTGAACTGTATTCCAGAGCGAACAACGTGACCAACGATGGCCTCAACGCCATTGAAAACCTTCCTTGTTTGACCAAACTGGATGAGAAAACTACTGCGACAGAACCAAAGTTGGCCTTAGAGAAACTGACCACAGGTAAAGCCCCAGGAAAGGATGGCATCTCAGAAGCAGTCATCAAGTGTGGCGGCAGTGTGCTGTTCAAACACCTTTATGATCTTCTCTGCCAGTTCTGAGATGAAGGTGCTGTGCCTCAAGACATGAGAGATGCCAACATCAAAACTCTGTATAAGAACAAGGGCGACAGAAGTGACTGCAACAACTACATGGGCATATCACTTCTTAGCATCGTGGGTAAAGTCGTCAATAGAGTCATCCTGAACAGACTGCAGTCACTTGCTGACAGAGTGTATTCAGAGTCTCGGTGTAAGTTCCGCGAAGATAGGTCCACAATCGACATGATCTTCTCCATCAGGCAACTGCAGGAGAAGTGCAGGGAACAACACTGACCCCTCTTCCTGGCTTTTATAGACCTCACCAAAGCATTCGATCTGGTCAGCAGAGACGGACTCTTCAAAATCCTGACGAACATTGGATGCCCTCCAAAGCTGTTAAGCATGGTCCAGTCCTTCCATGAAGACATGAAAGGCACAGTGCAGTACGATGGCGCGTCGTCTGAACCATTCAACATCCACAGCGGAGTGAAACAAGGCTGTGTCCTTGCCCCATCGCCCTTTGGCATCTTCTTTTGCTGTCCTGCTTAAGTACACCTCCGGGACGTCCACAGAAGGGATCTACCTGCACACGCGTTCAGACGGCAGGCTGTTCAACCTGGCACGACTGAAGAAAATGAGCAAAGTAAGGAAAGCAACCATCAGGGACATGCTCCTTGCAGATGATGCTGCTATAGTCACTCACACAGAAGCTGAACTACAACGCCTGATGGACCGCTTTGCTAAAGCATGTGATGAATTTGGGTTGACCATCAGCTTTAGGAAAACCAACGTGATGGCTCAGGACGCGGACCTTCCCAGCATAATCAACAACAACTACAAACTAGAAGTAGTCAGTGAGTTCACTTACCACGGCTCTACCATCCCCAACAACTCCTCACTCGATGCCGAGCTCAACAAGCGGAATGGAAAGGCGTCAACAACTATCTCTAGATTGTCGCAGAGAGTGTGGAACAACAGCAAGCTGACATTGAACACTAAGATCTCCGTGTACCGTGCCTGCGTTCTTAGCACTCTCCTGTACTCCAGCGAAATTTGGACCCTGTATGCCTCTCAGGAGAAAAGACTTAGTTCCTTTCACATGCGTTGTCTCCGTCGCATACTCGGGAACACCTGGAGCGATCGTGTTTTAAACAACGAGGCGCTTCAACAGGCCAAAATTTTCAGCATGGTCACACTCCTCCGCCAACATCGCATCAGATGGCTGGGCCATGTGCGTCGAAGGGATGATGGACAGATCCCCAAAGACCTTCTCTACTCTAAACTTGTCTCAGGCAGAAGATCAATCAGACGGCCACATCTTCGCTTCAAGGATGTCTGCAAGCACGATATGAAAGCTCTTGGGATCGAGGTCAACACCTGGGAAGAGCTTGCCCTCGACAAGTCCAGCTGGCAACAGGCTCTGTTTACAGGTCTGAAAGTCAGCGAGGAAAAGTTAGGACAGCACGCTGATGAAAAAAGATCTCAGAGGAAGAGAATGCAGTTCCAGCCAAGACCTGACTCAAACTTCAAGTGTAGCAACTGCAGCAAGGATTGCCACTCCCGTGTGTGGCTTTATAGCCACAGAAGACGCTGCACAACTACAAACTAGGACACCTTTCATGGGCGCATTTCCATCGTCTCTCGAGACTAACGGAAGCCAGAGAGAGAGAGAGAGAGAGAGAGAGAGAGAGAGAGAGAGAGAGAGAGAGAGAGAGAGAGAGAGAGAGAGAGAGAGAGAGAGAGAGAGAGAGAGAGAGAATTGATATCTCTAGTTGAAAATTTTAAACAATGCTTCTATTATCATGACCCAAAATTTGAGTTTCATAATACTGACGGCAGAGGAACAGGAGGAATATCATGTCCATCCAATGTGTATTGGTTATGATGAAAATGCACTTGGTTCAGTGATTCACGTCAAGTATGGAAAACCGTTTGGTAAATTAACACCAGCTGGTTACAAGATCAGCGTAAAAGGTGATCATGCCAAGTGTGTAGAGATGTTCATGAAAGATTTCAGTTGTACTTTGTTCTGCGGTGATCTACCAGCTGGACAAAGAGTTTATGGATCTATAAATGATGATAATATTGAAAATGTATCTTTACAAAGTGTATTTCAACCTCAAATGTGATTGATTTATACAAGGGATCTGTCAAAGAAATTATTTGAAGAAAAACTACCGAAAAAGGTTATAGGTAATTTAAAAAATATTGGATACCTTTTTTGTGGTTGGTAGAGGAACAAGAACTGATTTTGTTGGTTATTATAGACCACGTCAACGGCGTCAAAACAGATCACAATCTTGCTACGGCTAAAAAAAATAACAGACGAGGACGAGGATGTGGTATTAAATTCAGATGTTTTGCTAAACCTAAAATATAGAACATTAGTACAGGTGAGAAACTAGAATTTTCTCGATAACAGCCGCAGCAAAATATTTTAAAATTCAGTCACAATCAATAAAAAAGTCAGCAGATGTCAGAGCAAAATAAGCAGCATCACAATCGACATTTGACAGAATCATCTTCAAGTTACGACGGTTAATTATATTTTCCTGCTCGCTTTGAGTTAAGCAGCTAATAGTATATACAATGACACCAGCTTTTTTTAAAGTTTAGAATCATTACTGCACTATTAAAATATTTTTTTTCTGCCGCTCTTAGCAGAATTTTATTAGAATCGCCTTGCATCACATTAACGTTAACAGAATAAGAACTATATTCCGTCATACATTTTCGCACTGTTTCGACAAATTCCTTGTAATTTAATATATTAACTTTTTGATGATATCTTATCTCATTAGTCATTTATAATAAATTAGATAAAAATAAGTTATAAAATGAACATTATGAAACGACATGTTGATATAATAGAAGACGATATTTTTTACAGCAAACCATGTTATAGTAGCAAACAAAGAACTAATTTGGTTATACAGAAAACGATATCATATTTAACAACGCTGACAAACAAAACGCAATTGTGGGCGTGGTAGATAAAAAAAAAATTACAGCAGACCGACAACTGAAAGATATAATATTAAGTATCATATCACAAGAAAATCTCTAAATTTTATTTTTTAGTAGATGAAAATCAGCCTTTTTGGCAATTGACAAAACCTTTTTCAAACATTAAAATTCCAGAACGACAGAGAAATATAAAATTCGACTAAATATTTTCCAAAATGTTTAACCTAACGATGATTTCTGAAGATCGCAGATAATGCCTAATATCGTTATGTAAACCTACATAATGTAAACCTTTTCAAACCTATGTACGATGAAATTTTCAACAATATTATTTCAATATTGATTTAGTTGGAACCCAGCTGTTAAATTTATCGCTTTTCCCACGCCATTTGACAAACACTTTTATTACCTTTTCCATGATAACTTTTTGAACAACGATGTCGTCTTGTTCCTTTTTTTGCAGCTACTGCTCGTAAAAAAACTACTTTATTTTGGCTGAACTAATGAATCCTTTAGCTCACACGTTACAGGCATTATCAGTAAAACTATCAACAAAAATATTTCGCTCAGTTACGAGTAAATCCTTTTTAAAACTTTTTCGTCAGAGAAATTCTAACTCGATCACCAACTTTAAATTTATATATGCGGTTCATGTTTTCGTTTGCAAAAATCGGATGTCTAATTGCGTCGTTTGGTGCTATTTTTTTTCTGTTATCTGTGCTTTGTGTTATTATAATTACCAGCAATCTACTGTATATCGTCAATGTATTTATCTGTGTTTTTAGCTGTCAAATGTTTATTTCTCCGCTCGTCTAGTATACGATTAAATAGATCAACAACATTTTTTCCTTCGTTTCATGTAACATACTTTTTGATGTTAGTTTGTACCAGAAACTGCTCAAATGTTTTATTTTTTGTCTTGTTGTATTTATTAGCTTACGTCTCACCTCCTCACCGCCTGGTCACAGTAATAATTTTGTTATAGTTATTATAGCTTGTTTTGTTTCCGCTGTTGATGCGATATCTGATATTGCTCGTTTTATTTACGATACCCCTTAAATCGCAAAAACTTTGCTGACATCAAGAGCAATTGGTGTTACTTTGCACGCAATTCATATGAAAACCCCAACAGCAAGTAGTGGATTTCATGATGATGAAAACCCTACCTACAATAGTTCTTCGATAAACTTTTTTCTCTCATTTTGTTATTAAATTAGGTTTACAAAATTTGCATGCTAGAACTAAGCATTTGTGCGCAGGTGTAAATAATACGTTACAATTTCATTGTTAACATCTATTTGTCATCCTGATTGGTATATAGGTTTCATTACTATGCTGGTTATTTGATTTTCAGGAGTAATCGGCAAGTATATTATTTGTCGAGGAGTATTTTGTATCATTGAACCAGGCCGAACACACATCTGGTGTAAAAGTATTGTTTATTTAACCTTGACTTCCCTTGGTTGAGTAAGACCCTAGTGCATTAGAACAATTTATCAATATTGTATATGCTTATGTTATGTTAACTGGAAGATCTCCGTCATATATTCTTTGTTCTGTGATACTGTCATTCTGTCGACGATTTAATCCTAGATCGGTGAGATACTGATCGTTAGTGAAACACCGATTATCAAGTTATTTTTAATGTGATTCTGTCTCGTGGTATATTATAGTTTGGAGTTGATTCAAAATCATATTCGGCAGTGTATTTTGTTATCAGCTATATTATCGTTTTCTTGAGATCAGTTACATGAATTGCTTCCTGTGGTATTTTGACTGATACTGAAGTACAAGAATTAATGTAAAGTCGTTATTGACGTTTGTTTTTACCTTTGCCATGGAGTGCCATATTAAGTGTAAATCAATCAGGTTTTGTATTGCTTACCTGGATTCAGTATTATTGGCAGATCACAGTGAACAGAAAAGTTTGCGCTGTCACTTGTCTGTGATGAGTCAAGTAATAGTGTTGTTGACATTTATATAAGATCGCCATGTAAAATTTTGTATTCGAATGATGATAGCAATCCACTCGATCTAAGATTATCTAACATATCAATAATTTCGTTGTTGATCTCTGCTCTTTCATTACCTGCTTCTTTTCATGATGCTAACTCGGCGTTTGATGTAAACACTCTAATATCATATCCAGTGGTTTCCTCTGGCCTTATTTAGGTTGTTTTCTTTTGTAACCATTAAATTGTCTTTTAGAAGCTCGTTTATAATCTCCTGGTCTACTTCGATACTGTTCTGCTGTCGTACTTATAACCTCAACAATAGTTCCGTCTCTCATTTTATTCGTTCTCACCAATAGTTCTTCTAGTGTTTTGGTTTCTTTAATCTCTTCTTCAGCTGCTGTATCAAAATTAATGTTACCGTTTAAAATTGTTTGCCTTTTTATAATCATCATAACTCCATTTACGAATATTGGCAAGATCTTTAAGTTTTTTTTATCTTTTTTTTATCTTTTTTTCTTTTATTTTTGAACAAATTCGGTAAATTCAAATTCAGTTATTCCTGAAATATTTTTTTTCTGTTAACTTTTTTATGTTTCGCAATAGACCATTCTCCTATGATAGATTCAGTCATGATTTTTGATGCTCAGCTAATTCCTTAGTTTGCCCTGATAAATTTTGTATCAACCTTCATTACTCGGCTGGATAAACCGTCTATCTTGCAATAGCATGTTGGAGCATAAGAGGGTTGTTCATTAATCTGTCAAATTTAGCCAGTCGCGCAACAGGATCAGCAATTGTGCTCACATTTTCCCCAACAATTGTTTTTGTTCTTCTTTCAATATTTCCTCTAGTAAACATAACCACACTTTTTACTTTCATTTTTTTTTTCTAGTTCTTCCGGAGACAATGCTTTTATTTCTCATTGATTACCAAGTACAAGTTCGGTAATAGGTTTAAAAAGTTTGGTGGTTTCTTCTTTTGCAACACGCTGTCCTCAGTGAGATTATTCCACCCTTTTATTAAAAACAACTTGAAATGCTGCAAGTTTCTTCAATAATTAATGTTTTATAATAATTCATCATTTATCTTTATACTCGATATAAAAATTCATCTTGCGAAATGTGTCAATACAATAACGAATTCTTTTATCCGAATAACGCGCTGGTTTATCAAATAAAAATAAATTATATTTGTTTTTGGTTGCTAGATGGCATAGTTCAATAAATTTGATTAATCATTCGGTGTCAAAACTACAGTTACAGGTGATATTAATATGTCGAGTAAAAATTATTGGGTTGGAAACCATATATCCACCAGCAATTGTTGATAAAACACAAGCAGTAAGTTATGCGCAACTAAAATCTGTTGACGATAACAGGATCGATAATATTGGCAATACAATGACAGGTTACCTTGTAATAAGCAATAACTCAAAAATAACTGGATTACCGACAACTTCACCACCAGCTAATGAGACGGATGCTATTAAATTTGATTAGTTAAAAGGAACAGTTTCTCCATATTTAAAGCAATCCGGTGGACCAATGTCAGGCAATATAAATAGAAGAAACAGCAAAATAAGGAAGATATATGTTCCATTTAACCATAATGATCTTAGCGAATAAAGCATACGTTATCAGTGTGGTATAAAACGAACCAAAATCAATGTTGGATATATTCCAACCCTTTTTAAGGCAACTGATAACCGACTTTGGTTTGAGGTAAGTGCTTCGTCACATTATCCTGAAAATTATCCTTATCACGCTTTCTCTGATACATTAGAATGGACTACTAACAGAGAAGCTGAAAATTTTTGGATTAAAATTAAATATCCCATTGCAGTTGCTATTTGGCTATTTCATTTGCGATGGCGATTAAACTCTACTGTTGGTCTAATTTATAATTGTCTAATGGAAGGATCAAACAATGATATTGACTGGTAATATTATATAGTACAACAGACATTTATATTTCAACAACACAATATTTTATGATTCCATCCGCAAAAATGTCAACAAGTACTTGCATTTTCGAGTTTATGTTATCGCTGCTGAACATCCATTTCCACCACTCACAGCATTTTAACTATACACACTTGATGACCAGATTTAATCTAATGTTGTAAAATAAATGTCCCGAATACATTTATTGCGAGAAAATTTTCTGATAATATTTTTAACTCAAAAACAAATGTAGGGGACTAATTACTATTTGTATGTGTTACAAATACCAGGACAACTTTTTCGATTCCAATGATAAACTCTCCATTGCCAGAAGAAAAAAAAAACGTATTCTCATTACGCATATGCAAAGAATATTTGAGCATAATCTTGAAAATCTAGATTGGATTACAAAATCAAACTTAATAAAAAGCAAGCTTATGGTGGAAAAGTAGATTTAAAAGTACATTTTACTTTTACATTTAAACTATATCCATGATGACCTCGACAAACTACCGGAATCTAAGATAAAGGAAGAAAAAGGAACAAGAAGTTATACAAGAGTTTTTCAAAACAAAAAACTTTTAAACATCTCAATATATACTACCACGACGAGTAAACACCAGATAAAATCGTTGACATGACAGTGGATACGGAGTTAATTATAAAAGCATACTTGAACGCACTTCTACTAATGATCCGCAAAAAAACCCCAGAATTTTCCGATTAAAAAATGTCTTGCAATAATCAAAGATTTTGCCAATGAAAATTAGTGATGTTAGCGATTGTGTGTGAGAAAAGTTTTTGAGGAAGTCAGTCAAACAACATTTGGTGTATGGATTGGTTCTTATTACAGCATAGGTGAAGAACATGATATTCCACTGCTATCACTCCAACGATCTAGACAAATTTCATTACAAAATTATTACATTGAAGTCAAGAAAATTGTCACAAAACAATTTGAAAAATTATGGCTTCTACTCTAATTCCCTTTCTTGGACTAGAATCACCCCAAAATTTAATGCTAATAAATTTCGTAGTAGCACATATAATTTTCAGACACTATCTTGTCCTCATACATTTTACTTTCAATCAAATAAGCTTGTTTCTTTGGTTTATTGATGAAACATAAAAATACCGTAATTTGGTGAACGAAAATAGATTTTTATCAACGTAAGGTGAACATGTTTGATTCCTACAGTTGGTAAAGAAAAATGAGGCTTTGACAGATGAACGATATAATGAGGATTCGTCAAATGTTTATAACAAGAAATTTATAGCTGATCTAAACAATAACAAGTGTCATGAATTTCTTGATTCGATTGTTGGTGCTACAGTTTTTTGATCTTCCAGAAAATTTGTAACAAATATTGTATAATGAAAAAAGGATATCAGAGTCCAATCATATTTCTGAGGAAATTCTAAAACAAGATGGTGACGTACTAATTCAATATTACAAATTTTATCATAAAGTCCTATAGTGTGTAAAATAATGTTACAAATATTACAGTAAAATATTTCCAGCAGTGTCATAATTACCATTGCTGATGACAAGTTCTGGTATAATTTCAAGTGGAACACTATTAAATCCGTTTTTGTTAAAAATATCTAGTATTGGTGTTTATCTTTCAACATCATGTAAAAAATGAGCCTCGACTTGAGAATAAAAAATGCTTGTAAAGCATAAAGTATCACTTACAAAATATTACTTGATCAGATAAGATCTTTTTTTCGAGATGTGAAAAACAATAAGGACGATTTAGTATGGGAGTTCTGTATTATTGACATTATGTTAAGAGCCATTCTGCCAATGAGAGTTACAATGTACAAAACAATTATCAAACAAAATATGATGATGATAGGGAGAGTTATATATGTTCTGGAATTACATATAGCTGAGAATACCAGTATTTCTACATCAGAGACCCCATATTTTGTCAGAAATGTAATATTCAAAAGTCAACATAGATGTGTTTTGAAGGGAGAAAGAACTCTCTGAGCTAGAATTCTAGTTTACCTCTACTACTACATAAGCTACTTTTAACATTAACTTTTTGCATGGTTTTGTGAGTATTTTCATATATTCAGTGTCATAATTTTGTATTCACAATTCTCTAGAGTGTTAGAGCAATAGAAGTGGAACATCATCTTCACTTGTGTGGTAAAAAGAATCAATTTGTTTTTCCAACCTTGTTTGACTTTTTCAAAAAAAAATTCTCTCGCAATATCACTGAAATTATCAATTTCATTGTCAAAATTCTGATTAACTCAAGAGATTTATGAATAATTAGATTGAATTCTGGTTTTCTATGTATCATTGGAAAACTTGCATTCGAGGACACTGAACTCCGTATCACTGTCATGCCAATGATTTTAACTGGGTAGGTTCTTTTTTTTTTTTCATTTTTGCAATAAAAAGCACTGTTAATATATTCTCAGCTTTGATAACTCTTGCAAAAAATTTATGTTAATTATTATTCACTGTTGAGGATATCTTCTAAGTATATCCAAAGTGCTTGCTATCTGATATATGGTTAAACTGTAGCAAGGTATTGTTATTCGTTTTTTTTAATGCCTTTGTAAAATAATATCAATCTGATTTCCAAACCATGTCAATGTAAAGGTTTCAACATGTTTGTTTTTTTTTCTCATCCTAATAATGAGAAATTAGTTCAATATAGCCACTGATGTATAAACCAAGTCTAAACATCACTGAAAATAACAATGCTGTTGCAACCCAAAAGTGATCCCTGTCACAGCAAGTCTCCATTTAAATCCAATCATGAAAAGTAACTTGTATCCATCAACGACTCCACTATAAAAAGCATGCCATTTTTTATGAACACAAGTGTAGCACTTATTGTATATAGTACCCCAAGATGTACGCAATGGTAGCCATTACACACATCTTGGGGTACTAATATACAAAATAATTTAGATAATAAGCTTGGTTTTTGGACAGGAAGTTATTCTGTACAAAATTCTTTCTCTTAAATTTCATTGATTATTTGCAACTGTCTGAGCAATTGTTACACCATCATATTTTTGTAAACCTCAGGAGTTTGAACAGCACTAATAAAACCAAAGCAGATGCCTGCATTGTTTTAAGTGAAGTTTCATATAAACATGAATAGTACACATAACAAATTTAAAAAATAAATAGATTTTAAAAACTTAAATGGTAGGCACTCTAATTACTCAAAAGAATTATAACTGCATCACAGAGTGATTGCTCCAAACTGAAAGTGCCTTTTTGAGTTACAGACATGTTTTACTAGTCTCAACTACATCCCAATTCAATATGTTCACTCACATTTAACTAGAATAGAGATTTAGGGAAAGAAGACAGTCAATTGGTGAAGTAGCACCAAACTATCATTTGACATTTATTTTCAAAAGTTCAGTACCATTATCATATGAAAGCTATTAAGGCCAAAATATCTGATCATAAGAATAATGACAAAACGGAGAAGAACAATAAAAACTACTAATAATGACTACTCAAACAATGTGTAAAGATCTTAACATTTTTGGATCTTGGATATGTTAAGATAATTATAAAAGGAACTAAAAAGGAGTAGAATTAACGAATGGAAGATTCTAGACATTCTAGACACACCTATGTTTCAGCATGTTAACATCATGTAGAGCAAATCATCATACAGTTGTTTCAATGACAACTAGTTCTGCTGATCATAAGCTAATGTTCTTTTTACAAGATATGCAAAGAGTTTTGCAGTTTTTGTTTTTGTTGTTGCTGTGGGGTTTAATGCCATTCAGCATATGATGGGCTGTACATGGCAGCCAATATAACTCATGGAAGAACAACCCAGGAAGATCCACTGACCCATAGGATTCTACTGGCAAGCTTTTTCATGTACCCATGTTGGCTAAGCCTGAGATTCAAACCCACTGAGACAGAGGTAAAATGGCACTGATCTGTAATGGTGAAAGCTTTAGGCCACTTGGCCTCCTAAGGACCTCGCAGTTTGTAACCCTATGCTTTGTGTAGGTACTTTTCATATATATAAAACACTTTAGGCTTTAGTATTTTATTCTGTTAGGCATTTAAGCAATATGTGAATCTGTAAAAGATTCTGCTGAAACCACGAAGCAATGAAAGACATTGACGTTTCACCTCAGATTCAATAAGTATCCTCTCTGCTCTAATACACAATCCAGGCATAAAGTTTCCTCAAACATCAGAAGTTGAAATATAAAGTAAAAATATCTTCAAGTTAATCTTTTGTCATTATGAGCCAAATCACATGATATGTGTCCTCTTACTCCATGTTAAATTCCTAACACAGTTTGGGCCATATCTGAACTAAGAAACTGATGCCATCGTACAAAAACTTTTGCATCTATACTATTCATTGCTGAGCATGAACTTTGTCTCTCTTATCAAAAGACTGATTCTGTTCTGGTTATCTATCACAGAAAAAGAAATCTGATTTGACTACTTGCATAAAAAAAAATTAGTTATCTTCCTAAAGTCAAACATTTTCTACATGGGTTGATGACCTTTTTCACTTTTAAGCCCAAATCAAGAAAATGTTCCTTGCTTAAGTAAAAGGTTCCGTTCTTGTCTCAAGTCAGAAAACAAGATACTTTTACCCAATATGTTACTGCTCATTTTAAAATAATTCAAAAGATAAACAAAAAGTCATGGTATCAAAGCTAAATTATTTTATTATCAAAAATCTATGCCACATAAAAAATCTTCACTGTCATCACTTTTTAGATAAACAGTAGGTGTATTGTTACTTTTTAAATTTGTTTCCCTTTTCCTCTCTTCATTCTTCTCTTCATCTGTTAGAGGCTCCCCTTTTGTCATTGAAAAATAGAAGAAATGAAACATTTCTCCAAATGTCTTTGTTTGCACAGACCAATTGTACCTTTCTCGAGTATATAATGGTTTTCTAAAGTGAGGCTGTGAAAAAGTTATTGATATGAATTTACCACCTGGCTTCAATACCGCACTGATCTGTAAGTAGAAATGTACAATGGCATTAATATCACATTGACCTGTAAGTAGAAATGTACAATGGCATTTATATCACATTGACCTGTAAGTAGAAATGTACAATGACTTCAAATACTGTACAGACCTGTAAGTAGAAATGTACAATGGCTTTAATACTGTACTGACCTGTAAGTAGAAATGTACAATGGACTTACAAGACTTCATCTTTTGGGGTCTGCAAAGTATGTATGCCAAAATGTGGCACAAAATTAACATCATAATATTGTGTTTTAATGATCAATGAAAATCATACTGTTAATTCTATATTGCAAATGTACAAAAATTGTGATTTTAAAATTTTAATCAGGTTATCAAGGGTTAATGTTAATGTATAAAAAAAATGTAATTTTGTATAGTTCAATTATAAGATTAGTAAGATGCAAAATCTAATTCAAGTAATCAGTCTTTTAAAATAAATTTATTCTTATTTTTCTCAAGAATATATATTATTTATTACTAATGCATTTTAAGTTTCTTGCCCTTCTTTGAAAACTCCAGTTCAGCTAATAAGAATGTGAAGAAAACCTAGGTGAGATTTACTTATATCCTTTGACATAACCTAGTTGCATTTATGGTGCAAAAATAGAATGGAGGATTTATTTTAGACTTCAAGAATGTTTGAATCTAGACAGTCAAACTAAAATGTTGAAAGCGAAATTGGTCTGTCCACACAAACATTATCAACATCATTTCAAATTGTTTCCCATTTTATCATCAAACTGTCACACTGATGATGGCTTTATACAACATGGAATAACCTACTACATTCTTGGGGTTTTGTAAAGTATTTTGTTTGGGGTTTTTTTAGATCAAGAAAATAATTTTTCTTGCCAAATTTATTCATTTCACCTTTACAGAGTTAAATTTTTTGAAAGTTTGATAATTGTTTATTAATTCAAATCAAATAATTTGTTATGTTAAACATCAATGTGAACCAATAGTTCACCTTTTTTATAATCTAATTACAAAAAAGACAAAATAGCCATTCTTATGACCCCTGCATATATCTTCAATGCAAGTAATACCTACTTTATAATTGGGCTTAAAAGATACCTTTCCCAAACTGTACAGCTTGTACATTCAAAACACTGATCATCTAAATTATATATAATATCTGTACTTTTATCATATGAATGAATTAGCCTTTGTCAGGGTAAGTCCATATCACTTACCAGGTCATGTGGAGAAAAATTAAGTTTACTGTACTGTCATTTTACCCAGAATTACATATGGGCAATTTTAACTGGACATACAGATCATTCTGCAGAGCAAACAGATTTCTCGATCTGGTTGTCCAGTAAGCAACCACACATTTTGAAATATTATCTACCACTGTTATGATGTTATCTTGGTGACGTCAACACATATTAGAAATATATGACCAAAATGTATCCAATTAATATGTAGAGAGTCAGGGCAAGCTGAGACTATATAGATACAGACAGCACAGGCTGAAACAATGCAGATATAGTCATGGCAAACTGATACTATGCAGATATAGTCATGGCAAACTGATAGTAAGAAGATACAGTCATGGCAAACTGATACTATGCAAAGAGTCAGGGCAAGCTGAGACTATATAGATACAGACAGCACAGGCTGAAACAATGCAGATATAGTCATGGCAAACTGATACTATGCAGAGAGTCAGGGCAAGCTGAGACTACAGGTAGTCTGAACTTAGCAGGTTGAAATTATAGGACCATTAAAATGATCTTCATATTGTGATCATTAATCTGAAGATTTAACAATTAATATCTAACAGTACATAAACTAGTAAGTCCCAATCATTTAATAAATTGAACAATTAATGTTTCCTCCCAAGGATTAAGGTCCTTATTGATGACAATTCTATAGTTCAATTATATAAATCAATTAAATATATAAGAAGATATTGTACAAGCATTCCACAAAAGCCGACATCTCACTGTTATAAGCCTCAGCCTCCAACCTTATTTTGGAAATTATATTGGAATGTAAATATCAAGTAACTTTATTTCTTGTTATGTAGACTATGCCTTTTTATGCAAAGAAAGCAAATACATAGTTATGGGTTGGGGTTCTCAGTGATTTCCAATTTAAGCCTCAAGTGACAGGCTAACACAAGGCATGACTGACTACATGAGTAAATTCCCCTTGCAAGGCCAGAAAGTGCATGACTACTTTTAGGATGGGACTGTAAACAGTCTCCAAGCTTCTGCTCTGGAGTTTTGAGACACTGCTGAAAGAAGAGGCACAGGGAAAAGTTGTTTGCTTTACAACTCTTAAAATATAAAGAAGGTCAACATATGTTTACATGTTTCTTACATATCATACATGTTTCTTACATAACACACACTTACATGTCTCTTACATAACATACACTTACATGTCTCTTGCATAACATACTTACATGTCTCTTACATAACATACCCTTACATTACATACCCTTACATGTCTCTTACATAACATACACTTTTTGTTCCCTCACAAATGTACTTCTCTATTTTCTGCATGTTGTTGAAACAAAAAAAACCAACAAATTTTCACAGAATTTTCAGTGTTGTTTCATCAATTACATTCTTTCTACCTGTTTCATCAATTACATTCTTTCTACCTGTTTCAAAACTGTGTCAATCATCTGCTCTCCTTCTCCAGACAACTGCCATGGATCTTTTTCATTTACTAAGAGTGCATCTAGTGTGCCCTTTTCTAGTACAATGTCAAAGGTCACTGGGTCAAAGGACATGTCCAAAATATCCATCACTTTCCAAGTCATTTCTGACAAGTTAACACATTTTTTCTGCATCTTTTCAATCACAACATGAGAGTAGTCTATATTGGTGATATGCTTGAAACCCTCTTTGTATAGATGTTCACTTAGCAGACTGTTTCCACAACCTAAAATTGAGGAATAAAATACAAAAATGATAAAGACGTGACAGCAACATACAAACTTCCCTCATTATAATACCATCCATGTGAACCAGAGCATAGAACCTTATAATGAAATACACTATTCCCTTAACATAAATCAGTACATGGCATGTGCTTAGAAAAAGATATCTAATTATGCCCTCTTAAACTTATCATGGACATTAAATTTAGATGTTTTGAGGCAGTAAGAAATCCACTTGAGAAAATCTTTGAGTGAAGCTCACTCTACTAGCAACAGCAAAGGCATTTACTGGAACCAATAATCATAGGTAGAAATATCACAAAATCTGGATGAACACCAATAAACATAGTCCAATAAATCAAACCCCCAAAGCTGTGTTGGTACTGATGGACAATTTGTGGGTATGATGTAACCTGTTCATTAAAATGTGCAATTTTGCTGCATCCAAATCTTTCTGGAACATGCAGCTTAGACCCCTATCATTACTTGGTAACAACCATGTCTAGCGCGAAATTCAAAATGGTCACACAACTTAAAGAGTTGTGCTATTCCATGTGGATTTACAAGTCATCAAACATAGAATCAGATCCATAAATATCATGTACACATCAGCAAAACAGCCCTTCAACTGATGGTAACTCAACAGTCATGTAAAATACTGGTAAGTGTATCAAATGTACACCAATATATATACAAGCAAAGGTTTCTGCAAATATTTGTAGATTTTAATGAATAGGTAAGATCAGCCTCTATACCTTCATTCAGTACAGCTGTGGGGATGATTTATCAGCCTACAGTAAACACTGTTCACACCAAGTACATTTAGACATGGGTAAATTCACTTGATGTATTACTTTTGACAAATTAAAATTCCTAACATCTATAAGCCCAAGAAATAAAAAATCATATCATTAAATACAAATTTAGTTACTGCCATGAATCAAATCCATAGTTTCCTTTTACCCTCATTTGTACATTAGAGACCATCAGATTTTTTTTATATGGCAATAAAGTTATTTGTTTTACTCACGCTGAACCTGTTTTGACACCAATGGGATTTTTATTATCAATCTTACACCTGTAAGGGTGGATATACTTATTCTGTATTACCATGAATCATACTGATATATAAAAATTAATTATAACAATGAATGATACTGTTATATCTAAATTTAATTATAACCAAGAATCATATCATTATATTCAAATTTAATTATAAACATAAATCACATCATTATATCCCAATTCAATTTTAACCAAAAATCATTTTATTATATTCAAATTTAATTATAACCATGTTGTTTTTGTTGTTGTAGGTTAACGCCATTTTTCAGCACAAGATAGGCTATACATGGAGGCCAGTATTAGTGGTGGAGGAAGAACCCTGGAAAATCCCTGGGAAGAACCACCAACCCAAGAGAAGCTACTGGCAGGCTTTCTCACTTACCAATGTTAGCCGAGTCTGGACTCTAACTCACGCAGACAGAGGTGAGATGGTAATGATCCGTAACGTTCATCGCTTTAGACCACTAGGCCTTTATAACCTTGTATTATATCATTAAATCCAAATTTAATTATAAACACGAACCCCACTATTAAATATAAACTTAATTAAACCATGAATCATATTGCTATATCCAAATTTAATTATAACTGTGAATCATATCGTTATATCCAAATTTAGCTCCAATTAGCAGTTGGCACACTGTTATAAAATCTGGACCATAAAAGTGATGATTAAGACATTTTAGGCTTTAATCAATTGATTTTGTTATTACTTTATGTCCATTTAAATATATTAAGCAACACCATATCTGCCAGTTTGTGAACTTGCCACGAGTGCACAGAAGTTAAAATATAACATTTTGGCCAGTCTTTGGATACTAAATTCTAATAATGAGATTATTTCATAATGTAATAATTGTCCTTGATAACGAAAAGTATTGTTGGAAATATATACATCTATCTGTATTTATCTCTGATCTCCAAAAAATCTAATAGATAAGCCAGATTATTTTCAAAATGGCTGAACTGATTTTGACACTCCGCTACTGCTCCAAATATGGTGATGAATGTCCTATATAAGAAACTGAGACAAATCATTAATCAGTAATATAATTATGAAATATCATTATTTGTAATGATATTCTAGGTATGAAGACTCGACCGACTAACTGGGGCAACAAAAGTGATGATATCACTGGGAAATATATCAATGAATAAGACTGAGACAAGAACCTGTGAAATTTGCATGCCTGTGATGTTGACCACTTTTCTGGAAATAAATGTCAATTCAAATCAGCTAACTGAAAAAGGGAAGAATAAAGATAATAACTTACCTATATGTTTCAACACTTTATATCACACAAGTTAATCTGCTTTACTGAAAATATGAATTATCAATATCAAGTCCTTGAGCATATCACAGTGATTACTAACACTTTGTGGAATGTATCCACTGTCTTCATTGTTGCCTAATAAGGGTATTCAAAGCAGTTTGAGTCTTATGGTCACCTAAGTTATACATTCTAATGGTCACCTAAGTTTGACAGTCTGATGGTCATGTAAGTTTGACAGTCTGATGGTCACATAAGTTTGACAGTCTGATGGTCATGTAAGTTTGACAGTCTGATGGTCATGTAAGTTTGACAGTCTGATGGTCACCTAAAATTGACTGTCTGATGGTCATGTAAATATGACAGTCGGATGGTCACCTAAGTTTGACAGTCTGATTGTCATTTATGTTATACAGTCTGATGGTAACCAAAATACTGTGTCCAAAATATGTGACTCAAAATATTTAAAGTCAATGATGGTAATTATAAAATTCATTTCAGTAAATTTTTTATTTTTTAAATTTTTCTGTAACTTTTCTCCGCATTACCCAGCATTAAAATTTGATGATTTTCCTGTAAGTCCTCCCTCAATAAGTGTCTGAATGCTCTGAAGTCGGCAAACCAATCATAACTCTCTTCAGATTCAAATCTCTTGTCCCAGTAATTCCTTTCCCTGTAATCCTCATTCTGAAAATTAAAAAATATATCATAAACTACATATATCTGGATATAGCATACAAAAGAATCAATTACAATTGATCAGCTAAGAAAAGTGCAGTGTATTCCCATAAATATTATTGCAGACACAAGGAGAACAAATTGTAGTATTTTATACTAAGTGATAGGTTAGAAATTATCAATTAATTTAGATGACAGAGTTGTGACACATTATCTCTGTTACAGGCACTAAACAAAAGCAAAGATAAATTTCCTAATAATTATGATCTTAGATTCATTCTTTAGGTTTGTTTCCCCCATTTACATGGAAGATTAGCTTAATCCAAACTTTGCCCCAAATAGCTACCAAAATTATGCTGAATCTTTACAGTTTGCCTTAATTCTAGTTCATGAGTATACTGAATCTTTAGAAATTGCCCCAAATCTTCATCACAATTGATGAAGCTTTACAATCTGCTAAAATCCTGAAATCCTGACTATGTTAAACTTTTTGAACCTGCTAAAATCCTAAACTCCTGACTATGTTAAACTTTTTGAACCTGCTAAAATCCTGAACTCCTGACTATGTTAAACTTTTTGAACCTGCTAAAATCCTGAACTCCTGACTATGCTAAACTTTTCGAACCTGCTAAAATCCTAGCTTATGACTATGTTGATACTCTTGGCAAATAGAAAGCTGTAATAATGATCTATATATAATAAGCTACAAAAAACCCCCACAAAAAATCCAGTTTAGAACCGACCTATTCAGCAATTAAATTTCATAAGTTATTTATTTGGTTTGTTTTGGTGCATATATATATATATATATATATATATATATATATATATATATATATATATATATATATATATATACACTTACTTATAAATTTAATGCTTTCTATCATAATGGCCTTTATACCAAGGTGCTATACAAAATTGTATAAAATGTTAATTAAAAAACTGATGTTGCATATCTTTTATTAAAAAAATAATTTTACGTGCAACTGTTTCTCTCTATTTTATTAGTTTTCAGTTTTCGTTTCTGACTTGTGTATTATTTTTGGTCCTGTCATGTATATGTGTGTGTGTATATATATATATATATATATATATATATATATATATATATATATATATATATATATATATATATATATATATATGTTATGAAAATATACAATATATACTATTATACAGATTATTTATGATGTTACGTAAATGAAGCAATAGTTATATTAAATATAAAAATGTCATCTGTTTCTTTCAATATATAATTTGTGCAAATGTAAAAACTAGTTGCACAGAATTATTGGTGTTTGTATTGTTTTGATTCCAAGTCCCATATCTGATACATAAGAAATTTGACCTTCATAGTAAATTTTCAATCAAACTTAAAGAGAATCTCAATATTCAACATATTTTAACCAATTTATTATTTTTAATTTGGCTTGATAAAAGTAAGAATTTCAATTAATGAAAATGAAACCATCTCTTGTAAAATTGTGTCTTCTTTCTCTTATTATTTTTTTAATGACCTATGAAGGTTGGAAACTAGTTCTTGAGTTTAAAAAAAAACAAACAAATTATTAAAAGAATGAGGTTCTGTACATTGACAATACCAAAAAGGTATTTGAAAACAATCATACACCAAATTTTTAAAATCATAAGTAAAGAGTTTTATCATGAAACAAGCATGAATTTCTCCAACTGGATGTTTTTAGCTTTTTGCAACAAAATGGTTTCAAAATGAACATAATAGATCAAAGATAAAAATTTGCAAAGCTGTATAAATTGTTTTAATCTCATTTTTCCTGTAAATTTTGTTTCTTATATGCTGTTGATGTTGCTCTACAGTAGGCCTATATTCACAGATCATGTGTACAAGTGTCAAGGGTAAAAACAGATTTCTGTTACATGAGTCAAAATGGGTGACATACTACACGATCTTATACGGCAGGCGGTCATCTGGATCATATTTCTTGCCCATACTTTGCTAAAATAAGTAACGTTTCCATGTTCATGAAATATATCAGTATAAAAGAAATATATTTCTAAATAGGTGAAAGAAAGTGCTTAAGTTAGTCAAAATGGGTAATCCAGACTACATACGATCTCTCATTCAGATAGTACATGTACTAATATTAATAACTTAGTCCTTTTAACCACAACAAAATAAGTTGAAGCTATGACATCATAGCTATCAGAGTGAAAAAAGACAGGATTTGATGAGGAAAACATTCTGCACTAAACTACCCAATTCTCTTGCAAGCTAAACCTTGTGCAGTCCACTGTGGCTCCTATCATTGCTTATCATTTACCTGTCACACATGCACTATAAAATTATTATATAGTACAAGTCTGACAGGTAAACTATTAGAAATGATACCAGACCCTGTGGGCCACCAGATAACGGCTATACCTAGCACAAACCACAGGAGCCTGTAGTTTTATCAATACAGCACGACGAAATTTCTGACATGAAATCACCTTAACGGTATTATAATACCATTATTATAATACCGAAATTTATGACAACATGAAATCATCTTAACGGTATTATAATACCGTTAAGGCGATTTCATGTCAGAAATTCCGTCGTGCTTTTAGCCCATTGATAAAACTGCAGACCCCTATGAACTAGTATTAATATTAGTACCTTAGTCCTAAAATGTGGACACGTGTGGACATTGTATCTCAACCACAACAAAACAAGTTGAGGCTACGACATCATAGTTACCTGTGCAATAGACTAACAAGTAGGTCTCTGCTTTTTTTATATCTGACAGCAGCTGTCAGATATAAAAATAAAAAAACAGAGTTCTACTTGTTGGTTTACCTGTGCACAAACACAAGAAAATTAAACCAGGGAGGGTATTTTGTAAATAAGAGTCAAATTACAAGAAAAAGCCAACTTACAGACTAATGTACAGACATGTATTCTGTCAAAAAAGACGATTACAGTATTGTTTTAAAAGCGTTTAATAACTATATTATCAAAAAAAAGTTAGATTTCCTTACCATAGCCGGCAACGTTGATCTGTCCATTTTTTTCTTAAAATAAGAGTTGCCTCCCATATCTTCAGATAAAATGACCGAATTATTATCGAGAATAATTCTACATTTCTAAAATTTATAGGTACAAAAAATATATATATTTATATTATTAAATAATAAAAACTAAATTTATTGCGATTTTTAGCTATTGAACACAATACTTTTAATGTAAATATTTCGTTTCGTTTTTGTTAGCTTAAGTCATTCATTATACAACTTTCGGATTTAGCCAGGGTTTTTCAACATTTATTCCACGACTAGAAGTTTAGACTCGTCAATGATATATCCTCGCATATAGCAAAACTTGATTACTACAGTATCACTGAAAATTTTCTGTTGCCACTGTCTTATTAGTGGTTCATTTTAACAATTTTTTTAGGATTTAATTGTACAATCCTGTATGTCAATAAACGAGGTCATTTCTTATAAGTATTATCTATTTGGTGTTTTTGATACTGATACTCAATCAACAAAACAGTGCAGTATACTGTTGGAAAGAAGCCTTTTCTTATTATTTTTCAGGAGTAATTGACAGGTATACAAAGGTATAGTATTCTGATTTTATCATAATATATGTGGTTTGACCGTCAACATAATTATTTTGTTTACTGATATTTCTATATTGTGACTTGGGGAGGCCAGATCAAATACATCTCACCTCTGTAGATGAGAGATCGATACTCGGGCTTGCCCAAGACACGGGTTTGTGTCGTTGCTTACAATTTACTTGTCATACATTCACTATACAATAACTAATAATTATTATATAGTACATGTATGACAGGTAAATTGTAAGCAATGATACTAGCCCTAGCTACGATGACGTAGCCTCAACTTGTTTTGTTGTGTAGGACTAAGGGTACTAATATTAGTACTATACGAGCCCCTGTGGCCCAACATGGGTAGATGGGAAAGATTGCCATAGGTTAGTGGTTTTTCCAGGGACTTTTTGGGTTGTCCTGCCACCAAATATACTGTTGCTATGTATAACCTATCACGTGCAGAAAAATAGCATGAAACTTATAACAATTTTAGTGACTGTAATGCTACAAATTTGTAATGTTTTTGCCCTGTATTAGTATTGGACTCTTGTGGAATCAGTGTTTTGATTTTACTATATAATACAAAGCCTTTTATTGAAATTAGATTATTTTCTGGTGTTTCCCAAGATTATACAACTGTATAACTATTTGACAAGTATGGATGGGGCCCCATGGGGCCGAGTGGTCTAAATCATTTACCATTCTGGATCACTGCCAGCTTGGCTAAAAAGCGTACATGAGAAAATTTGCCAGTAGTTTCTCATTGGGTCAGGGGTTCTTCCAGGGATTTCCAGGGCTCTTCCTCCACCAGTTATAGTCTGTTTTGTGCTAAAAATGGTCTAAGAAACCCAACAACATCAAGTATAGAAAGAAGTATTGTGTTCATTTCATGTACATTTATGAAAAGGTAATGTTTTATGGTTTGCATATCTTTAGCATATTGATCAAGTTAGATATATTTAATTATTGTATTTATTTTATGTTATATGATAACACATGCATTATAAACCCACTCACAGCAAATTTTCCTTGAGAATTTTAGAATGGTCAGAATACTAAATTTATAAGCTGTTGGTTTAAAGTGTTGTTTCCATCATTTCTTGATTTTTTGGAGTGTATAATATAATAGTAAATGTTTCTTGTAACAGATTGTTCTAGAAATTCTGGGTTTTATTGGCCTTGAATATTTTCAGTTTTCTGTCGGTAAATAATCTTTCTTTGCACGTTATGAATGGTATGAATGATTTCAGAGCTTGAGCTAAGAAAATCTTTTATTTATCAAGTAGTTCATTATGACTAATACTGCATCCTCAGTACATTGTGTGTGTGTGTGTGTGTGTGTGTGTGATTTGTGTTTTTAACATAGATTTAGAAAATTTTCAGTCATGTCACTACAATGTCTGCAATGTGACCATTTATAATGATGTCTAGCACTGGGGCATGATGCTGCAGCTAGTAGCATACATGTAGCATGATGTCCCACCCAGTCACATTATCTTGACACCAGGCCGACCAGTTCTAGCACTTACCTCATAATGCTGAGCATCCAGTGAGGTAGCTGTTTGTATCATTTTTTTTATAAGTCTATGGTATGGCTTGGCTAAGGTTTGAACCCATGGCGGATGCTCTAACCATTAGACCATCAGAGCGATCCATTATGTGATAGGAAAAGTCATGACTGATAGAAGCACTATTAGCTTCCATAGGTCCTACAAATTAATCAGCCATGACAATGTGAAATCCCTTGATTTTATTACACCACAGGCCTGGGGAATGGCCTCACCAAACCACTTTTTGCATGACCTAACAATCCAGAAGAGCACTCTACATAGTGCTATTGTATGAACTAAAATGAGGATTCAAAACTTTGCCCAAGAGAACGGTTTACTTATGAAACATTATACCAGCAATTGCAACATCAGTCATAACTGTAAATGAAATACTTTACTGATATCATTGTGTCTCAGAAAATAATTTCAAATTATATCTGGTAAAGTTAACAAGATATATAATTAATATTTTTAAAATATCATTTGACCAGTGCTAATTGAGGTGTATCTCAAAACAAAAATTCTATAAGCTGTCTTATAAACTTTGAATGAAAACTAATATGAGATTTTTTGAAGTTATGATTCATATCAATACATGCCAATTTATTCCAACTAGATAGCATATACACTTTTTTATTTAGTCACTTCATAAGATACCCTATAAACATTATAATATATCTTGTATACAATTTTAATATCGTCATACATCTTAGAAATTTTAGAAGGTAATTTAATGTTGTTTATAGAACAGCATATATTATAAAGTTAAATTTCTACATAAGATTGTATAATTAGAATAAGAATATATCAAAATTTATTTTTAGTGTTTAGATATAAACTTGATAAGATATCTAATAAAGTCTGTAAGATAATCTGATGAAGCTTGAAAGAGATTTTATAAAATAATAAGATTTTTTTTTGTAAGTGGTCAATTCAAATGTCTCATTGACATTATTTGTTATAATAGAACATTTCTTATAACCATTATCTTAATTATTTTTGATTATAAAAATTTTATAAATGTTAGTAGATATCTTATTTTTTACATCTATACAATATATTTAATGTGCATGATATCTACTATAATGAATAATTTTATATGAAAGACATATATATATATATATATATATATATATATATATATATATATATATAATTTGTGACGAGATGTCTGGTTTCTCAGATAAAAAACAATTTGGTACTGCATTTCATAATCTCTGATTGCATTTTCCTCCCTCACACATATGCACTTTTGATTTTCATTGTCTCATCTTTGCATTTTTCTAGTTTTCAGAATGGATGAGAAAGACAGACAGATACTTCGACAAAACAGAACATACTTAGTCAACAATTTGCATGACATTCATAACATTTGTGAAGACCTCTATTCATGTGACATTCTCACGGAAAGTATGCGTAGTGAGATAATGGTAAGGACACATTTCTTTGACATTAAGGTATATATATAAGTTTGAATACCAGGTTTCCATACCAATGGTGTGTGTGTGTGTGTGTGTGTGTGTGTGTGTGTGTGTGTGTATCTATATCTATATATATCTGTGTGTGTGTGTTTCCATACCAAAGGTAAATATTAGGTTTCCATACAAAAGGTATATTTAGGTTTTCATACCAAAGGCATATAAAGGTTTCCATACCAATAGCATTTGCGGCCACTTAAAGTAAATCTGTCCATATTTCATGGCAGCTTCTTCACAGCTACTGTGAAAAGTAGAATAGTTTTTTGCAAGGTCTAGATTGTGCTAAAGTAATATAATATAGTTGCTTATTATTTACGGTACCTATTAGAAAGAAATATTTTTGAAAGGCACGGATGGCTTCTATGAATTATTAAGATTTTAATGAAATGTATTACCCAACATATGACAGATAGTTATATCAATGGAGGTAAATACAAAGGCAAGTACTGCACAGTCACTTTTATGTTAAGCCCCAAAACATCAAACAAGAATATACAGTTTGACCCTGCTATATAATTTTGTGGTCCATGGAACCCAGCAGTGTTATAACCAGCCAAGTCAGTTATGTGAAAAATATTATGCATGTGGAGTGGGGGGTAATAAAAGTGCTGCAAAAATGTATGCTTTGAATTAAACATGTTATAAGATCTATGTATCAGTCACATCCCATTAGAAAACACAATTAAAACATATATATAAAAAATTGTACTCCTCATCCAATCTGTATCCAATTGATATTAAACAGTTCACCAGATATTGTTGCAGGTAGCACATGGCTATAATTGTTTACATGCCAGAAATGCATGTACTTAAATTGGCCAAGATTTTGGTAAGCTGGAGGCTAATATCATTCTGCTGAAACTACTACCAAGGGGATGAAGCTATTCTTGGGGAAATGAAAATGTTAATAATAAAAAAAATATGTTTAACAAACATCTTTGTGAGATACCCATCATCGGTAAAGTTGATGGCAAGGTATCTATCATTTCAAAAGCTTGGAAATTTAATTTGTGTTTATGCCATTGGTATTCATTATAAGCAAAAATGTTCTGCATGCAGAAAGGAAACTTTTCAATGCACAGTAAATGTGTTTCATGCAATAATCCATCAGATTTCACTGCTTTTATTTAAGTTTGGTGTTGACTTCCTTTGATGAAAGAGTTATTTGTTTTTGTTAAAGATTGTAGATGGCTTTTTTTAAGGTTGCATGTGTTATTGAAGTCACCACTAAAGGATGTTTGTTTCTTATTGTGATGGCAGTATCAATTAATTGTAGAACATTTAATTGAGACTGATTTTTTAATCCATTTTTTTAGTTACTTATACAGAATGATCAGTACTTAAGACATAATCAGTTTTCATTGAAGTTCCAGCAAAACTATTGTTTCTGGTTACATTTAAAAGAAAAGGAATTAGCCATTATTTGGTCATTTTAGCAGTTACTGTTCCTGCCTTTAAAGGTTGGTCAATTGTTGACAGTCTCAGTAGCATGGCTGTTTGAGTGTATCACAGCCTACATTGCTCAGTCCAGATGTCAGAATAAGTTGATTATGATATAGCAATGCAATGTTAAGATTTGTCAATATGAACAAGGCATTTTTTTTATGTAACAATAGATAGTGCATTTTACGTCCAGTTTGTGGATTTCTTGCAGGTGCCTTTTAATTTCTCAACTCCAAACCCAAGATACAAGTTTAAATTCCCAACAGTGTTGCAAATGCACAATCTCTGAATGTAGATATTTTTTAACAATATGAAAAAAAGTTCACATTTTGCGACATTGGTGAAGCCCAGCACTTTCGTTGTATAAACTTTTCAATGTTATTTTTTGTATATTTGTTCATGTTTGATCGAAATATATGTAAACAAAATTTCAATCATGCAACAGTCATCTTAATTTAGAATTCATACATGATCTCTTCTCCAAAATGATAATAAACTTTTTGCTAATTATATTTGGTACTTTTAAGAAGAACATTTTCTCTTGTATGAGAAAAATACATGTATATGAAATTTTTGGTAGCCTTACCATAATCATGTTATATCTGAAATTTTGTCATAATGAAGTGTGCAAAAGCAGGGCATACTGTATATGGTAGGGCTAAAATTTATACATGATCACGAATCAAATTTTTACATGGTAGGAATCAAATTTATACATGGTAGAAATCAAATTTATACATGGTAGAAATCAAATTTATATATGGTAGAAATCAAATTTATACATGGTGGGGCCCTAACTTATATATGGTAGGGCTCAAATGTATACACATAGAAAGTACTTAAAGAGTATTAAAATATTTGATAATTTCTTTTAAAAATTTTAAACTTAAACCCTTCCATAAGAATTTTCAATATCAAGGTCACTCAAATGTATGCATGGCAGTTCATGTTGTTGTTTAGTAAATTCTGTTAAACACCTTTATAATATTAAAGTGCCTATGCATCCAGCTATGTCAGATTAGTAAAACAAATGAATTGCCTTAGTTGTATAGTTGTACAAGGTGAGGGCAGGATATGAGTAAGTTGATAACTATTGCTTTACACTATTGCAGAGCAAAAGCACGGTGTAGTATGTTTCATTATAACAGTCAAGACCTCCACCCACACAACTTCATTGGCTCTGTTTGAGTTGGTGTTCCAAGAACAGTAATTTCAGCAATAAAATGACAAGTGGACTGTGTATGCCCGAGAGACTTAAAGCTGACATTTTTGGAGAGGAGGGTGGCAGTGATAGTAAATGCCTTTGTAAATTTGGGTAATAAAATTTATTTCAAAATTGCCTTTGTTTGATGAACAGGTGTAAGTGGTAATATGATGATTGAGCAGGCATTGGATGTCTATTTTGTTCCTTCAAAAGGTAGGTAAATTAATTGATTTATAAATATGAGTGAGAAACTTTTTAGACTTTTGCATTTCTTGGTACTGCATAAATGACTTTTTTTGTTTTTGTTTACCTTGGATTGAGCAATGATGGTAGTGAAGAGAGACACAAAGAAAACTTCAAGATTTACAATTATCAGTATTTAAAGGAGCTAATGCTTTTTAAAAAGGAGAAAGAAGAGACATATTTTTTCTTCAAGAATATAGCACTAATTGCCAGTTAAGTAATTGTCAATCAAACTCTTATTTTGGCAAATAAAACTTTGAATCACTTTAATAAATTGGTGGAATTATTGTAAAAGTATGGGGGCCACTTTTTATAAATAGAGTCTTGGACAGAAGCAAAGTCAATCTCAACACAAAAAAAATTATATAGGAAGAAAAAGATTACAGTGAAAATGTCAATGTAAAAAATATATCATTGTCCATAGAAAATGTGAGTTGAGAAACATTAAGGATGAGAGGAGCATTGTAGAGCTGGATGTACAAAAAAATTTGTGTAAACGGTCCAGAATATTTTAACTACCTTTGAAACTAAAGGGGAGAAAGTCATTCCTTAATAAAATAATAACTGATTCAATGAATTTGAAATTCTAAATTAAATTAAAATACTAATGAAATTCTTTTTGGGTACTGAAAATCTTTAATGGATGTTGTATTTAACCACACCACACCCCTGAAAAGAAATGTTTAGTACTGTACTGTAAGTTGCATGATAAGTACTGAACTGTACATATATTGGGCAAAAGGGAATAGTTTCAGGCAAATATGAATATGCTTGCAAGATCTCAGATATATGGTATTATATATTGTATGTCTGTGAGATAGATGGACGGATGGACGAACAGATATACATAACATTGTAATACCTTTGATATGAACAAGTCTTGTGATTAAAAAGTTTTGTAGAGACAGTTGCACACTTAAAAATCTCATTATGTACATTAACTTGGCCATTGATTGACATGCTTGCCTTATCATCCAACTTATAGACCATTGGTTGTCATTGCTTGCCTTATCATGCAACTTACTGGCCATTGGTTGTCATGCTTGCCTTATCATGCAACTTACAGGCCATTGGTTGTCATGCTTGCCTTATCATCCAACTTATAGACCATTGGTTGTCATGCTTCCCTTACCATGCAACTTACAGGCCATTGGTTGTCATGTTTGCCATTTCATGTAACTGACAGTCCATTGGTTGTCATTGCTTGCCTTATCATGCAACTTACTAGCCATAGGCTGTCATGTTTGCCTTATCATGCAACTTACTGGCCATTGGTTGTCATTGCTTGCCATTTCATGCAACTTACAGGCCATTGGTTGTCATGCTTCCCTTGCCATGCAACTTACAGGCCATTGGCTGTCATTGCTTTCCTTTTCATACAACTTACTGGCCATCAGTTGTCATGCTTGCCTTATCATGCAACATTCTGGCAATTGGTTGTCATGTTTGCCTTATCATGCAACTTACTGGCCATTGGTTGTCATGTTTGCCTTATCATGCAACTTACAGGCCATTGGTTGTCATGTTTGCCTTATCATGCAACTTACAGGCCATTGGTTGCCATGCATGCCTTATCATGCAACTTACTGGCCATTGGTTGTCATGTTTGCCTTATCATGCAACTTACTGGCCATTAGTTGTCATGTTTGCCTTATCATGCAACTTACTGGCCATTGGTTGTCATACTTGCCTTATCATGCAACTTACTAGCCATAGGTTGTCATGTTTGCCTTATCATGCAACTTACTAGCCATTGGTTGTCATACTTGCCTTATCATGCAACTTACTAGCCATAGGTTGTCATGTTTGCCTTATCATGCAACTTACTAGCCATTGGTTGTCATACTTGCCTTATCATGCAACTTACTAGCCATAGGTTGTCATGTTTGCCTTATCATGCAACTTACTAGCCATTGGTTGTCATACTTGCCTTATCATGCAACTTACTAGCCATAGGTTGTCATGTTTGCCTTATCATGCAACTTACTGGCCATTGGTTGTCATGCATGCCTTATCATGCAACTTACATGCCATTAGTTGTCATGCTTGCCTTATCATGTAACTGACAGGCCATTGGTTGTCATTGCTTGCCTTATGCAACTTACTGGCCATTGTTTATCATTGCTTGCCATTTCTTGCAACTTACAGGCCTTTGGTTGTCATGCTTCCCTTACCATGCAACTTAGAGGCCATTGGTTGTCATTGGTTGCTTTTCATACAAATTACTGACCATAGGTTGTCATGCTTGCCTTATCATGCAACTTACTGGCCATGGTTTGTCATGCTTCCCTTGCCATGCAACTTACAGGCCATTGGTTGTCATTGCTTGCCTTTTCATACAACTTAATGACCATCAGTTGTCATGCTTGCCTTATCATGCAACTTACTGGCCATTGGTTGTCATGTTTGCCTTATCATGCAACTTACTGGCCATTGGTTGTCATGTTTGCCTTATCATGCAACTTACATGCCATTGGTTGTCATGCATGCCTTATCATGCAACTTACTGGCCATTGGTTGTCATGTTTTGCCATTTCATACAAATTATTGACCATAGGTTGTCATGTTTGCCTTATCATGCAACTTACTGGCCATTGGTTGTCATGCTTGCCTTATCATGCAACTTACTGGCCATTGGTTGTCATGTTTGCCTTATCATGCAACTTACTGGCCATTGGTTGTCATGTTTGCCTTATCATGCAACTTACATGCCATTGGTTGTCATGTTTGCCTTATCATGCAACTTACAGGCCATTGGTTGTCATGCTTACCTTATCATGCAACTTACAGGCCATTGTTTGTCATGCCTGCCTTTTCATGCAGCTTTCTTGCCTTTGGCCGTTATGCAGGGGTATCAAACTCAAAGCACCCTGAAGGCCGCATGATGGCAGTTTCGCTATCCCAAAGGCTGCACCACCTTTATTGTCTCTCATGAGAACTTGTGATGCCAATCATTTTGTTGGCCACAGGATATGGCTTAGCATGCTGCATGCAGCCCATGAGCCACATGTTTGAGACTCCTGCTGTAATGCTTGCCTTATCATGCAACTTAATGGCAATTAGCAGTAATGCTTGTCTTATATGGCCTAATGGTCATTGGCTATAATGCTTAATTTTTCATACAGCTTACTGGCCATTAGCTGTAATGTTTGCTGTGTCATATAGCTTTCTGGCCATTGACTGCAATGCTGGGTGTATCATACAGCTTTCTGGCCATTGGCTGCAGTGCTTGGTGTATCATACAGCTTTCTGGCCATTGGATGTAATGCTTATCTTATCATACATCTTACTGGCCATTGGCTCTAATTTGGCAACACAAGGGTTTGTGTCACCCAGTGCAGTAACTCATGGTGTCACCTCTATGGACCTCCTTCCTTCACAAAATTCAAACATTTTATAGAAAGTCATGTGCAGTAGCTCATGGTGTCACCCCCATGGACCTCCTTCCTGCCCCAATTTTTTTTTTATAGACAGTCATTTTAAGGCCACCTTTTCTGATGGTGTCACCCTTTACAATCTGCTCCCACTCTGGACACCACTGTGCCTTATCATAAAGCTTATAGGTCATTGGCTATAATGCTTTGTTTATAATACTGATAAATGGCCATTGGCTGTAATCCTTACTGTATACAGCTTACTGGTCATTGGATGTAATGCTTGTCTTATAATACAGTCTAATTGTCATTGTCTGTAATGATTGCCTTAGCATACAGTTTAATGGTTATTGGCTGTAATGCTTGATTTCTACAGCTTACATGCCATTGGCTGTAATTATTCTTATCACACAGCTTTCTGGTCATTGGCTGTAGTGTTTGCTGTATCATACAGCTTACTGGCCATTGGCACTAATGCTAGCTGTATCATACAGCATTCTGGCTATTGGCTGTAATGTCTGCTATATCATGCAGCTTTTTGGCCATTGACTGCAATGCTTGTCTTATCTTACAGCTTAATGGCCAGCTTAACACATTGGAGTCATTTTAGTCTTTCATGGGTTTCTCTTTTCATTTGCTGTTTTCATTCTTTATTTCAGGCAGAAAAAACAGTTATTAAACAGAGTAGAAGACTCTTGGACATTTTGCCTAAAAGAGGAAAGCAGGCTTTTCAGTGCTTCTTGAAAACTTTGGTTGACAATGGTCAAAAAGAACTTGCTAATAGACTAGATCCATCTTTAGTTGCTACACTGCTGTCAAATGACAACACAAATACACCCACATTAATCCAACAAGAGTCCATAAAACAGCCTCCTGCAAATGAGGACAGTAAAGGCTCCTCTTTGATAACAATTCTAGCTGGTGAAATTCAATCTGTTGCTGGTGCAACTGGTAAAGAAACAGGGTTTCAGGCTGTTCATGGACCCAAAGGAGTACAACCAGAAGATGTTAGAGGCCAGAAAGGAATTTGTCGCCAGGAGTCAGGTTCACAGCCTCTCAGTATCAAAGGTATGTGTTTAGTATTCTCATTTATTACATGACTACTCAATGAGTATCAGTTTGTTTTATGTGAGTGCAGTCTGTGATATCGTTAATATCACTGACATGAAAAGCAAATTGCCATGTTATTTGAGTGCAGTCCATGATATTGATATCATTGCCATATGAGAAAGCCATGAGTGTAATCAGTGACACTAAAAATGACTTCATTGACATATGATGAAGCTAATACGAACATTTCCTTTTTTAGATGAATGTAGTCAGTGATATCATTGATATCATTGTCATATCAGAAAGCCATGAGAGACAAAAATAATCCTTCATATGTGTTAGTATTGGATAGGAAAATTAGACATGAGGCTCTTTTAGGAGTCTGATGCAAAACCTTGATCCATAAGGTGAACATTTCCTATCCTATACAAAAGCATAATGAAGGATTAATTTCTCACATACTTGAATAAAAAATGAGAGTTGAAATCAGAATAGTGTATTGTGAATATTGATGTAGCTTCCAAACTGCAAAACTTTGACTGAAAATTTCCTTATCTAAAGATAGAGGATAAAAAGTTTGGTTTACACTGAAACTATTCATTCTAAAGTTAAAATGTTTTACAGCCTCCATCAGGGGACATGTGATGCCCCATCGTTCTCCAACTCAAAGCATCCTTGACTATGATGATGATGATGATGTCCTACCGATCCTAATGGTCTCCATTGAGTTTAAGACCGAAGCTGCAGCAATAACACCTCTTGGATAAAAAAGAAGAGGTGTGGTCCTTTGATAAGGCAGTAAATGAGGCTTACCGTTGGTTACCCATGGACTTTCACCCCAAACCATCAGGAACACAGTCCAAGTATCTTTTCCATTATGGAAAAGATCTCAGGGGTAGCAAAACATCCATACCTCTTACTCTCCTACATTTAAGCATGATTGAGGAAATATGAGGTTTTTTCAAGGCCAGAATATTGCTCAACAATGTAAAGAGCAACCTTCAACATTGAGATCCCTTATTTCTTCTTCCAACTACTAGGCGATTCCTATCAAACTTCCTTTGCATGCTGATGTAGCCAAAGAGAATATTTCTACAGGAGTCTGGCTTGCCTTCGCATGAAAGCAAATAATGCCAAGAAGGAGAAAACCCAGTTCTGTGTAACCATAGATTCACAAGCTGACCTGTTCTCAATTACATCCCAGCATGCACTCTGTTGCCATGATACTGCATTGGACTCATTAAAAGTCTTGCTTAACTACAGTAAAGACCATCTTAGATTTGCTTCTCTAGATACCAAGACACTCTTTGGTAGCCTTATTCCTGCCATGGCTTCACAAGACTTCCTGGATCATCTATATCATTCTTTCACCTCTACTCCCAGTGCATTGCAGTGGACCAGGAAACAAGGTCAGCCAAATCACCCATGCAGGCCATCAGCAAATTTTTTCAAGCAGGTGCAACTCCAGTCCAATTCCCAACTCCTTTCTCAACACCCAGGCCACCACAGGTCCCAGAGGATTTTCTCTAGCCTCGTTCCTTTTCCACTGAAGGAAAAGTGGGAGAGGGGATAGCCCTAGCAAATGAACCACCTTCCTGCCATGTATCCTCTTCCCATCCCAGTATTTGCTCAACTAGACCTCTTTTCAGGGGCTGGGAATAACATCAAGGAGGGTTATGAGCAGTCATGGGAGTCTTCAAAAATCATGTCTCCCTTCTGCTACCCTGAATCTTCCTGGTCATCAAGATGAGTGGGAAATTTCTAATCATAATTAATCTATCCCTGCTCAAACAGTTCATTTGGAGGAAACATTCAAAATGAAGGCAACCTCATCAATCCAAAACACTCTTCATCCTTTTAATTGGGCCATCTCCATCTACCTTGAGGATGCCTCTTTGCACATCCTGATGTTTCCTCCATACTGCAAATATCTCTATTTTTGCCTAGACCAGGAAGATTTTTATTTCCCCATTCTGCCATTTGGAATGTCTTTTTATGCGAGTATTAGCTGCCTACCTCCATATACTGGGATCATTGATTTTCTCCAGTATTTTGACAACTGGCTGATTTACAGTGTCAACTTTCACTCCCTCCATCATGATAAGTTCACTCTTGGTCCACTCTAACTCAGTTGGGTCTCTTACCCAACCTTGAGAAGTCAGAACTCCTTCTATCACAAGACTTTGTTAATGTTAATGTGGGGATGAACATCCTTGCAAACCAAAACTTGGTCCAGGTTCCTCTGAATTGAGTATATTAAATCCTGGCTCCTAGAGATGCTTATAGCAAAACCATGTTATCTGCTCACCTTCATCTTTTCCTACTCCAGGAGAACTGAATGCCACTGCTGATTAGGTTCTTTTAGGACAACTTCATATGCATCCTCTACAGTTTACAAGGTGGAAACCACACAGAATTTTTAGCATCCCTGATCACTCTAGGACAGGATTATCACCACCACTAACTTTGAAAGAATCAAGACAGATTCCCGGTGGGGCTTTCTCATGCAAATGATCCCCACTCCTGTTTTGTTTTCTGATGCATCACATTATAGTTGGGTTGCTTATGTAGAGTGGAGGGCATAATCCTCCATGGTTCCTGGACTGAATTGTCCCTCCACAGGAACAACCTAAAAGAAGAAAGCAGTATTTCAAGCTTTGCAAGGGTGCATAAACAGAATAAGGGGCTGAGGTGTAATGGTTTACTGAGACAACACATCTGTCATAGCATTTATATGACATCAATGAGGATCTCTTTCCCCTCCTTTTGGCATGGAAGTCTGTAACCTGTTCATCTGGGTATCCTCAGAAGATATCTCTAAGATGACTAATAGCAGACAGCCTGTTCATAATAGGCCTGGTGAACTTGTTTGTGACCAGGCTCAAGAAGAAACTGCCTTTTTACATCCCTCCTGTCCCTGACCATATAGCATGGGTAATAGATCTATTCAACTTCCAGTCAGGTCCCCATATTACATATGCCTTGCCTCTGTTCCAACTGCTACCTCAAGTTTTGCAAAAAGTCGGATCATCCATTGCCCAGATCATGTTTAATACCCCACTATGACCCCAGTGATCATGGTACAGTGATCTCTA
The DNA here is from genome assembly GCA_016746295.1 of Potamilus streckersoni. Taxonomy (NCBI): domain Eukaryota; kingdom Metazoa; phylum Mollusca; class Bivalvia; order Unionida; family Unionidae; genus Potamilus; species Potamilus streckersoni. The sequence goes on along the minus strand of JAEAOA010002318.1, from coordinate 219,596 downwards.
CCTCACAGTAGGGATCTCCTGTTACCTCACTTGGGATCCCTCCTCCAAAACAGCCCACACATTCTCCACCTTGATGCCTGGCTCATCTCAAGCAATCTCCTCTCTGCCTGAACAAGTTTACAGATAGAGTTGCCAGTTGCATAATTCAAAACAGTAGAGCTTCTACATCCAATATCTATGATGCCAGGTGGAGAATCTTATATGGTTGGTGCAGTAAGAAATATGTTAATTTTGTCTGCTTCTCTGTAACTTCCATTTCCAATTTCCTTTTGTTCCTTTTTGAGACCAAAAGATGTTAGGTATCTACTATCATTAGGGCTACTGATCTGCCATTTCCAACACATTTATATTCTCTCAGGGTATCAAATCATTTGATATTTACACATTGCCAATCTTATTAAGAATTTTGAGCTCCAAAGACCTGTCTCCTGCTCGCTTATGCCCATTTGTCATTCTTGTGTTTTATTGTCATTAATCAAGCTCCATATGAACCAATGAGTGAAGCTTATTTTCAATACCTCACACTTAAAACTGTATTCTTAATCAATCTAGCTTCAGCAAGATGAAGAAATGAGATTCATATCTTGCTTTTGACACTTGCTATTTCTGGTTTGCTGTGGGGTGTATGCTCCCATCAGGGAGGTTGCACCCTTCCATTACAGAGGTGGAGCACTATGATAGCAAGTTGCACCCTCCCATTAGGGAGGTAGAGTACTACAATAGCAAGTTGCACCCTTCCATTAGGGAGGTAGAGTACTACAATAGCAAGTTGCACCCTCCCATTAGGGAGGTAGAGTACTACAATAGCAAGTTGCACCCTCCCATTAGGGAGGTAGAACACTACAATAGCAAGTTGCACCCTTCCATTAGGGAGGTAGAGTACTACAATAGCAAGTTGCACCCTCCCATTAGGGAGGTAGAGTACTACAATAGCAAGTTGCACCCTCCCATTAGGGAGGTAGAGTACTACAATAGCAAGTTGCACCCTCCCATTAGGGAGGTAGAGTACTACAATAGCAAGTTGCACCCTCCCATTAGGGAGGTAGAGTACTACAATAGCAAGTTGCACCCTCCCATTAGGGAGGTAGAGCACTACAATAGCAAGTTGCACCCTCCCATTAGGGAGGTAGAGTACTACAATAACAAGTTGCACCCTCCCATTAGGGAGGTAGAGCACTACAATAGCAAGTTGCACCCTCCCATTAGGGAGGTAGAGCACATCAGCACATGGTATTTTTTTTCTATCTCTGTGGCTCATTGTTATGGCACAACATGAACCTCCTATGAATCTCTCCCTCTAGTATGTACCTCCTGCTATTTCTGAATGACCTCATCCCACCCCACTCTGATGCTTTGCATAATTGTCATCTATGTAAAAGGATGGCAAGTAACATCTATCGTATGCGCATGACTATGCAGCATATACAGTGGTATACAAAAGGTCATACTGAGTTTTTCCACACTGGAGGAGGATGTATTTGCATCAAATGGATGATGAGTTTTTAGCCTGAAAATAGATTAGCTATGCAATAGTGGCAGGTAAGTATTGGATCATTAAAATCAGTTTTAAGTCCCAAAAATCTACATGTTTGTGATATACTTTGAGGTTAACTAATGTTTGCTTTAATATGTAAATACATTGCATTTAATATCCATCTAGATTATTATGAAAGAATTTTCAGGTAATGATAAAAATCTGGATCTGCACTATGCTGGTAAAAGATGGTCAGAAGAATTCACATATGGTAAAGATCACATATGAGGTTGAGTAGAGCTATCCTGCAGTCTGGTGTTCCACAATGGAAAACACAATCATACATACTTAGGAATGTGACAAGCACATGTCTTACATGAGTGCCATTAGTGACACTCAAGGCAATATCAGTGCCATATGAGGAAGCCATGTGGGATATACTTTTCAAGGGTAATCATTGACATTATGGATGATCATTATGATGTTAGCAATGTATCCAATTTTCAATTGAAATGACAAATTTTGCTTAAGTGCTCTTTCATGTGAACAAAGCTTGTTGTACCTTTTCCAATTACATTACAAATTTAGAAAATTCTCCCCATTTCTAGAATAATGAAGTCATTTTAATTTCCATAATAGTAATTACCACTTTTGATTTACATGGTAACTTTGTTTATTTTAGGTTTGGTGGAGAATTTAGATATTGCATTTGGAAGCAAAGATTTCAGCATAACTCCATTGGATGACACCAGCTTGAGAAATCTGTCTCATTCCCAGAAGGTACTATTCTGTATCACAAAATAGTAAACCTCAAATATATCTCAAGACATGTATTTCATGTTTATAGTTATCTCAAGACATGATGTGTAACTCAAGCAAGACATGTATTGCATGCCATGACATGGATCTCAATTCAAGACACATATCTGAACCCCACAAATATCCAAAGGTACTAGAGTGTAATCAAAAACTATTTGTGAGCATAACCTTTATCTTAAGACATAAGATTAATCTCAGGATATACAATTTATTCCAAGTCTAGATTTGTGTCCTAAAATGTTAATTGTACCTCAAACCATTGATCTTTAACCTGAAATTGGGTTAAAGCTAATAGTAGATTCTCACCATCTTGTCAAGATGTATGCTTAAGCTCTGTTAAAGTATCTTGACTGGTTAAAGGGTTTTACTCTAGAAAAAAGTCACAAAATTACCATTTCTAGTCAAGTTTTATACTTGGACAAAACAATAAGTTATGGTCTGAATATATTTCATTCATATCATGTAAAGTTTAATTTAACCAATATTGTGTAACACAGCCTGCACTTTTGTTTCCTTGTATTGACACTCATCAGGACAAAGTATAACATGGTCTATCCATATTGGGTAGGTGTCCAGACTGACACTCTGCAGCATGACATCATAGCAAGGATAACATAGTCCATTTAGGTAAGAGTCTAGATTGATGTTCCATAACAGGACACCAAAGCAAGCATAACATGGTTACTCCATATTGGGAAGGTGTCCAGACGGGAACTCAGAAACAGGACATCACAGCAAGTATAACATAGTTGGTCCATATTATTTGGAAAGAAGTCCAGAGGGAGAGTGCATGTGTAACAAAGTTTGTCCAGATTGAGAAGGAGTTCAAAGGCAGGAATGTGATAGGTATTGGTAATATCATAGACTGGGTGGCATTTGATTTGACTGACTTTTGCGATACTAGGGTTGAAGTTTCCAGTTAAATTACAGGAACACAACACTTTAGATAGCTGGGTCAAAAACCATGGTTTACCTGGCAACTTTTACTTTAGACCTGGATAAAAAGGCCTGTATGACCTTTGAGGAGGTCTCCCTATCCCCAACTTACTTTGGTAAGTCACCCTCCAATCTTAAATGTAATGGAATGTCCTGTTTTCTCACAGCAGTCTAAATCTGATGTGAGCAAGATGGTTGGATATAAAAAATTTCTCAGTTTTGAAAAGTTTGTATATACTCACAGTATGCATTCTTTATAAGGTAGAAGTTCTGATGGTGTCATCTTGAACTACACTAAATTATTTGCATACTTTAATAGTTCTTGGCATTGTAATTTATGAACTCAGACTCACCCAAAGTTATTTTAATGTTTTGTTGTAGTACTACTCCATGCATTGTAAATTATGAACTCAGACTTACACAAAGTTATTTTAATGTTTTGTTGTAGCACTACTCCATGCATTGTAATTTATGAACTCAGACTCACTCAAGTTATTTTAATGTTTTGTTGTAGCACTACTCCATGAATTGTAATTTATGAACTCAGACTCTCTCAAAGTTATTTTAATGTTTTGTTGTAGCACTACTCCATGCATTGTAATTTATGAACTCAGACTCACTCAAAGTTATTTTAATGTTTTGTTGTAGCACTACTCCATGCCTCACAAGACTCATCGGGGCCGTGTGCTCATAATAAACTACACCGATTTTAACAACAAGTTGCCAAAGAGACCACATCAATGTAACATGTCCGATTCTTCAAGGTTGATCCAGATGTTTGATGATCTCAAGTTTAAAGTGCTATCAAACAAAACAGATTTGGATTTAAAGGTAAAAATATTTTTGTCTCATCTGCCCATTGATACAAGTGTATCACCTATATGGGCAAGTTTCCTTTAAGTTTGTCTCACCTAGATAATGGTGCAAGGGTATCTCATATCTGGGCAAGTTTTCTTTAAATTTGTCTCACCGAAACAAATGAAGCAAGACTGTCTCATAACTTGGTAAGTTTCCTTTAAGTTTATCTCACCTAGATAATGAAGCAAGGGTCCCACCTATCTGGGCAAGTTTCATTTCAGTTTGTTGTTAACAACTTGCAAGTCAAATGCTGAATTGATGTACAATCAAACCTATCAAATAGTGCCCATCCTTGGGAATATCAGAGCTAGGATTTACCAAGGCAATGCATGATAATTATGTTGGGGATATCCAAGCTAGAATTTACCAAGGCAATGCATGATAATTATGTTGGTGATATCAAAGCTAGAATTTACCAAGACAATGCATGATAATTATGTTGGGGATATCAAAGCTAGAATTTATCAAGACAATGCATGATAATTATGTTGGGGATATCAAAGCTAGAATTTACCAAGACAATGCTGATAATTATGTTGAGGATATCAAAGCTAGAACTTACCAAGACAATGCATGATAATTATGTTGGGGATATCAATGCTAGGATTTACCAAGACAATGCATGATAATTATGTTGGGAATATCAAAGCTAGAATTGACCAAGACAATGCATGATAATTATGTTGGGGATATCAAAGCTAGAACTTACCAAGGCAATGCATGATAATTATGTTGGGGATATCAAAGCTAGAACTTACCAAGACAATGCATGATAATTATGTTGGGGATATCAATGCTAGGATTTACCAAGACAATGCATGATAATTATGTTGGGAATATCAAAGCTAGAATTTACCAAGACAATGCTGATAATTATGTTGGGGATATCAAAGCTAGAATTTACAAGGCAATGCATGATAATTTTGTTGGGGATATCAATGCTAGGATTTACCAAGGCAATGTATGGTAATCATGTTGTAGATATCAAAGCTTTAGCCTGTTGTAAGATGTTTCATGGCAAGTTAGACTGCAAATTTACAATCACAAGAAACTATTTATGAACCAGACTGATATTGAAAAGTGTGCCTAACCCCAGCCTCCAGCTACCACTACATTGCATTGGTTCAGAACCAAGAATATTCATAATTCATTAATTTATTGATTATAATTTAATTTCATGCAACATTTTTTTAATGATATGAAGTTATGTTATGACTGTCCATTACTATAGAAATAAATGTAATATTTTTCATGGTTTGCATGCCTCTTTACATCACAAAGTACATTTACTGTCTATTCATGGTTTGCATTCCTCTTTACATCACAAAGTACATTTACTGTCTATTCATGGTTTGCATTCCTCTTTACATCACAAATTACATTTACTGTCTGTTCATGGTTCATATGTTTTTTTACTTCACAAAACACATGTACTATCTATTCATGGTTTGTACCCTTCTTTACTTTACAAAGTACATGTACTATCTATTCATGGTTTGTACCCTTCTTTACTTCACAAAGTACATGTACTGTCTATTCATGGTTTGTATGCTTCTTTACTTCAAAAAGCACATATACAGTCTAGTTTATGGATTGCATGGTTCTTTACTTCACAAAGTATATGTACTGTCTATTCATGGTTCATAGCTTCTTTACTTTACAAAGTATATGTACTGTCTATTCATGGTTCATATGCTTCTTTACTTCACAAAGCACATGTACTGTCTATTCATGGTTTGTACCCTTCTTTAAATCACAAAGTACATGTACTGTCTATTCATGGTTCAAGTGCTTCTTTACCTAACAATGTACATGTAATGCATATTCATGGTTCATCTGCTTTACTTCACAAAGTACATGTACTGTCTGTTCATGGATTGCATGCTTCATTACTTTACAAAGCACATATATAGTCTAGTTTTAAAAATAAATACTACATAAAACTTTAAGTAATGCCTAAAAACATGGAAGTATTGAGAAAAGAAAATGATAATCACAAATTTGGACCTTTTGAAGCACACATATCCTTCAGTAAGTTAAGCAGCAGTTTATTTATCAAACATGGCTCACAAACATACAGTATTATCTAGTTAGTATTATCTAGGTAGATACTGTATTATCTAGTTAGACTATATTATCTAGGTAGACATTGTATTATCTAGTTAGACTATTATCTAGGTAGACACTGTATTATCTAGTTAGACTATTATCTAGGTAGACACTGTATTATCAAGTTAAACTATTATCTAGGTAGACACTGTATTATCTAGTTAGACTATTATCTATGTAGACACTGTATTATCTAGTTAGACTATTATCTAGGTAGACACTGTATTATCTAGTTAGACTATTATCTATGTAGACACTGTATTATCTAGTTAGATACTATATTATCTAGTTAGACGCTATTATCTAAGTAGACACTATTATCTAGTTAGACTCTTATCTAGGCAGACACTATTATCTAGTTAGACACTATTAATAGACACTATATTATCTAGTTAAACACTGTTAATAGACACTGTATTATCTAGTTAGACTATTATTTAGATAGACACTGTTATCTAGGTAGACACTATTATCTAGTTAGGCTGTATTATCTAGGTTGACACTGTATTATCTAGTTAGACTTTTATTTAGTTAGACACTATTTTTAGTTAGACTATGATCTAGATAGACTATTATCTAGTTAGACACTGTTAATAGACACTGTATTATCTAGTTAGACAATCATCTAGGTAGACACTGCATTATCTTGATAGACTATTGTCTAGATAGACACTGTATTATCTATTAAAACACTAGTATTTAAGATGACTGTTACAGAGTAGATATACTAATATGATAGCAGTTACCATGTTCCATTCAACTTTAATTCTTTCATGAATTCTGAAAGTTTTCGCTACATTTTTTATTCTGTTCACAAGTACTATTATGATTCCACTAAGCATATAGAAATCAATAGCACAATGTTATTACAAATTACATTTCATACATATCAACTGATGAATAAGCAATTAGCAGATCATACACAATTACTCAGATCCTATATTAACTTTTCAGAACCTATTTTAATGACATATATTCACATTGTTGGGGGATAATACATTTTGCATGAATTGGCTAATTAGTGTTGATGTTTTTCAGGTTGAGACATATCTGATAGAATATCCCCACTTTTCTCACTTTCATTCAAGTCAACAAATATCGGGAATGAATATAACTCATCAAATGATGACCTGAGCTCATTTTGGAAAGATTGTTGATAAATGAGTCTGGCGATTTTGTGCACACTGCTGGCATATAGATTTACTATTACTGTTAATGAGAAAGTAGCTTCTCCATGCATTAAACTTTGAAAACATGGAATAACACCTACTGCCTTCTCTTTGCACTAACTTTACATTAGTGATAGGATTTTAAGTACATGGAAAAGGGTGTTGGGCATATTTTGTAATGAAGATCTCCACATTCGTAATAAATGTTACCAGTAAATTCTTGATAAATGTTACCAATAAATAACATAGCTAATTATTTCAATTATTGCAGCTTTGATTAAGCCTTTGCTCAAAAATGTGTAAAAGTAAATGTGAGTATAATTATTTAGGATGATAGGCACATAATCACTTAAAATTTTCTGTTTCTTTCCTTTTCATTTCTTTTACATGAAAAGTCAGCAAAATCAATTATTCAGCAATACCATAATGTTTATGCCCATGAACTGAAAATAATTCACAGAATTATCAGAGAATATGTCATTTACATCTGGGAAGTCTGTTATCATTGTACTTCCATTGACTGGAATGATGGACATCTTGGTTGTCTGTTGTCACTGTACCTATATTGACATGATTGATATCTGGACTGCCTCTTATCACTACCTCCAGTGAAGTGAATCATTAACACTCAGATTGCCTGTTATGATCAATGTATCTCCATTGACTGGAATTAGTAACATCTGGATTGTATGATATCACTGTTCTTCCACTGACTGGAATCAGTGACATCTGGACTGTATATTATCACTGTAGTTCCATTGACTGGAGTTGGCAACATCTGCATTGTATGATATCACTGTACCTAAATTGACTGGAATTGGCAACTTCTGAATTGTATGTTATCATTGTACCTACATTGACTGGAATTGGCAATTTCTGGATTGTATGTTATCACTGTAACTACATTGACTGGAATTGGCAAAATCTGGATTGTATATTATCAGTGTACCTCCATTGACAGAAATCAGTGACAGCTTGATTATATATTATCACTGTTTTTTCATTGACTGCATCTGAGTATCTAAATTGATTGGAATCAGTGACATCTGGATTGTATGTTGTCACTGTACCTCCATTGACTTGAATCAGTGACATCTGGATTGTATGTTGTCACTGTACCTCCATTGACTTGAATCAGTGACATCTGGATTGTATGTTGTCACTGTACCTCCATTGACTTGAATCAGTGACATCTGGATTGTATGTTGTCACTGTACCTCCATTGACTTGAATCAGTGACATCTGGATTGTATGTTGTCACTGTACCTCCATTGACTTGAATCAGTGACATCTGGATTGTATGTTGTCACTGTACCTCCATTGACTTGAATCAGTGACAGCTGGATTGTATGTTGTCACTGTACCGCAACTGTTACATATATGTAATTTAATTGCTTGAGTGTTTGTTTAAAATTCTTTTTTATTTTATTTTTGTTTCATTACATTTTGTTGTAATGACTATACAAAGGATTTGAAGTTCTTTTCCAGTAATTTGATATTTTCTTTTACTAACTGGTTTTTTTTATCTAAGACATAAAACATGTTACATGAAAATTATTTTTAGTTAACCTAGTTCATCCTAGGTTTGGTAAGTTTGTCATTGAGACCAAAAAAGGCTATCCTTCCACAATTGTCAAAACATTTTTTCCAGCAAACAAGAGAGGTACTGGAAAAGGAGGCTAAGCAGGATCACAGTAAATTTGATTGTTTTATTCTTGCCATCCTTTCACACGGCATTGGGAGCAGCATATATACAGCCGACGGAAATCTAATTTCTATTCAAGAAATTGCAGAAATATTCAATGACACAGGAGCACCATCTCTGAAAGGAAAACCAAAGATCTTTATAATCCAAGCAGCAGAGCAAAGTGAGTATACAAAAATACATGTTGGTTTTTTAAAAAAATATATATATTGTCATTTCATGGGTTCATAATTCAGTTAGCATGATATAATATGATTGTTAATAAGTGATAATTGCAAAAATTTATTAAATTACAAATTTTTTTCAAGTAATACAATTTCATTTTTTGTAGGGTAAAAATTTTCCTGGATTTCATGGTTGCTACAAACTACAGATTTAAATAAACAATGAAGAATGGAAACTGGAAACAATAGCCAACTGATTGAACAATGCTCCTTCTATGGAATGCTCCTTCCATGGACACAATATTCAATGAATGATGCTCCTTCCTTAGAAATAATAGTAATGAACAATGATACTTATATAGAACCAATAGCCAATGAACAATGCTCTATCAATAGAAACACTAGCGTCCCTTCATTATTTGATGAATTTAAAAACTTACAAAAACTACCTTTCTCATATGATCTTGAAAATTATCTCCCCCCCACCGAAAATAAACAAATTTATAGCATATTTATTTCTTTTCTGTTCCCCATAATCATCAGTTCTTAAACTTGACTCGATAAGTGTGAATCAGTCAGAAGGCAATTGTAGTAGTATGCATGTGCACTGTTTATTAAATAAGATTATGTTGCAGAAATGATGTTATGATGAAGATGACACAGTATTAATTTGCCTGGAAAGTATAATAGATGGATAGACGGAACTCATTTTTGACTAAGCACCTGGTATGTCTGGATTAGTATTCCTTAGGCCATCTTTATGGTCTCTTTTACTTTAAATGCACATCGTGTTTATTTCTTTTGAATCTGAATATTCATTAGGACTGAGGTATTTTATTCTTTGTTAAAAAAAGTTATAAATATCTCTCTTTAAATTTAGTCTTAAGTTTTTAGAAAATTTCTTTTATATTTTTTAGATAGTCAGTGTAATTTATGAATAAAATAATATGCTTTTTAATGGTTTATTTCAGATTTTTGAACTTAGCAAGCATTTGAGCAAATTCTTTTCCTTGTTCAGGTGACTCTCTGATTTCATGTGTTTAGCTTTATGGGTTGGTCTGTTGTCCATCACCTTGGTTTGTTGTCCATCACCTTGGTCTATTGTCCATCACCTTAGTCTATTGTCCATCATCTTGGACTATTGTGTATCACCTTGGCCCATTGTCCATCTCCTTGTCCTGTTGTCCATCACCTTGGCCTATTGTCTATCTCCTTGGCCTGTTGTCCATCACCTTGGTCTATTGTCCATCACCTTGGACTATTATCTATCACCTAGGCCCATTGTCCATCTCCTTGGCCTGTTGTCCATCACCTTGGTCTATTGTCCATCTCCTTGGCCTGTTGTCCATCACCTTGGCCTATTGTCCATCTCCTCAGCCTATTCTTCATCTCCTTGGCCTGTTGTCCATCATCTGTATCTCAGTTATCTCAAGTTTGTTATCAATACATTTCCACTTCCAACCATTCAGAGATTACTGTAAAACCTATGCATTCATCCCATGACCTAGTTGGTCCTAAATGAAAATGACATCACTTGGACATCCAGTGTGGTCTGCACAGTAGCCATCTTTAAAATCAACATTGTTGTTGCTACTACTATTGAATGGAGGGTCATGTCAACATGGGGTTCTTCCAACGAGATCTAGTCAGTCCTGCATGAAAACTGTGCACTTCTGATATGCAATATGGTCACCAGTGATATTAAATTTCTTGTCATACGTCTCCTCCTGTAAAGATAGTGTTATCATCATGGAATTTTTACTTGATGTCTGTTTGGTCATAAGTGAAAATGCATCATTTGTTCATCCAATGTGGCCACCATATTGGCCATCCTGAGAGTCTTCAAAGCATTTTCAGAGGTTGATATTTGCTATACTATATGTGACACACATGTCAAAGTGCACATATCCATGTTACAACTGTGTCATACAAATGTGGTAACTGTGACACAGTTTGTCTGCAGTTTTTGAGAAATAGTTTTGTTGCTACACTATACCATAACTCTGTTACCAGGTTACAAGGTGGTATGAAATATGTACTATGGAACTCTAGAAGAGGGTTTTTTTTTGCTACTGTGAAAAAATTAAACCTGCATGTGTGTATGAGTACAGTATACAGCTTACTTAGTTAACAATTAAAGCTGGACAGTTTATGTTAGTTTGCAGGACTAATTAATAATATAAAATCATGACATCTGTACTGTTGCTGTACTTAAAAATGACTGGAGAACATTGTAGAGGAGTGATTTATTTAGTGGTTCATTTTAGCTAATAGGTCTTAGTGATATGGCATACTATAAAATATTCCAATGTGACCGTACGCTTTAGTGCTGATTTTGAGAATCCAAGAACCAAAAAGTTACCATTTAGTGTGATGCATCCTCAAAATTACAAAATACATGTACAACCTTCAATAGCAGATATGAAGTTGAACTTTTTTACTGTAACATTTCATAAGACAATGGTCCTTCAGTAACAGACATGAGGTTGCCTTATTTTACTGTAACATGGCATAACAAAACGATTATCCATCCCCTATATGATAGCTATCATTAAGAATAGGCACCTGATATGAAGTCTGGGATTTATATTCCTTAGGCCATATTGAAGATCTCTTTGAGCTTTAAATGGTAAGACATCAAAATAATGTAACATCCATGTAATGTAACATCTATGTAATGTAACATTCATGTAATGTAACATCCATGTAATGTAACATCCATGTAATGTACTATCCATGTAGTGTAACTATGTACTGAAACTAGAGCACTTTATATGTGGATGTTGTTTTCCATGCATGGAAAACATGCTGCAAGTGGACCACAGTAAGTCAGTCAGCCATGTGAGTAAATCTTAGTAATTCCCAATCATGTGACTGAACTTAAACATACACCATGGATAATAGTGTACATGGTGATAGAACCCAAATAAACATACACCATGGATAATAGTGTATATGATGATAGAACCCAAATAAACATACACCATGGATAATAGTGTACATGATGATAGAACCCAAATAAACATACACCATGGATAATAGTGTACATGGTGATAGAACTGAAATAAACATACACCATGGATAATATTGTTCATGGTGATAGAACCCAAATAAACATACACCATGGATAATGTTGTACATGGTGATAGAACCCAAATAAACATACACCATGGATAATAGTGTGCATGGTGATAGAACCCAAATACAAATACACCATGTATAATAGTGTACATGGTGATAGAACCCAAATAAACATACACCATGGATAATAGTGTACATGGTGATAGAACCCAAATACAAATACACCATGGATAAAAGTGTACATGGTGATGGAACCCAAATAAACATACACCATGGATAATAGTGTACATGGTGATAGAACCCAAATAAACATACACCATGGATAATAGTGTGCATGGTGATAGAACCCATATTGTATTAACATTAAAACACAACATTTTGCATGCACTTCCATGACAGTATGTTTTGAATAGCATATTGCATTGGAACTAACTTGTGACAAACTTTTTGAAAACTTAAGCATCATTTATGCATTTATTTCTCAACCCTGAAATGATATTCTCCATCTCCTTTCATTTTAATTAAAAATAAATACTTATTTGGGGACATATATTTCTTCTGGATGCACCTGCATGGATGATGTGTAAATAATTCATTTTTATGATCCGTTTAGATATGTAAATCTAAATAACAAGTTTGACTTTGTACAATGAAGTAATAAAAGCCTTCCTTTTCAGCAGGTATGAACAGACATGACAGTGTTGCTAGTGACTTAGTGGACCTCAATGACAGGCTGGCTGATCTTAGAATTGGGTGTCCAGTGAATGCAAATGTAACTGACACAAAGCAGGATGTACTGGATCAGCCTAGCTCTCCAGATATGTTGGTTGTCTTGGGTACAGCGGGTAAGTCATCATCTCACTTCTATGAGGCAGAAGCAAGATATTGTAATAAATCCTGATCTTTGTAACTGCACAGATAAAAGTGTATGTGTGTATAATTTAGGTCAGTGTGATCTTTGTTTCATGCTTCACTGACTTTGTTTATTAGTTTTTGTTTGTCAGCTCTTCAATTTATGTGATTGTAGAGATCTCTATTAGTACCACATTTTTACAATGAAGGAAAGTAACTGTGACCTATGTGTCTAATTTCACTGGAGCTAGACTTAAGATTTTGCATTTAGTTTGTGACCCAATGTTGAGTAAAAATTTATGTATAGAATGGACACATCTGGTTGTCTAACATACAAGTTGTATAGAAGTCTTTGGGGTAAACATATTATGACTTCTAGCAGGAATCATGCCAGGATTTGAATTTGACACTGCTCAGTCAAGCAAAGGCCCCTGACTTGTATATATATATATATATATATATATATATATATATATATATATATATATATATATATATATATATATATATATATATATAAAGAATACAAATCATATGGCGAATAACAACCCTTTCAAGCCTTTCAAGCGTACTGGATCCACCAAGGGATCATGTGTGTCAGGGATTAATTAAAATAGATGCAATAAACTGACGACAAACAGTACAAAACTAGTAACTAACTAGCCTAAGCACTTTTGATTCTAAATGAGTCTTTTTCAAAGGCAAATACAAAACATATATACGACAAACAAATAAACACAAAAACGTTGCGTTTGTAAACCTCTACATGGCTGTCTTCACATGTGCTAAAACTATAAATACAACCAGCTTGTATAGACTAGTTGCGGTAACTGAAAACGTTGTATAATTCCCTAAAAGTCTACAAGCCAAAGCGACATCTATTTTTACTTTTTGTACATATGTAATGCAGATTATATGTCCTCAGTTTATTGCATCTATATATATATATATATATATATATATATATATATATATATATATATATATATATATATATATATATATATATATATATCTTACATGAGATAAATCACATTCTCTGTTTTGCACATAAATGGTCCAAACAAAACGTGCAAAACAGAGAATGTGATTTATACACATACACACACACACACACTATAGACACACACACACATACATATATATATATATATATTTTTCTAAATCATTGAGTGAGGGTAAGCATATCAATGAGAAATGAGTTTAGAAAACATTTGTGGTTTGTCTAGTTCTGTTTATGCTAGAATCATCAACCTAGACAGTTTGCATGCTTCCCTGTTAATATTACCACAAAAAGAATGTCATTGTGGTATACATTCCTAGTCTTACTGGCTGAAGTATTTGTTTTTTTTAGAATTAATAAATTTCAGAACTCTGTGTACATGCTGTTATACTAATAATGGGGGGAATACATCTTCATGAATCCTATAGATTCATTACAAAAGTAGGCCATTGTTTAGTTGCAAGCACTATTTATGTCAATATCAATGAAGTATGTGACCTACATTTAACAGTTTGATGGCTTATATTAGGTTTTTGCATTTAGTTTACATGCACATTGGTGTGTTATATATCATATAATACTATTCTACCTGGAATCATAAAACATGGCAAGAGATTTCATGTTGATGTATACTCCATCCTTGCCTTAAAAATGTCACTGTGACCCATATTTCACATTTTACCCATTTTGGTTCATTGATACTGTTCAAGCTTTAAACTTGGTGGCTGTATATGTATATATTTCTCTTAATAATACGACTATATCAAAAAAGGTCACTATAACCTATTTTGCATTTACTGCTTTCTTGTGTCATTTATCTTATGGACACAGATTTTAGTATGCTCAGTATTTACTGATTCTAGATTCATGAAACATAGGGATGCCTGTTGAAGGGCACTACTCACTCATTTTATTAATAGGTCAATATTGACCATAATTTATGTTTTGCTGTCTATTCTATTGTGTTTATTTTCATTTCTCAGGTGCTAATCATGTCAGAATCATGAAATTGACGATGATATACATCTCGGTTGTTATCAAGTTCTTCCACTAAAAAAGGTCATTGTGTCCTGTATTTCATATTGTAGCTTTGCTTAAGCTTTTGCATGCTGACCACATGAGTTATATGCATATTATCCTACCCATAATCATGAAACTTGGTGTGTGAGTGCATCTTGATAATGCTTAACATTTTAAAGTCTTGATAATTTCACTCCATTTTCATAGCATGTAAAAAAGTCAGTCATTTTGGATAGTGCAATTGTCATAATTTACTACATGTTCGAATTGTTTACAGTGAAAAAATTCTTGACTGTTTATATGGTCTTTCCAGTCAGTTCATGGTAACCAGTCATGACCAGATTACAGATATCATAACAGAAGGAGAAAATAGTTGCCATATTCAATGTATAGTTTCCTGATATTTTGAGGCATTTAAAAGAGGCAGTGGAGCTCATTTGCATCAAATCTGTCAAATTCCTCTTCCTCTTCACTCCCCAACATAATTGATCTTTCAGTTTGTGCTTATGCAATAGCCAATGATGGTTGCTAGTCTTTTACAGTGTACAAATTTACTTAAATGGTGACTGCTCTGCTGTGTGTTTGGCTCGGATGCAGAAGGTTGCAGGTTCAAACCTTGACTGAATCATAGCAAAGACTTTAAAAAATGGTACTAACAGCTGACATGCTTGGCACTCAGCATTAAGAGATTAGTGTTAGGACAGGTCAGCCTGGTGTCAGGATAATGTGAATGGGTGGACATCATGCCACATGTCTGCAGCATGGTGCCCCAGTGCTAGAAATCACTATAAACTGTCACACTGCAGACATTATAGTGATATGACTGAAAAATTGTTAAAGCTACATTAAAAATCTAAATCACATGCACACACACACACACACAAATACTTAAATGACCCTTGTTGATCCATTAACTGATTTCCTGTACATTTCTTCCAAGTAAAGATCGAACACGAGATCCTGTGTGAAAGTTCAGGTCATCTCAGTGTTCAAAAATATATCTCAGTGTCCAAAGTAGAATTTAGCATGGTAATCCATCAAAATTATGTTTGAATATGTTTAACAGGTTAGAACCCTGGCTGAGTCATACTAAAGACTTATACAAAATTTGTTACTAACAGCTGCTTCTCTAGGCACTGAGCATTATGAGATTAGTGTTAGGACAGGCCAGCCAGGTGTCAGGATAATGTGACTGGGTTGGACATCACACTAAAAGTAAGCTGCATGATACCATAGTGCTGGATATCACTATCACCTGCCATGCTGCAGACATTGTAATGATATGATTGAACATTTTTTAAAGCTACATCAAATATGAAAATCTCTCACACACACTGATGTCAGCTGACCATGCCAACAAGATCAAAAGATAAAATAAGCAGCACTATCTAATACCATTAGCATACTACACTGGAACCAAATGTGAAGAAAAGCACAAACTTTTCAATAAATATTTTGCATACAGTGGAGATTTTAATGAGTGACTGAAAGGAAGGGAGACACCTAAACTTGGAAGAAAAGCCAACATGTGTGAGAGGTTCATGTGTGATTCGTTCAGCCTGCTATCATTCTAAGACTGATTCTCTTTTCATCACACTTGATGGATGGGATTAAAGCATCAAAATAATGGATTACTACAATTCCAGGAAACATCCATGCATATCACTGAGATGATTTGGCATTTGATTGGGTGAGCTTCTCAACATTGTAATGATTACTTCTGATCATATTTATTTCAAATTTGGTAGATAGGCTTATAAAAATGTATAACCCATTTTATTATGAGCAAGTTCTTTGAGTTGATCTTACATATGGTTGGTTGAGCTTCTTTCCAGCTGAGAGCTTGTATTTCTGACATAATTTTAAGTTGGTCAAAAGTTAATATCTGGATCTGAACATTTTTAAGACATTTGCATATTTGTGAAGTCCTTTTGCATTGGATCAGCAGAGAATTTTACCAGTTGAGTGACTGCATGTCTTATAGGATTTTCATGAGACTTGGGGAAAAATAACTTTATGTTTTATCAGAACTTTAGTTGAGTATGATTAAGATTAAAATTTATGCATATTAATAACATGACCTTGCATTTGATTGGCTGAGTTTGGGAAGTTGCAGTTTATATTTAGATTTTAATCAAATTTATTAAAGTCTTATACTATCATAATATTGGATGAGTTTGATTATGACAAGATCTGAGTATTAATGGGGTAATCTTGTATCAAATTGCTTAAGTTTGTCTCCATTCTGGAGACAAAATTCCAATCAGATTTTGCCAGACTTTGGTAAATAAGCTTATATTATTGTAACAGACAGCTTCAGTAATAAATGAGATATGCAAATATTAATACATTAATTATTAACCCCTTACATCGGATCGACTTGACATCTCACTAGATCTAGAGACTATATTCACATCTAGTTTCTATCCACTTGGTAAACAGGTTTATACAATTGAGACTTTTTTAACCTTCAGTTGTGAGCCAGAGACTATAATTACTACTTATACTTTTATCTTAGAAGGAATTACTTTGTCAGCATGTGATAAAACTGGTAAAAGTACCAGGATACAAAGTTGGGAAATAGTTTGTACAGTTTTGTTCTTGTAATACTACATATGCCTGTTTTGCAAATTATTCAACTGTTAATTGATTTAAGCAGGTGAGTGACATCAGGCCAATTATGTCTCTTGTTAATTGGACAGTCATATGTTGTGCTGGGCAACAGATTTTTCAATCAGGTTGTGTACAAGGCAACCAAATTTGTCAAATTTTTCTAGATTTCTGGAAGTTCACCATACTTGGCACATAGCTGCTTGCTAAATAGTTTGCCTCTGCAAGTGGAATGTGGATTTCTTTTATCCTCCAGAGGTCCACTGTAGATAAGAGTTGGTCGGAGATTACACATGAAATATACAAATGTTATTAAAATAAGAGTTTTGAAAAATTGTTTGAAAATGCAGTTGTAGCAGAATGACATATATGTAACAGACTTCTCGGTGTTCATGGTCTGGCAAAAATGTGGCGATTTGCCATCATTATTATTACATCATCATCATCATCATCATCATCATCATCATCATCATCATCATCATCATCATCATCATTATCATTATTATTATTATTATTATTATTATTATTATTATTATTATTATTATTATTATTATTATTATTATTATTTCAGGTTACTCCTCATCCCATGGTTCGTATTTCATTCAGGTCTTGGCACATTACATATGTAAACTTGTTTATGAGTGCCACCTGGAGGAAATAATTAAAAAGGTGAGTGTGACAAGAAATGACACAAGGCAGATGTACATGTATTTTTTAAATATTCAGTAAGTCTGGGATATTTGTGATGAAAAATAATCATATGTGATTATATATATATATATATATATATATATATATATATATATATATATATATATTTATTTTTTTGACTGCATCATTATTAGAAGAAACAAAGTCTTGTTCATAGGTTTAATTGGCTGTAAGGTCAGTGAGTTTATTATATGCATCTGTCATCAGCTGTTGCTATTGGTAACTTCCAAAACCACTGGATCCATTTCAACCAATTTTTGCAGAAGGCATCCTAGCTTCAAGGCCTTTCATGTTGTATAGATAAGTCTGATCTGCCAGTCAATATGGCTGGCATTACTAAAAAATAAAAGATAAAAGCTTCACTTTGTTTCTAATATGCTTTTGACAAATATTATTCTGGAAACTGTGACTGAAAGAAACAGTACTTCAGACTACGTCCCAGAACTTTCCAACAGAATTTGATAAAATTGGATAAAAGCCATATGCAGGAGAAGCCTTTCAAGTTTGGTGGCCATTACAAGAACAATTTCATCCAAGAAATCACTGAAAAAAAGTTTACATTTCATTGTTAAGTATCTTCTGTTGTTTGTTAACCAATTTCTGATTGGTTCTGATCTTTTTGTACAGTCTTAACATGAGCTGTTTATTCACCTTCGATTTACTTGATAAAATTTATATAGTAATAAAGTGTGTAAGTATATTGTGTATGTGTGTGGCTCTGCTTGTAAATGATTACACTTGTCACTGTTAAAGCATGCTGGAAGTCCATGTGTAAAATCATTGACAATGGTAATTGTTAAAGAATATCAAACTATCATCCTTATCATAATAAATGCTTCCTGATAAGGTCACTAGCAGATGATATTCTGCTTATTTTACCTGGACAATGATCAGCCTGGCAGTTTCTCCTGTATGTGATCACCAAAATTTACAATTTTTAAAAAGGCATACTGAAGCAAAGTCAACTTATAAATCACAAATAGAGATACTAATAGAAAGCTTGATTTGCGTTCTCTTTATATATGTAATTCTCATGAAAGTATCATGAATTTCAGTGAATTCATTTCAGCATAAATACACTATATAAAGTCAACAATAGAAGTGCCTACAGATTACAAATATGGTGACTGATGCCATCATTCAGAAAATATCTATATGTAAAAATTGAGTAAGGTTAACATGACTTACACATATATGAGATAATTTAGAAAAGGAGATTTATATGTCAGTGATTACATCCATTATCTGAGCCCGAGTGGTCTAAAGAAAGCGCTGTCTGTTACGGATCACTGCCATCTCACCTCTATCTGCATGGGTTCGAGTCTAAGATTCGGCGAATGTGGATATGTGAGAGAGCTTGCCAGTAGCTTCTCGTGGGTCGGTGGTTCTTTCCGGTGATTTCCCGGTTTCTTCCTCCACCATTAATACTGGCCGCCATGTATAGCCTTTCCTGTGCTGAAAAATGGCGTTAAACCCCACAACAACAACAACATAATTTGACAGAAACATGGAAGACATTCAATGTGCTTTTTATGAAAAATTATTTAGTTCTTCCATGAATTATAAATACCTAAAAAATTTAAAAGTCTTTAAATAATTGTTTCAATAAGTAGCAGAATTTTAAGATCTTTCTACAGAAAACAGGTGACACTCAGTTTATGCTAATTTAATTTACTAGGCTCAATTTATGCCAATTCAATTTACTGGGCCCAATTTATGCCAATTCAGTTTTAACTAGGTCCAGTTTATGCCAATTCGGTTTACTGTGCCCAACATATGCTAATTCATTTACTAGGCCCAATTTATGCCAGTTCAATTTACTAGGCCCAATTTATGCCAATTCATTTTAATAGTTCCAATTTATGACAATTTAATTTACTAGGCTCAATTTATGCCAATTCAATTTACTAGCTCAGATCTCTTGATCTGCTAATAAGTAGATGTCATGCAGGTGAGTTATTTTAGGTGCTCTTGTACTGTGATAAATAAAGAACAAAATTCTCAAAATAAGTTACATTACTGGAGCGCTTTTGAAACTCACCTATTTCAGCTGCAAGAACAAACTTAAAGACCTAAAAATTGTATCCTTGCCTTAAATATTTACAGTGTATTTTCAGTTTCTACTTTTGTGGTGTTTGTTTTTATTTTTGCAACCACATCATTATATATGTTTTTTAAGTGTTGTCAAATGTTGTAAAGTGCTTAGAGCTTCTAAAGATTAGGCACTATACAAAGTCCTCATTATTATTATTATTGTCATTATCAACAGTCACAATCTACCCTACACAGAATGGATTTGACATTGAAAACTAGTTCTATACCCTTTAGAAATCAAAGAGATGTGGCACTGTTAACTAATCTTTTAAGATACCACATTTCAGCTGCCTTATCATGTTAGTTTGATTCTAGTAACTCAGATTACAAAACCAATGGGGAAAAAATTTGAATGAGCACATATTCATAACATTTTCATCATTAGAAGCTTTATATTTTAAGGGAAAGGATGTATTTGTACAAAACAGATATGGAACATTGTTTATTTATAAGTCAATTCCATTTGTGTGCTTCTCTTCCCTTGATCATGTAGGAACGGCATGCAGATTTGAATAAGTTTGATTTGGATGCAGTGACTTGACATCCAATGAAATTCAAAGACCCAGAGTATTTTGAACTGCTGAAAGTAAATATGGTTAGCATATTGGAACATTTGCTAGCAAAGATGTTCTCCTACCGTTCTGGGAACTGTCATGGCTTTTAGACGGCATATCAACTGTCACATTTTTGTTTATTTATTTTCTGGCTTTTTTTTATTCTGCAGGTGAACAGTCTCGATGTTGAGGACAAAGAGAAGGAATTATGTGTCTATAGGAGCTCTCTCACGAAGGACTTTTATTTTTTCACATCAACGTAACATGGACTTTTATTTTCTATTAGGAATAATAATGTCAACTTTACACACTCTCTTTTAATAACATACTAATTATTTGCTAATTGGTGAATTTTGTCCCAAAAGGTGATTACGATTTTGACCTGGCAGATTTTAGCAATAAAGGATCTAGAGAAGTCATATGAGATTTACAATGGTAACATATGAGATTTAATTTTGTGATCTCACACTATGACCACTAAATCACAACAATTTATCAAACACTAAAAATTCCCAAGGTACGCTACTTTTATTACCTTATACTTTCACTTATAAGTCAGATCAGCAACAAACTGTGTAGATTTAGGTTTATCGCTGCCATCTGGGTCTGTGCTGTTGATTCAGATTGAAAATAACATAGACCCTGATCTGCTGGTGCATTATGTGATAGCCACTTTTACAGCCAGAATCCCATGACAATGACGAGTTTGCATTATGTGATAGCCACTTTTAAAGCCAGACCCCTACAAAATGATCATGAATAATTCATGAACTGGCATGAACTGTTCTTGAACGGTTCATGAAAGTTCATCAAAAGGTTCATGAACTATTCATGAATGTGCATGAACTGAAAATGGTCAGTTTATGAAATAAATGAATTCATGAATGTTCATGAACCATAACTTTACAAACTGTTCTTGAACATTCATGAACTATTCATGAACTGAATTCATGAACAGTTTATAAAAGTTCACAAAGTGGTTCATCATGAATTCATCACAGTTAATGAACATATTCATGAACAATGATGAACAATGTTCCTCATTTTTCATGACTTCATTAACAGTTATTTAAAAAAATTGATTATCTGACAAACTCGCAAATACCTATTTAATCCTGAATCATAAAATAACCTTAGATGTGGGGGGTTTAAAACAGTATAAAATGCAAAAATATATTATTTTAAAAAACAGTATTTAATTTCAGAAAAATTTCTAATATGCAACAAAGAACATGTAAACTGACATTAAGCAATATTTTTTTTTTATTCTTAGCAACACTTTTTGTCTCTTTTGTAATTTTTCTTTGAAAATTGTTTAAGACATAATGGGGAAGTTGAGTTAAATCAACTGCTGAAGCACATTTATCTGTCATTGTCATGGGGCTGTCTAATTCCACTGGGATTTCTCCTGATGACCTGGAACCCCACCTCCAAACTGACCTGTCAGATAACTTTTTTTTGTGAAGACAGTCAGGGCCGAATTTTAATTTAATCAAATTCCTCCTATTGTGACTACAGAATGTCTCCATCTGCAACTTAAGCTGTTCCATCTGATTACTGTATGGATCTTTAACATTGCTGCAGCAGTCACTTTTTAATGTCTACTTCATCTCGGCTGTAAGAACCTCCAGTTGTCAAATTTTCCTCCTTAACCTACAAACTTCATCCTCTAATAATTTTACTTTTCTGCTGTCTGAGCTGAAAGAAAGATAAAGTTAAATACAGACGACCTCTGATCAACATTGTCTTCAGCTTTTAGCACATCATTTTTGTACCCAACTTTATTTACCGATATCAAAATTTTTTAATCCCGTACACTTAGTACACAACTTACTGAGTATTTACATTCTTGGAGAATTTTTTCACTAGTTGTATTTTAACTGAAGCTGACTAGCCATAGGTATTATAAGTCACAGGAGTCAAATGTTTTAATCAATAAAAATTTATCCACTCTGACGTTGGATCTAGAAATATAGCTGCTTCCGGTCGTTAACAGTGGTGCATGTATTGTGTAAAGTTTAACACATTAACTAGTTTTTTGTTGTTTTCTTATTTACCAAATTACATCAGATCATATAAATAGTGATGTCATTAAAAAGATAATGATACCGAACATCTAAGTTCCTATCGCAGATGCAGTACCACGTATGGTATCGAGATCGAAAAAGGGGGTTGGGGTATTGTAATGTTTAGTGATTTTCAAAAATTCAAAGAGCAAGTGTAAATTGGGTCTGACAAAAACCAGGTATATTAGTTTGGTTAAAATTGCTATGATGACATATAAAAACCAATACAATATTCATATAATTCCTACTAAAATAATCATGAATGACCAAGAAAAAGATACATTCACCGTAATTTTGATTATCCTGCTGTGTACACTATTTGCCTGATTTTGCTCTCACCAAGTCAATTCCTTCATATTCTTCATAATTCCTTCTCTGCACTTCTACATACTTAAAAGAAATGATATTGAAAATATTCTCATCGGTCCATTCCATGGGAGTCGACGATTTTTGTTCGAGAATGTTACTTGTTGCAAAACCCTTTGCATGCTCTTTCATTTGTGCGGGGGAAAAGGATGCTCAGCCGCTGAAATCATGCATGTATATTACCCAATCATATCACATCTTTCACAATCATCCAATCAGGATAAATTGTTGTTCACATATTTCGATTTTTACTGCAACTTGACAACCAGTTACAAAGTCAATAATATATGCAGTTTATGACAGTACTATATAAAGTCATTGAAAGCTTTTATAGCAAGTACATTTTGTTCATGCTGGCCAGAAAATATTTTCCCTTATTAATCCAGAACTACTCAAGTTAAGTACACAAGTATTGAATAAAAGATCTCTGAAAATTTATACAGTATCATATGATTTTAAAAAAAATATTCACCTTTATTTATATTTCACTAATATTGTGAGAAGTTTTATGATGAATTTTCATAAACATTTTATGAACATAATGATATAGAAATTTGATATACCTATTTAAGAAATATCTTGCTGGTGCATCAAAGTATTTGAATTGTTCATGAAGCAAATTCATGACATTTAAGAAACTTCAAAGATATCCTAATAGTTCATAAAAGTTCATCATTGTGTTCATGAACTCAAGTACATGATTCATCAAAATTCTTGAAGTGTTCATGAACTTAGGTAATGAACGTTCGTGACTATTTGTTCATGAACTCAAATGATGAACTGATCATGAACATTTCAAGAATGTTCCTGAACATTCACGATTGTTCATGAAGTCATGAATTTGTTTTCGTAGGGGGAATCCCATGACACTGACAAGTTTGCATTATCACTTTCTTTATAAACATGGCATTTCATCTGCACAAAAGTTTGATCTGTATAGTTAAGTTGCAGTACCGAACAAATAGCAACATGGGATTAAAACATTGCAAATCTTAACATGCCATCGTGTAAATGGAGAATTATTACTTTACAAGAAAAAGTAAATTATTTCACTTGACAAAAATGGGGAGAGTTATAGAGTTCCTTCTGAAAAATTTTATGCTGGGAAGATTCAGAGAAACAACATCATAACTAATAAGGAGAATTTTCTGCAGCAGTATATGGAAAGAGAATTATTTGTACTGTAAAGCAATGTAAGTACCAAGATTTAAATAACATACACTGTAGGCCCATGTTATCAATCTTAAGTTGGTAAGATTACTGGCATACTCTAACTGTAGGGCCACGTTGTCAACCTGAAGTCAGCAAAATTACTAGCATACTGTGGCTGTAGGACCAGGTTATGAACCTTAAGTCAGTAAAATTACTAGCAAATTCTGGCTGTAGGACCAGGTTATCAACCATAAGTCAGTAAAATTACTAGCAAATTTGGGCTGTAGGATCAGGTAATCAACCATAAGTCAGTAAAATTAATAGCATATTCTGCCTGTGGGACCAGGTTATCAACCATAAGTCA
Source organism: Potamilus streckersoni (assembly GCA_016746295.1). NCBI lineage: Eukaryota > Metazoa > Mollusca > Bivalvia > Unionida > Unionidae > Potamilus > Potamilus streckersoni. Next base: position 194,489 of record JAEAOA010002318.1, on the reverse strand, counting down.
GTAAGTTTATGGCATACTCTAACAGTAGGGCCTGATTATCAGCCTTTAGTCAGTAAGATAGATGGCTGATCACTGGTGCTAACAGCATTGAGGTAGTACACTCTGTTTGCATTCATGCAGTAATGGGTTTAGATTCCTGGTTCAGCCAAGTACTGAAGTCAGGGGAATCTTCTTTTAACAGGCACTTTTTTAATCAAAATGGTAGATTTTGAAACTATAGAACACATAATCAGTGACAAAATCTAAAATATAATTCTTTAGTATTAAGTATTTATTTAGTAGATAGTAAATTAAAATAGATTATCAGTCATATATTTATCATCCTTTACTTTATATATATATATATATATATATATATATATATATATATATATATATATCCACAACAGAGAGAGAGAGAGGGTAAAAGAAAGGGGAGCACCTTATCTCTCTGTTTAGTAGTAGCAAACTATCACTACATTAATTAAGCTGTTAATGCATTATATTATTGTACATTAAATAATCATTAATATTATTTACTCAGATTTTCTTGAAGACATGCTAATCAATGAAATTTTTTGCATATAGTAAAGAGAAGCAATAAATCCCAAATCTGAAAATCCCAGTTGAAAAATGACAACCTTCATTCTTAAAATGAAGAACATATTAGTTTAAGAAAACCTTAGACCATTTCTTGGAATCTGCTTCTGTAAATATTATATGTATAAAGATACATTATAAACATGTACATGTAATTTGTATTTGTAATACTAATGATTATTATTATAAATTGTAATTATTCTCAATAATTTTGTATGATATATATTGTTACACTTTATTCTTAACAAGACCAGAAGAGAGAATATTCATGGAATGAATGAGTTAACCTGTATAAATAAATATTATTTTGATTTGTTCAGATCCAGCTTCACTGCAAAGATGTGAGTATATATTGTGCACAAGCTGTTGCTTAGTACAGGCATGTTCAGCTTGTGGGCGGTTATCTGCATGGTTTTATGCAGTTAAATTTACATCATTTGGAGTGGCTTCAAAATCATTATCTGTATCTGCATATACCTGGCCCAGTATAAGGAACTCTAGGTGCATATGAAGTCATAGATAATAAACTGGATTTTATCAATTAGATGGAAGAATGAAAGAAATATATAAAGATCAGAATAAGTGTTACAGTTTCTCATCCAAGGCCAGCATTTTGTGCCTGCTTCTAAGTTTCCTTCAGATCTAAGATCACATTTTATCACTCCCTGATTAGTTCTTTTATTAATTAGTTTTATTTTCTAGTTAAATTTGAGACGGACAGGATGAACAGAGACAAATCAGATATATTTGATGATGATCACTTTCATGTATAATGTTTTATGCAAAGTATATTTGCTAATAAGTTATATAGTTGCAAATTTCTTAAGCAAAGATTGAATTGTTTGACCACTTATAACAAATTTTAAACTGCAAAATGTCAGCTGGTTCTTTTCGAGATAAATACATGTATGTGGTCGTTCTTTTCTCCTGAACAAAATACAGTAGTTTTGAACTAAATTAAACACAACTCAGCACACCTTTAATACAAGTTTTATTTTTCATTTTTGTGTTTGTTTTCATTTTGCCTTTAACTACATACAGTATCTGCTATGAATGAGAATCTAATCTCTATTTCAACAGAGTTGTTCTTCTGATACCTTTTGCACACTCTACAGGAATGGGAGCGATCAGAAAGGTCTGACATTTTCTCCAATAATATCATGACATCCATCTATGAAGACTGCTCAGGTTGTGCTGATATTGCTTAATGATGCAGATGTTAAGATAATAAACTGTTTTAGCTGGGGTGAATAGGTATATAATATTTGCTATGTTAGTTTTACTCCACATATAAAACTTTCTTTTGGCTTCCATTTCTCAATCTGATGTATAAAATCAATAATGATGATGTGGAGATCACTGCAGTAATGTCAGAAAAAATAAAACAATTGCGACACTGGAAATGGTCTGTTTTTGAAAAGTAATCCTGGACAATGGCATGACTGAAGTGGTAGCAGGTACAGATGTGCTGTGGAGCCTGACCTTGGAGGCATGCGAAAAGTTTCCTGTGGAGCTGGTGGTGAGATAGTTACACTACTGGTCCTGGGTACTGACTTCATTGGTTGGAAAGACTGAATGTTTACAAGGGTCACATTAGGAGCCCCTTACATTTAGACAGTATAGGAAAATCATTTACTACTTTTTTAAATTATGAATACTGAATACCATATAAGGAAGTGTGCAAACAAAATGTAATTCTTGTAAATTATGCAAATCTAATTCATAATTATTTCACAATACCTACATCAATAAATGCAACGAAAATAGAGTTTCTTTTAGAGCAAACTTTGGACAGGTCTAAACTACATTTTGAATCTACATCTGTGTACTAAAATGTTTATGGGTATTTATTCATTCATTGTTAAGTTTTAAATCAGCAGCTTTCTAGAAAATGGTTAATACAAATAATTTCCAGTAACTGCAACAAGTTTATATAAACTAGTTGAAACATAATACATTTGGAGGTCTAATTCCTGTAGAAACAGCCATGTAATGTTTTGCAAACACTACAGTTTTTCTGTTTTTTTTTATCTTGTCTGTGTTTTATATATGCCTTTGAAAAATACTCATTAAGAGTCAAAAGCACCCAGGCTAGTTAAAGACTAGTTTTGTACTGTTCATTGTCATATATATATATATATATATATATATATATATATATATATATATATATATATATATATATATATATGGCTGATTTACAGTGCCAAGCCTAATAAAGACAAAATAAATATTTTATTACTATTTCACCTCTGCATAAATTTGAAATATTTTTTTTCCATAGTAAAAGCTATAATATGAATAAGTTTAGGAACAATTTTGAATTTATAGTTTAGGGTGATGTCTTGGCAACTTTACACCAGTTGCATGTCAAGGCTTAAGTTTGAAAATTTTAATAAATTAGCATTAATGAAACATGATGCAGGATTCCAATATTTAAAATGTAATTTTTAAAAGAAAAACACACCAAGGTAATAAAAGTACCAAAAGAAACCAATATATAATGTTGTACACGACATATCTCTAATGCATATAATATTATGGCTCCAAATAAAATAAACAATTAGCATAAAATTGTATTCAACATTTTCACAAGCACAGCAAATACTATCATCATTTAAGCTTCGGATGTTTATATATGAAAAATGATTATAAATAATGTGTCGCTTCCAGCACATATATTTTTCCATGTTGGTGTCTAGTTTGTAATTTTTTTTAAAAATAAAAATGCCACATGATACCTTCCATAATAATGACAGTCTTCATCTCATGTGCCTCAATCACAATGGTAACTATTTTTCTGATAGATTTTCAGTGATTGTGTAATGTTTTAAATTCCACTGCAATATAATGCAAGAGTAATCAAGCATAGTCTCATTTTTTGTGAACAAATATGGTGGATAGCAATGCGTTACTATGCAGTGAAATTGATACCTACTTTTGGTCAATGTGCCCAGTTTAATAGAGAGATAGGAACTATCCACACTGCCAATGTGATATAAAATCAGTGAGTTATTATTTGGAAGTGATGCACCTGATAAGGCTTTGAAATTTTAATGCCATATATAAGTTTGTGACTGTTAATAAACCAGATGAAACTTTGATCTGGGTCTGCATTTCATCACTAGTCCCATTCTTATTGTAAGGATTCCCCTTTTCATCAGAGAAGCACAGAAACCTCGTAGAGGTAAAGTCTAAGTTTAACTGTGCCTTTACTCTAATGAAAGTTTATCAGCCACAGTGAGCATAGTGAGAAATTGAATGGTCACCAGAAGTTTAACGGCCAACGCTACCCTGTAAATACACACACACACACACATAAAAGAACATCATAATGAAAATGCTCTGTTGATTTTACAAGTAACATAATTTCAATGTGTGTATGACTCATCATTATGGTATTTCATGAAAAAAATGGGGGTTGGGGTTTAGAACAAAAAAACACCAAAAAAATGCTTCAGAAGTACCAGCAACAAAGAAAGGGTGAATTTATTCTTAAAAATTAACAGTTACAAAACGTTCTTATTTGACCATATGTAAAAAATATGCAAATTCCAGCTAGAAATAACACAAGGTCAAGATTTTGCAAAAATGACTAAATGATCAATATTAAAAATGGCAGATGGTGCATGTGTTGAAATGCTTATTGTGAATCTATTTGAAGAGATATATCATTTTGAACTAGCACATTCTAATTGTACAGAAAAAATCCAATTTCTATTTATTGTAAATTCCTGAAAAAATCATTCCCTTTTCTAATTACACTGCTGATCCTCAACTAGAAATACTGTCTATTTTTATCAACAAAACCATACCCTGTGCTACAATAATGACTTTTCTATTAGCTGGGTCTCTTATCAGTGAGTACAGAATTTAACAACTGTTTAACAACATATCCAGGATATGTCTAGGTTTTAGGAAATGATCTTGCACTGACATCTTTGGTTTTACTAGCCCTCCGGAACGTGTGTAGCAACGCAACCACTTTGCTGACAATCTTGTGGGACTGTTGAGTCAGGTACAGGCGAACTTTGGCTGAAACATTAAAATTCCATTGACTCTGAAACTGATTTACTGGCATTTGCGGGAAGTAATACAACTGCACTGTGAGTGTGTTTTCAATCTGAGAGAAGGGAGCATTTATATTATGTTGTAGGGGTGGGTGGGTGTTTAATTAGTTTTCATGAGCTGACATCTAATTCTATGATAAATGGTTTCATCATTGGTGCCAACTGTTAATGACCTTGTGCTGTGTTTTCTTATTACAATGGCAGGTTCCCATTTTTTACTTCAAAATGAACTCTTATTCCCCTTCCTAAAAGGGGTTTATTGGTTTTGCACCTTTATCATAACAATTCTTTGTTTTCTTCTTATGAAATGTAATTTTCTTTATGACCTTAGCAGTGATGGGTGACTTTGGAATTAATTTCTGGCGGGTTGTAGGGCTAATTGATCTAAGTTGTTTCCCCATCAACAATTTTGTTGGTGAGAACACCATATCAAGAGCAGTAGCTATATACTCTGATATGTCTATAAGTAAATCTCTGCCGTCCACTTTTGCTTTTTAGAGAATTCTCTTTACAGTTTGAAATGTTTTCTCTACTAGGCCATTCGACTGAGGATATATGGGACCCGATGTAACGTGTTTAAAGTTTCATTCTTTCGCGAAGCTTGAGAACTCGAATGTTTGATTGTCGCTGAGAAATACTTCCGGCATTCCAAATCGCGAAAATGCTTTTCATGTGATTGATAACAGTGCAACATTTTGAGCTTGCGAGTGCCTTAACATCAAAGTAGCGACGGAATTGAATGTACTCTTTATTATTCGATGTAAATAGGTTTGTGGCAACTTTTTGACATGGCTATACAGGGATGTCATGGGTAATGGGAGGTACATTTTGGTTAGAATTTATACATTTTAAGCAGATAGAGCATATATACACCCACACACACACACCGTCAGATATGATAGGGTGGGTATCAGATCAGAACTTACAGGTTAGTGTATCTGCTGTGGATATGTTTTTACCTTGATAACGCTGAAATTGCAAGCACATGCATTGTAGTCGTGATGGGGGTGCATAGAGGGGCTTTTTCATTATAGAGACAAGTGAAAGGTGGTCAGTTTTATTAAATCAGTAGTTACAATTCTTCTTTCGGTCCATGAAACCAGGACTTGTGTCATAAAATTAAACACCAAAACGGGCACTTTACCAGCTGTCCTGTCAATTGACTGTTTAATATATATGATATACAGTAATACAATAATTAGAATGTGACAGCTACAAAATGTTATAATATTGACCTACCTTTTTAAGATTTTGTGTTAAGTATTATGAATCCATTGTGCTTGTAGCAGACCGATTTTCATAAATTTCATCTCAATACAAACCATTTATTTACGTAGTCAATGAACAATGCTCCTTCCTCAGAAGATTTTGCCTCTTTCCATGGAACTAACAGCCTATGAACAATGTTCCTTTGGAAACAATAGCCTATGAGCAATGCTCCTTCTTTGGAAACAATAGTCTATGAGCAATGCTCCTTCCTTGAAATAATAACCAACAATGTTCCTTCCTTGGAGCTAATAGCCAATGAACAATGCTCATTCTTTGGAAACAATAGTCTATAAACAATGCTCCTTCCTGGAAATAATAACCAACAATGCTCCTTCCTTGGAACTAATATCCAATGAACAATGCTCATTCTTTGGAAACAATAGTCTATGAGCAATGCTCCTTCCTTGAAATAATAACCAACAATACTCCTTCCTTGGAGGTAATAGCCAATGAAAAATGCTCATTTTTTGGAAACAATATTCCTTCCAAGGAAACAAAAGGATCCCTTTTTTAATTGATGAATTTAAATACTAAAAATTATCACTTTCGTTAAGCATTAAGTTTCACTTCTAGGAAGGTAAATTAATTCAATATAATTTGGTTTTTTTTCTGTTCTCCATGAACAAAGGTGCTTGAATTTGACTTATGGAATGTAAATCAGTCCGATAGCAATTATAACAGCTGTGGTTCATTGGACTTGAGAAATTCGTAACATCTGCACTTGTCCTTCAGACTCATGCACGTCACACTCAGGGGCCTCCATTGGTGGCATTTAGTGATTTTTGTTCTATACACCTCATACTTATTGTCTCAAATGGTGGTGTTTAGTGGTTTTTCGGGTGGAGTAAACGAGAGTTATTTGAAAAGATCGAGCAAACGTTAGATAGTTAAAGACCGGTCCCAACATAAACTTGCTCAGAAAAAAAACTTGGAAATATTGCACCATAATAATATACACATATACATCAGTTACCACATGTTAGGTCACTTCGATTCATGATTTACTTATAGACAGATCATATCAAGACAACTGAAAGTTGCAAGATTTAGTTCATAACTTGAACTAGTGTTTCTAACAGCAGAATATTCATGTGCTGGACAGTTCTATATTGAAGATGGAAATTTATTTTTTTAAGTTTGAACTGTGTTGGAGACTATCTAATCTCTTTAAGGTGATCATTAAATTGCTTTTCGTTTAATGTTTAATTGCTAGGATTTTGATTCCTGTACAATTTACAACTTTCCAGTCCAAGGTAAAATCCCGTTCTGATTTATGCAAGAAATTTGTTTGCCCATCCATACTTTGTAGTTTTCTTGAGGTTACTCTATTTTATCTGCCTTTTTGATTCATAATGGAACATTAAGACACGAGTTCTGTTGTGTTAAAACATTTGGAGGGAAGCCTTAAATAGAGACCCAGCAGGACATCCGACACAAAATCCTTCGCTAACATCTGAACGACTAATTTTCCTTTGCACTGTGGAATGATTATATTTAAGGGTATTATTAAAAATTACTTTTAAATTTGTCGAGGTCCATATCAAATCACAGGTTGTTATCAATGACATGGTCACTACATCTGCTGATTTGATGAACATTTTTTACAGGCTACAATCAGTTATGTCTATGTGATAACCCTCGACTGTATCTCACACAATTTTAACACTACTTCAAATATAGTAAGTTACTGGAAAATGAGCCTTCTCCTGGGTAATGGAATAAAATTCTCTTAACCTCTTACTATATATATACTCGCTCATAAGTCAAACATTTTTGTACTGAGAACTTTATGCATGCAAAACGGGTTGCCTTCTAAGTGCCACAAAAAATTCAATAATCTATGGGGAATGTTGGAAATGAGAGATGTTTGCAGTACACTGAAATATTGTAAACTCTAGTATTTTTACATTTTTATGCTACTATTCACATTCAAAAATGCAAATATGGTATTCGTTATATATTACTTGTATATATAGTTGTACATTTTAAGTCCTAATAATGTATTTTAATTAATATTATTTGCTGAATAAACACTGTGGTTGATACAAAAAGTTTTGATTTAAGTTGTAATTTCCTACAGTCCATACATTAGATATTTAACTTCAATATATTTCCCATGAATAGCTCTATTTAAAAATCATAGACCCTGTGGACATCCACTGCCAGTAGCTAAATTTAAACATGACAGACCTTGTGGACATCAACTCCCAGTAGCAACATTTAAATATGATAGACCTTGTGGACAACCACTCTCAGTAGCTGAATTAAATATGACATACCTTGTGGACTTCCATCTTAGCATGTACATTTTAATCACTTAAAGACATCCACTCCAAGTAGTGAACATCCACTCCTGTAGTGGACATCCACTCCAAGTAATGGACATCCACTCCAGTAGTGCCTAAATGAAGTATGGACAGGATTTGACATCAATCCCTTTTCCCCAGGAAAGATTATTTTTGTTTAATTCCACCTGGGTGTACTGATGCCGTTTAACACTTTTGTTGCTAAATACTGTTGTAGCATATGAGTACTGCATTTGCAACGTACTGGTTGTACTCCTGCTGTCATAGGATTGGGTAGGCATTATGGAATAAATAGATTTTGTTCAAAAATGTATCTTTAAGATCTTGGATGAGTTTTATAATGAAGAATATCAATTCCTAATAACAGACATATATATTATCTTGAATGTGTTTTCATTTACGTATTTGCCACTCACAAACTTTAAGACCCATGATATCATGGCCCTTTTGTATACATGCAGTGCAATTTTGTGTAACAAACTTATAAAGTCTATATTAGGACCATGAAGCTTCATATTTCTTTATTGTTTGTACTGAACTTGAAAATCAACATATTCTTTAATTTATAAATTAAGGCTGACAAAGAATATCAAGACTTTTCCTGACAATGGAGTCTGCTTATCAACTTCAAGTCAGTAATATTACTGACTCATATAATACTCTATTTGCACAAAGCCACAGCTAGCTTGATTGCTGGTTAAAGCAAGTAAGAGACTAAGCCAGTAACACTTTTATGACGTTCTGTACAATGTCTATTTATTCACAAAATGTACAATGATTCATTTAGAAGGCAGCAAATCATGATTCAAAATTATAATAAAACACATTTATTTCTTCCAAAATGTAAAAAAAATAATATGAAGCTAATATTTCTTCCTTAATATAAAACTTAGTTTCTTAAGCAACAAATAACATTGCAAAATTATGACAGATACATGAATGTTGATTTGCATTTTTCTCTCCATTTTTCTATTCAGTCACAAATATACAAAAAGGTGTTTAAAATTTAAATCGGAATGGATATTTCACATGATCACCAAAACATACAATGTAAAACATGCTCTTTACACTTTGAACCTTTTTTTAACTTTACAAATTACTTCTTGAAAGAATACAGTCAAGTTTGTAAAAACTGGTTTCAATTCAAAATACCAGTTACAAAAACTGATTAAAACAGAAATTGACATCAAGTCAGTATAAAAACATTGCATAACATGAAAGTAGCCAGGATTCTTCAACAGGTATATCTTCTGATGATATGCTAAGTTCATATAATCCACTGAAAACTCCAGTTGTTGCAATCATAAAATTCTGTCACCTACTGCATTCTGCATTAACTGAAAAAAAGGCCTTAATTCTTACAGAAATCAGTGCAAAGATTTGTTAATATCTACCACTTTCATGGCAATTCTGTAAAAACTGCATAACTAGTTACACTAAGAGGACTATGTGCTGGATAGAATGACTGCTGAAAGGATGGATAATTATGAGAATTTCTATATCCACAACCTTAATATTGTGGGTATTAAAAAACAGGTTTGATTTTCTTGCAAGTTTTTTGCAAAAAAAGATAAGGACAAATGAGTTGCATGTAATAATGATTTTACTGCCTGGGTTGCTTGCAATTATTTGCTTAATGTCAGTAAAAAATATGTTTTCTTGCTGTTGTTCATCTTGTACTCATCTTCAGGTGCTGATTTTCTCAATTGCATCTACATCCTTGGCATCCAGTTTTTCTATGGTTTTGCCTTTAAAAATATACAACACAGTAAAATAGTAAAAAGACAGATACAACAATTTTATGGCCTGTGCTAAGTTAGCTACTGATCTGGAACAGACAGATTTGGAATATTAAAAAATAAATAAGCAATTATGGGGTCTACAAATGTTTAAAATATTATGTACTAATTATTGGTCTTGAAAAATTTAAAATAAATTATGTTAATTAATGGTCTTGAAATGTTCAAAATAAGATGCACTAATTAACAGTCTTAATGATTTTGATGATGTTCTGTCTGATACATACATCCACATAAAACAAGACAGCCTAATAAAACATTTTTTTCTTTAGTTTGTTCATTATTCTATATATTCAGTATATATATTGTATTTTGTGACGATATGTCAACATGGAGTGAAAGTCAAATGTCATTTTCTGGCCTCAATGGTGAGTACAAGTCAAATTCAATATACATACCAAACATTTTCTGGTCTATGTGTCAATGTGGAGTAAAAGTAGAATTCAATATACATGCTTTTTTTCTTCTAGTCTACAAGTTAATATGGAGCATAAGTCAAATTCACTAATTTTATTAATTTTTACTCCCTGATCTATATACAAGTCAATATGGAGTACAAGACCATACCAGATCAACACCTTGGCTTTGTCTTTCTTGCAAGTAAATTCTGTTTTCATGAATATTAATGATATCACTATGTTATTAATGATATCACTATGTTATTCCAGATTAATCAGGAAACTGCATTCACCAACACTTACATGACTTTTTTCCCCCACCATTTTATTTTGGTGAGAGAAAAAGGGAGGATTTTGGGCATTGTAATCTGCATTTTTTAGTTACTTGATGACTGTGATTTTTCTCATGTACAAGGGCACTACTATATTCCTTTATCAACTGACACTTCTTAATGAACAATTCAATCTTGTTTTAAGTACAATATTAATTTTCACAAGAACTACATGAAAATGCAGTGCTATTTACATGCTAATTAGAGGTTTGGGCATGATGTTACACCTGTCTACAGGTAAGATTCAAAAGGCAAGATGAAATTAATGATCATATTAATAATTAAATGAAGCTGTCCATAGCAACATGATAAATACAAATAAAATGAATGACAAAGATTCAGCGGGGTATCACTCCAACTATAGACTTATCATAAAGAACTCGAGATAGCAAAACTCGGGGCAGTGTAGCCAACTGAGTGTTCTGCTACAATAGCAATAGAAACCAACCTTTTCTTCTGAAAAGGCCAGAGGAAAAAAGTTAACCAGCTAATGAAATGAAGCGTTCAGTGCAATGATAATGCTGGTCTATACCAGTCCCCCAAAGAAAGACACATTCCCTCCCTTGTGAAGAGTCTTCTAGTTCTCATGAAATTAACGTTGATATTTTTTCTATGCAATTTCCTAATGAGCTGGTTGTGAAGAAGAAGCATAAAACACCTGCCACCATAGTTGCTGAGTACGTTCAGCTTCATTAGAATCTTCCTGTGAATGTCTGTCACTAAACTGAGTAGATGATTCACCCAAGACATGTTTCAAAGAATAGCTATCAAAACTTGGACAAACATTTTCTAACATTTTCTGTATTATTCTTGGTTTCAAAACTAGTGAAGGGCAAAGTAAAGTGTGCCTCCCACCAACCACATCCTGACAGAAACCCTAAAGCAAAAAAAAAAATCAATTAATTATAAATGATGTCACTGTGACTTAGTTTTCACTGATAACTGTAGCACTCCTCATCAAGTATTAACATAATATGTCAGGTGACTCTACAAGTATCTGTGAAAATTACCTAAATTCACACCCTAACCTCAGCGTTGAGCCCAGAGGAACCAACAGAACATAAGAGCCGACATCACAAATTAAAGAGTTAAAAAATTTTTGAAATGCAGCACTAAAGAGAAGGATATCATAAAAAATTTACTGTTATTGTTCTCAGAATCAAAAGTTTATAAAAGTCATGAATGACAAGGAAAGCTAAAAGGCCCAAATGGGCTATGAGTCATTTACCTATGGTCTTAAGCCAAAATGACTAATGAAAGAGCAACTGGTCAAGTCATCAGGGCTAGTAGAATACTTCTGATCAAATTTGACCACATTCTGTTGAACAGTTTAGAACATGACATTTAATATACTTTTTTAAAATTTCATTATTTTAGTAAACAGTGGCCATATTTGATGCTGGATTGAAATCATTTGCATTGAGATGAAAAGCCTGCAATAAGGATGCTTTCCATCAAATATGGTCAAATTCACCTAAGCAAATTTTCAAAGAAAATGTAGAAATTATCTGATGTTGATGGTCAACATATGTGACACAGCTGAATAAACACAGGATTGTACTGTATTGTCAACAGGCTTTATTTCCAGGTAAATTAAATATATCTGACCTCATAGGAGCTTTACCAAATCTGACTTTACATTTGAGAATCGCAAACAAAAGATATTTGACTTCTAATCAATATCTTACAGAAAATGCATTCAGGTCCTCTCTTTATAATGTTGTTCATGGAAGCCACAAAAATAATTGGCATTTCAAATTGGGATACCATTTAATGCAGTATGGTCCAACATGGTCATGTTATAATAATGAATAAAAATGCAAAATTAATTTTAATGACTTGTAATGAATCTATTCTTGTTTACATTTGACAAGAATTAAAACCAACTGAATAATGAAACAATTTTACTTATTTAATGGTAAATATGACTATATTCACATTACACAAGGCTGCATTACAGTGAGGGATCAGTGTGCTTACCAAAATGTTGTTCTATCGTTTTGAGTGTGGAGTATGATCTTTTGTTGTCCACCATATTGATTGCAAGGCCAGTCTTTCCAAACCTTCCTGTTCTCCCTATCCTATGTAGGTATGTCTCACAGTCTGGTCTTCCTTCCATTGTAACAGGCAGGTCAAAGTTTACAACCACTGTGACCTGTGTTACATCAATACCTGCCATACAAAATATAATATGTTTAGTTTCCCAAAGTCACTTCTAGATTTCAATGTCAGTGACATCTCCAACATGAGATATCTCACACTTGCATGTCATGAGTGATTTTTAAAAGATTCTGAATTATCTGTGCACTATACAACAAAATTCTTTATTTGTGAACTATGCATTATCAGTCACCATAGCAACACCCATGAACCCTACATACTAATTCTCCATCTCATTATCTAATGCTATTCTGTATTCACTTTCAGGTACATTGTTCATACACTGGAAAGCTGCATTTCCAGCCTCATTCTGGATCTCAAATCATCTGCACATAAGTTGCAGTTTGAGAACAGGATTTGGCCAAAATCACATCGAACTAAATCAGGGCTGAATGGATATTGATGTAGCCAAGTTTGGATGCTTTAAATTTATTTACCAATTCACTGTCACAGAATCAATCAATACATCCGTTACCGCTACGCAAATGCGTATGTCAGTAATGTTCCAAAGTTTTGGCAATATATTGGAGGCATAAAAATAACTAGTTACCTGGATGACCAGATCTTTTAGATAAAAAAGGGGCAGGTTCTTAGAAATAAAGAGTTATAACAAAATATTCAGAACTTTTTAAATACTCCTCATACAAGTGATGTCAAACATAAATATCAAATCTTAAATAACTCAAAGAATAAGTTTTTTTATGCTAATCTTTATTTCTAGCAAATTGATTTATTGGATGTACATTAAAACTTGTTATTAGAGACCAACACTTCTGCCAACAAAAAAACGGTCTCTCAAGAAAGGTTGCCTCTCATAACAGGTTTGTACAAAAAGAACAGTTTCCAAGGTCCAGTTTAAAAACAATTTAATGAGAAATAACCACAATCACTGTATATAAACATTTTATTTTTTCATTTATAGTTCTAGCTAAAATACTATATGCATTCATATGAAAACAAAATTATATAACAATAAAGATTAATAAAATAAAAAGTTATCTTATCCGGAAACAGAACGGCTTAATTCAAGTAAGACAGACAGGGATTAACTCTACATAAAATGTGTAACCTGGTTGAACAAACTTGAATAGATGACAGCCTAGTAACTGAAATGTAATCACTGTAACACCAGGGATAAAACAAGCTTCACAAGTGTTTAACATTATCAATCAAATCACACAAACTATTTTTTCTTGCTGGTTTAATATACAAATAAGTTATTCACCCCCATACAATATGGATTAACTCTAAAGAAAAATGATATAGATGATGACTACAGTAGCATCTATCACTGGTAGCCAGAATACCTTCTTTTCTTAATTTTTTATGTTTGTTTTTTATCAGAACAAAAATTACTAAAATTGTCATTGCTACAATTGATTACATATGAGTCTCATTTATACATATGGACACTAGTTATAAAAAGACCAAGAACCAAGCTAAGTTCAGGAATAATCTACATGTACTTTAGTCTGGTTTACAATGGACACTATCAAGCACTAAGCATACCTACAAAAATTCAGATATAAGTAACCAGACTATATTTTTAAAGATGGTATAAGTGGTTGTTGATACTGGGATTATATTTAAATAAAGGGCATATTTTGCCTAGGCATTGCAAGTTGCTGGTTGTGTTTTGCAGGTGGTGGTTCATGACAGAGCGTTTATATAACAAAAGTCAATCTGTGCATTACAATTGTGGTTGGAAATGACAGGTGGTTGCTAATAGGAAAGGTTGCACATGAAAGGTTTTACTGAATAATAATCCATGTCAAAACCTGCAGAACAGTTGTGGCTGAGTGAAACTGCATCAGGATTGTAACTAAAAGGTTGTGGGTTTGATACTTACAAAGGCCAAGCTGGGTTTGCTGCCTTGGTGTGTCCTTGGGAAGGGGATTGTACCTCTCATTCCTAGGCATAATATAGCAAATGTTGTGTTAAAAGTACCATTAAAACCAATCAATTAAGTCAAAACGTCAATACCCTGTAAGAGTTTTGCCTGAAAGTTTCAGCTTCAGTAACTTGAAGATCCATATAGCAAGGATATCAACATCACTGTCCAACATTTTTTAAACCTTTTACTGAGCTGCTTGAAAACCTATTCATATAGCCATTCAATTTTAATGGAAAATGCAATCCATGTGGATTACCATGATGGTGAAATCCAAAAATGACTCAACCTGTCTGCAGCTAAAAATCTTTATAAAACTGTATAAATTCTGAATTCTTCTTTCATATTCTATATGTATATCTGGTAACTCCAAACTTCACTTGCCCAGCAAAAGTCCTGAACTTGTACTGAGTTAAGACAAAATATTTTTTTCACTCATTTATCAAGAAGTCACACAAGGATAATAATGATGTACAGATGCTATAATACTGGGATAGAATGAGGGTTTTTTTTTGGTGTCTTATGGCTCGGCTCAGCAACACGTGTTGGTTATTTAGTGCCGAGCCTCTTGAAGTAAAGTGCCTTGCCCAGGCACACCATGGTAGCCAAGCCTGGACTAATTTGATTTTAGGATTTGCAACTGCATCCATTCTGTCACTAGCCTTTCACTCTATCAACTGAGCAACTATAGACAGACAAAACATATAATAATATATCTACAAAAGCACACATATAAACTTGTCAAATAATTATTTGTGACACCTGATGGTCAAAATAAATGCTACAGTTTTTAAAGTGAAATATCCAAAGATTTACTCATTTGAGACGACACTTGGTAAGGTATAAAATAATTCACATCAGGTTTCATCAGTTTTCTAGTACATGTGGTAAACCAATCCTCATTTATTTCATTCAGAGAAAACAAACCTCTGGCTGTTACATTTGTCGTAATAAGAACTTTCTCCTTTCCATCACGGAATCGGTTGATAATGGCTGCTCTCTGTGTAATATCAAGATCACCACTTAGTAATGCCACTGCATGGCCCTCTTGTGTCATCTTTTCAGCTAACCAGTGTGCTGTTTTTCTGGTCTGAAAATATTTTCAACATATTTACAACAATGTCTCCATCATAAAAAATATCGGTGTAGTTTATATATGTGAAAAAGAGTTGCCTCTAACAATGTATTATATGCTACAGAACAAAAAAGAAGAAATAAAGACAACATGATTATATGACGACATTGATTAATAGATATATATTGAACTCTGTATATAAAATAGATAGATCTTTGTGTAAAGTCAATTTATAAATAGACTTGTGTGTAAGTATCCCTTTATAATGGACTGTAAGCATAACTATGTGTATAAAAGACCTTGTGTAAGCATAACTATGTGTAAAATATACCTGTGTGTAAGCATAACTGTGTGTATAATAGACCTGTGTGTAAGCATATCTGTGTGTATAATAGACTTGTGTATAAGCATCACTGTGTGTATTTAAGACTTGTGTGTAAGCATCACTGTATCTATAATAGACCTATGTGTAAACATAACTGTGTGTATAATAGACCTGTGTGTAAGCATAGATGTGTATATAATAGGTCTGTATGTAATCATGGTTTATGTATTTGCTTCACAGCATTTCCTGTATGAAAGTTTAAAGAAATTTTTGAAAGCTTAAGAATAAACAAAAATCCTCACTTGGCATATCATCTATCATCAACAAAGACTGGAGTGATGAACCAGAGGTTTACCTGGCTCTAAAAGTAATCATTGGAAGCTGTCTAAGACACTAATGAGGAAGGCTTGTTCCACATGTTCAATCAATATTTGATGGGTAATACCAGTACTACTTCAAAATTGGTCAAAAGACTGCCCAATGAAATATTAGAATTTACTGCAATTTTAAATACCTTTAGTACTGTAAGCTGGATCAAACTCTAATCCGATATACATAGTTCCTACAGTGGTAACAAAACTCAGCCAGTCAGATGCCAGGTCATCTTGTTCATATTTACAGATTTCTCTCGTAATCAAACTTTTGCAAAATGTTAAAATACAAGCTCAATTTTGATTCAAATTCAATCTAAAATGGGGTCAATGGGACTGATGCTCTTCTGTCTAAAAAGAATTTCCATGAATTTAAGACAAGACCATTTTTTCTTTTTAACTGTGGAGAGCTGAAACTAATTCTTCCATTCTGGAGCTATAAGATTTTCCACAATTAGTCATTCTGGCAGCTATAGATGACATAAGACTGGAACTATTTTCATTTAGGACAAACTATACATCATCAGAAGACTTGCACTGAAAACTCTATGATGATATGACAATCCATTCCAGAAAATTATTACCAGGAATTGCAAGATATTCATTGTGGCATATTTTAAGTCAGACTGGCACTATTTTCATTCAGGACCAACTAGATATCACAATTATTTTCGTAAAATCCCCATGTTGATAGAAGTTTAAATTATGAGAAGGAATACCAAGACTATCAAAATATTTGCTTGGTTGGTCATAATGGATATCTGATAGGTAACATTTTGATTTTAGTACCAAATATGACATCATAGGAAGTCATTAGCAAAACCCCAGGATGGATAAGAAATCCCATCTAGGAAATGTAGCATTACGATTTTCAAGATGGCTGCTGTTGTAGCCATTTGGATATCAAATCAACAAAAGTTTTACTTAAAATTCCAAGGAGAAGCAATAACAATATTTTCAAGCAGACAGCAGTTGTGATCATACTGCATGGCAGATCAGCAAGCACTTCAATTTAGGACCAACTAGACATCATGATAAGTCTTTTCAAGTGGAGTAGCGATAACACGATTCCAATGATGTAATACTGCATGTCTTCATAATATTAGACTTCCAGTGGAAACACCATGCTGTTGTTGTAGGGCTTAATACCATTCTTCAGCACAAGATAGGCTATATATGGCAGCCAGTATAACTGGTGGAGGAAGAACTCTAGAAAACTCCAGGAAGAACCATCAACCCACAAGCTAATGGCAAGCTTTCTCACATACCCATGTTAGCCAAGCCTGAGACTCGAACCCACACAGACAGAACTTCCAGTGGAAATACCATGCCTATATGACATTCTATTCTGGAGTAGAGATAACAAAATTTTTTAAGCTGGCTGTTGTGGTTGTCATATCAGACATTATATCAGCACCACTTTCATTTAGGATCAAGTAAACATCATACGAAGTCTCTTGTTGATATGATCATCCATTTAGGAGGAGCAGCAATAACATTTTTAAGAAGGCCACTTATGTATTTCCTTTAAATGAAGAATCATTACTCATTTCAAAATTAAAAAACTTTATATGGACTAATCCATAAAATTTTGTACCCGACACAAAATTATGAATTCTCAGTATTTCAAGGAATAAAATAAGATGTTAATAAATATCTCAATTTTGAAGATGAGATTTACAGAAATATATGAAAATTTACTTACTGCACAAAATATCATTGACTGTCCAATTGATATTGTTGCATACAGATTTGATACAGCTTGATATTTATCATCTATGTCCTTGCACTCAATATAATATTGTTTAATATTATCTAAGCTTTCCTCATCTCTTCTGAGTTTTATAATTATGGGGTTGTTTGGGATGATGGCTTGTGCAAACTTCATCACATCTTCATCATAGGTGGCTGAGAATAATAACATCTGACATGACGAGGAGAGCCCTCTGAAATAAAACAAAAGAAGAGGCCAAAGCTGGTAATTAGATTCATGACATCTAGATTGATAAGATACTTCTGATGTTTCATACTTTTAATGTTTCATGGTTGCTTTATCTTGAAATAATGGAAGCTATATTGGATGGTGAATCAGCATTGTTTATGTTGTTTTTGTAGGATTTAACACCATTTTTCAGCACAAGATAGGCTATACATGGCAGCCAGTATTAATGGTGGAGGAAATACCCTGGAAAACCCTGGGAAGAACCACCGACCCATGAGAAGCTACTGGCAGGCTTTCTCACTTACCCACATTAGCCGAGTCTGGACTCGAACGCAGACAGAGGTGAGATGGCAGTGATCCGTAACTGTCAGCGATTTAGACCACTCAGCCACTTGTAGCCCCCCATCATTTATGCAAACTATAAAAACCTTTCTGTGATATGATGTCAATAGTTGTCTACCATGTATGTTTATTTTTAGGCAAGTTTTCTATTTTTAGTAAAAGTGGCCATACTGAATAGTGGATCAGTATAATTGGCACAAAACTGAAAGGCCTTAATGTCAAGATACTAGCTTTCAGGCTTTCTAATTTTATTCAGGTCATTTGAAGATTCTTCTAATTTTAATTATGGTGCCCAAATCTTATTGTGGAACAGTATCATTTGTAGATATTTGCAAGAACTTGGACTTCTTCTGTCAAATTTGGTTAAATGCTATTTATCAGTCCTTGAAAAGTTTTTTCAAATTTTTTTTCTATTTTTTCTTTTGTTATTGGTGGCTATACTGATAACATATATGAATACTTGATAACAGACATAAATGCTTGATAGCAGATATGAAGACTTGATAATAGATATAAATGCTTGATAACAGATATGAATACTTGATAACAGATATAAATGCTTGATAGCAGATATAAATGCTTGATAACAGATATGAATACTTGATAACAGATATAAATGCTTGATAACATATATGAATACTTGATAACAGATATAAGTGCTTGATAGCAGATATGAATGCATGTACAAGTATGGAAAGCCTTCATGTCAAGATGCCTGGTGTCAAGCTTTACGTCAATTTCTGTTTAGCAGTTTTACTAAGTTAGATAACATATTTATATTTTTTAGGAATTAAGGCAAAATTTAATGGCCGATCTAAATCATTTGTATCAACTTTAAAGACATTAATGCCAAAATTCTGCCTGTGACATTTGTTTAAATCAATCCAGCAGTTTTTTTAAAAGTGATTAAAATTTTATTCTCCTCTTTAATGACTGCATCATTTGCATAAACTTTAAATATCATGTGGCATAGATGCTTTCCTTCAAGAATTTGGTTGAATTCTTGCTAGCAATTTTTGGTTTAAAGCTCTTTTATTTTTAGAATTATCAGATATATTTGGTGGTGGACCAGCATCATTAATACAAAACTGAAAATCTTCATTCTTTCTGTTACAGGTTCTGCTATAGCTTTTACTAACTACAATAGTTTAGTTGTTAGCATGCTTGACTCATAGCTGAAAGGATGCAGGTTTGAATCTTATCATTGCATCAGCACAGTACAGCTACCTGGTCATGTCCTTGAGAGTGGAATTTTACTGTCTCAGCACTAAATAATCTGCTAATGTGGTGATGCTGTAAAACATCAAACCAAATCAAAGCCTTTCTGTTCTGTTAAACTTATTTTGTTTAGCAGGTTTTAAGATGCCTTTACAATTTTTCTTCTTTAGTAACACGGCCATACAAGATGACAGATTATTGTCACTGGTATAAATTTAAAAGGGATTTAGGCCAGGATTTTTTTAACATCTGAAATTGGCTCAGTTGATTTTCAGTTGAAATTAGCATCTGTCAATGGATGGTGCACAACAGACCATTCTATTACCATAAGCACACCATAAGTCTAATATGTCAGGAACACACAATAGTAAAGATGTTCAAATTACTTACCTTTCTGTATGGATTAAAGTCGGCTACGTTATTGGGATGCTGGTACAAATGTTGGTCTTACCCGCAGAAATCAATAAATATTATGTGATTTCTATCTGTGAACATCATTATGTGTCCACTTGTGCGAGGTAAATTTGAAATTTTGTACTAATATGCTAGATTAAGTCACTAAACTTGCTGCACAATCATATAATATAAAATAACATTACATTTTAAACAAACCTTTTTATCCTAACAGACTGATCCTGGTGACCTTGAGTGGCAATCATAACATCTGCTTCATCTAGAACAAACACAACAATCTTCTTCAGGTCCACTGATTTAAATTTCAAGCACCAGTCACTGACTGTCCCTGGTGTTCCTATTAATATGTGATCTGTACACTTCTGACCATGAGGAACTGAAAATAAATTTTAAAAAACAGTATACAAATTTCTGCAGTGGTAATTTCTATGCCTGGACTTTTATTTAATCGACCGTAAATTTAATCCAGAAGAATATATATGTAAGAAATATTTGCTTATGAATTCTTTCACCAATACTGTAAAATCTCGATACTGTGTGAAAATAAGTGCATACTGTAAAAAAGTGAATGCTGAAAATAAGTACACATTGGTCTACAAGTTTATTTGGCAAAAACAAGCGTCCCTTGAAGGAGTTGACACTGTTATGCTTGAAATGAATCTCCAAATATTCAAGATATGAACATTTCTTCTTTTTAAATGCAGAGTGTTGAAACCATCTTTGATATTCTCGAGTGATAACAAGATTTTCAATTTGGCTGCTGTACAGTGACTGGTTATATATGTATAGTGTGAAAATAGGTCCTTCAAGTATATCTGAATTAAAACAAGAGTAGAAACCAAGGCTCTACTGGCTGTAAAGCATTTTTATGCATTTTTATGTATTAAGCTATCCTTACATATGTCAGTTAACATACTCATAAGATACCTAACAAGTGGAGGACAAAATTCTTTGTCATGGCTAATGACCTGATGCCAGGGACAGAAATGATTCAACTTGCCTCAGACAACACTTGTACTGTAATAGTAGTGTACTACTTTTCAAGAGGCATCCCGCCATTAATTTTCACAATTCTTGTGGAGAGAGAATGCATTCAACATGTTAAAAACCTATGTCATCAAGAGCTAAAAGCACAACAACACCCATAATATGTGAAATATTGATCACAGTAACCTTCCTCTGTGGTACTGACATAGCTGTAAAACATCATGATGTTTCATGATTCTTGATAACTAAGTTGGGATTAACAACAAAAAACTTGATGGTAATACAAATACAATATTTAATGATGTATGATTTAAATAAGAAACGAATCAAGATTGATATGTGTGTGTGTATGGGTCCAAATATTGGACAAATTAACATAATTCACACAAACCTACTAATGCAACAAATACAAATACAAATATATGATCTTACACGGTATAAGGACAGAAAAATGTGAACGATTCATGATATATATCACAGACTGAAAAGAATGAGTTTTACTAAATAGCAAAACAAATGAAGTATTCATTCAGAAAATAAGGAACTGATATTTTTCTTAAATAGTAAAATGATAATAAAACATATCACAAGATATCTTTTCACTTCCTAAACACTGGGTATAACAAGACCCCGAAATTAGCCCATGGCCAAAAGATTTCATGTATGGAGCAATACAAACACTCCCCCAAAATCATACTTTGCTACCAGTCACACTGGTCAGTCAAGCAAACACTATAGGTAGTCACCATTCATTTCTAGGTCAAACAAGCAATTAACACCCACCCCTTCATTCAATCACTTGCTACCTGACCAGCATCAATCAGCATGGATCACTCTGATCACCTTCGAAACACTTGAAACAGCTGAATATTCATCCAATACCATGTACTATGCATGACATGGGTATAAACGATGACATGTAATGACATTATATACGTAAAGTTATAAAATATAGTCCTGCAATACAAAACAATAAACATGTTCAGAAGTGAACCTGTATATCATATAATTTCTATAGCACTAAACCTTTCTTAACCAAATGCAACTTTGTAAAGTTCTTGCTAAGTCAGTTACGAATAAAAAATATTAGCATTATACTACGCAAGTCGAAGATACAGAAATTATATGAAAATAAACGTGGCAGTAAAATAGCTATAACTTACAATACACACAAGACATAACTTATATACCTCTACAGCTGAGATATGCAGGTCTCTAAGTAGAGTGCCGACTGACAAAAGGTTCTGTAATGTGTCAATTTGATTGTACATTGAGGCATTTATACACAATGTAGCTTTAAATCGGCTTTGCAATTATTGTATTCGGGTTTTCCGATCGAAAGCACTTCATGCATGTGGCACAGAATGTATTTAATAAAGAAATAGATTTATACAATTCTGTGACATCTAGCACAAGCAGTGCTACTCCAAATATGGTCCTTCATCACATTAATGCTAGGAAAACAGGTAATTCAGGGAGGGAATGCTCACCATCTGACCAATACATTGTGTATCCAATGAAATAATAGCTGGATTACCTGTTAACAATAGCCTGTTCTGCTAATCTAATAACCAACATAGTCTAAGTTCATGTAATATGTGACCCGTATATCCAGTTAAGAATCTTCTTACTGGCAAATTTTCCTTGGTGAACAACTTTAAAATGAAGCCTTCTGTTCAAAATGAAGAACTGAGCTTTCTACTTAAACCAGCATGACAAACAAAACCCTTTGATATCAAATATAACCTTTATTCCAATAGTAATACACAAAGTTCCAGCTGAATACAGTCATTGATGAAGATGTGTGAATTTCAAAAACTTTTAATACAAAACATTTTAATATTGCTCACCATGATGTAAGAAAACAAAGCAAGCATATTAAGGCATAAAAATTTTAGCCCTATGGTTAAATAGTATAAACTTAACACTGCAGCTGATGTATATATGGGTTTTCAAAACTTTATGGTGTCCATCTCCACAAGAAAAATTATGACTGTTGACAATAACTTCATTTGTTAAGATAAAATACCAGATAAATCTGACTTCAACATTAAAAGGTTGAAGTATGGATTACCTAGTACAAACTTCCAATACATGAACCTGCTTTTGTGACTGAACCATAATAAAGTCAAACAATCATGATCAGAAACAGAATCTTACTTCTCTTGCCTCGGACAGAAAAACCAATTCTGACATTGGTCATATGTTTGGCCATTTTCTTGGTGACTTCGCCAGTCTGAAGAGCTAACTCGTATGTTGGGGCCAAGCAGAGGCACTAAAAAACACAAACACGATATTCTTGGGTATATTTATATAACAACAAATACAATGAACCATGAGCACTAAAGTGGTTCAATGGATTAAGTTTTATTCATAATTCTTAATACCAATAGTTTTGATCTGTCAGTGCAAACAATAAGGTTGTTACTCTAAGAATTGGTACTAGGCCTTATTTGATTAGAAACCTAATATTTTAGTAAAATTATGTTTCCTTGAGAAAACATTTTCTAGCACATTAATGTCAGGAAATTTACCACTACTAAAGAGATGATTTCTTTCCTTGTCCTTCTTAACAATGTGTACATACATACATACATACATACCTACCTACCTACCTACCTACCTACCTACCTACCTACCTACAGGCAAATATTTTAGAGAAAAATACAAAAATGTACTTTCTCCAATAAGTAAGTTCCCTGATCACATGAAAATCTGGAGAATAGATAACAGCCTGAGAAAATGAATGAGTATCCAACCTCTTCTTTGGTATCCTTCATGTGAAAGGTTGGAATTACTATATGAAGGATAAGCCACTTTCCTAACATAAAGGCAAAACAGCTGATGGTTTTATAACTGAAATTATCTCAGCTTGAAGTGTTGCAAGGAAGAGGCATTATTGATCCATACAACATTTAAATGCAAGTTTCAAGTAGTGCTTGAAAGAATGGACTGGATCTTTTTTTCTCTCTCTCTCTCTCTCTCTCTCTCTCTCTCTCTCTCTCTCTCTCTCTCTCTCTCTCTCTCTCTCTCTCTCTCTCTCTCTCTCTCTCTCTCTCTCTCTCTCTCTCTCTCTCTCTCTCTCTCTCTCAATCAATCAATAAAGGAAATTCTATGAACACTGTCTGGTTGCTAGACATCACCTTGTTCTTAGCTATAAAATCTGGTTATGTCATTATGACCATGTAACTATCTGATCTGAAGTGGAGATTAACAAAGTATCTGTAATTGTGCTAATAAGTCTTTCTTATGGCCCTACATACTCTCTACAATGTTGCCTGAAAGTGTCTAAATCATGGACTGGTAACCCTTAATGTTAATAGGAGCTAAATGTTTCTACTAGAAAACCTGATAAAAAGGTAGCAAAACAAGATACAGATGAATTCAATGGAATGAAGCTTTTGCTCCTGCATATGTTCCTGAAAATATGTTATTCTCCTCCTAAAATTTTAATGTAGAGTGCTTTCCAACTCTTAACATCTTCTCCATGAATGAAGGTTACAATTTTTTTCTGTGCAAGGCTCTCCTGACAAGACCAAATCAAGATGAAGAAGCCCCTCTGGAATGTAATGAACACTTGCAACTGAGGGAGTTTGATAAAGTTGGGCAGTACAAGGATTTTCCTCTGGATATCTATTTATAGGTCAAGTATATTGTTTACCAATATCCTAATCAAAGTGGGCATGATTAGAATTACTCTGCATGTCTGGCTCCTTTCTATCCTTATTTTCAGACCTGGACCTGGAACTTGGGAGATAAAGATGAGAAGTTTGTTGATCCAATTCATCAAAATAGATCTATGAATGACAGAAAATCATACCAACCATGTTAGTTCCATTCTGAAATATGTATTTGTCAGCAGACAGATCTCTCATCATTCCAAGTTTGCTTTTAGCATCAGAAAAACTCTTAAAACATACCTTGGACAGTTTGGTTTGAAAAGTCTCTATACCATCTGCTTGGAGAGAAAAAAACTGATCCCCTTCTGTAGAATTTCTACCTTTCATTGATATCTGTCATGGAAAGTGCACATGACAGTAGAGGGTATTGGACAAACAATATCCAAAGCACTTCCGAAATAAGCTTGATCACAAAATTTGTTATGTGGAAAAATGGTAATCCAAGATAGCCAAAAATGCACAAGCCTTGTTTCCTATGGTGGATTTTCAGTGGTCAGCAGGGTAATAAGTTAATGGTGACTGTTGGGAGGATTGGGGAAGGATAAACTTGGTTTATTGTTCCCTTCATTATACTGCCTCTATGACTAATCTCTCCTACCTACCATTATCTCTTTACTGTATCTGAGACTGAAGTGGGTAAAAATGCTTTTAACTGGCATAGCTTAAATGCTAAGAATTTAAAGCTGAGAAATTAGAGATTTCTCCAGAGTTTTCACAGAAGAAAATTGCCACTTCTGACATATTCATAAAGTGAAATTGTCTACATTTAAAGGCATGGGAGCAGTTTTATTCAAGATCAGTATTTATGAATAGTATCCTTACAACAAACATGTGTGATAAATAATATTTTTATGTCAATGAATATTTTAGGTTTTGTTATTCTTAAGGCAAATCAATGGCACATTTTAAGTGGAACTTCATAAAATGCGATGGGAGTCACAATGAAACCATTTAGATACATCTCAAATATTTCCAGTTGAAAATATTTTTTTTTTTTTATTTCAGCTTATTATTTACATGCAAACCTTGATGGTCAATAGAGATGAACAGAAATAGTATTAATAAACATTTTAATTTCTTTTTCATATCATTCACTAAAAACATATTAAATATGATGTTAACAGCTATTTCCTTAATTACAAACATATTATTGTCTACTCCATACCAGCAAATCTGATGCCTTACAATAATATCCATGCAGCAGGTGGCATAAACTCAAAAAGTTTGTACCTGAGGGTAATTTTTGCTGGGATCCACTCGACTCAGCATGGTAAGGACAAAGGCAGCCGTCTTTCCAGTACCACTCTGACTCTGAGCTATCATGTTGGCTGGTCTGACAAAAATAAATCAAGAAAGCATATCAGTGATGTAATCTCTTAGTTATACATGTACGGTGAAATCAAGAAGGAATCAAGGTAAACTTAAATATACATGTATGTGGGAATGAGAGGGAATAGTGTAAACTCCTAATTATACATGCATGGGGTAATCAGAAGAAATAATGGTCAACTTTCAATTATACATGGACAGAGCATCAAAGGAAAATATTTTTAAACACTATTAACATATATTAAACACTATTAACTATTAAACACTATTAACATATATATGGTGTTGTGAAAGAAGAAACTATTTTATTCACTGTGTGATAGACAATCATTTTTCAAATGGCTCAGATAAGTTCCTGAATCAATAACCATGAGAAGAAAAACAATGAATGACACTCTACTAATGAAAAGAATGTCCATGAATTCAATATAAAACCATTTCTTTTGCTTTAAGTGGCACTAGAGTTGAAACCGCCTATGATATTCTTGAACCTTAAGATTTTCAAACCAGCCACTCTGGCAGCCATGCCTTCAATTACATCTAGGGAAAATCAAACACTACTTAAAATGAATCTGTTGTTGTTGTTGTTTTTTTTGTTTTAGGGTTTAATGTCATTTTTCAACAAAAGATAGGCTTTACATGGCAGCCAGTAAAATTGGTGGAGGAAGAACCCTGGAAAACTCAATGGAAGAACCACTGACCCACAAGAAGCTATTGGCAGGCTTTCTCATGTGCCCATGTTAGCCGAACTTGAGACTCTAACTCAAGTAGACAGAAGTGAGATGGCAGTGATCTATAATGGTGAGTGCTTTAGACCACTCGGGGCCCCCTAAATGAATCTGTAATATATTTATAATATGCAAAAGTTGACACCCTAACTGCCTTGACTAATCCCTATGCAACATCAAACTGATTCTTACTTCTCAGTAACTAAGAATAAATCATGTAGTTTTGCTTAGCATATTCTAACTTCTTTAATATACTGTTTATGACTGTTTATTACCTAGTTAAAAGAAAAGTTGTTTTAAAAAGTTTAATACTTACGGATCAGCAAGCAATGCTGGAAGGGCAGTCTCTTGAATTTTGGATGGAGCATTAAAACCCATATCATAAACACCCATAAGTAGCTCTCGTTTCCTGGAATAAATAACTATAAATATAACCAAGACTCAATTCTGTTAGTCATTCATTTCATTGTACTGTACTCACATACAACTGTCTGGGGGAATCATATAGCATGATACCTTACAGTAAAACTGCCTTATAATGAAGTTTATGATAAAGAAGTCCCTCATTATAACAGTCCATGGGAGTCCCTTTCTACTGAGACTGCCTTATAATGAATTACAGTATACCCTCATTATAACACTTTGTAAGAGTCATAAAGTATATTCAGCTTGTGGTTAGACTACCTTAAAATGAAGTGTATCATATGTGTAACTTTAAACTGACTTAAAAATGAAGTACATGATATGTGTAACTTTACTATTTCTAAATGAAATGGGATCATTAATAGAAACTGTTATAATGATGAGCTTTAAATACAAAGAGTGTTGTAAATGGTCATGTTTCTATATCACTGATCCAGTAATACAAATTGATAGGATACTAAAAATGACCTATATCTGCATAAATCGCTCAATTAACTGATGTGTCACAATTCAATATTTCTATATAAAATCTTTATATGCAACCATAACTACTGGGTCTATTACTGATGTTAAGATAATCAGTGTTATTAGAAACATATCTAAAGAAATGATTTTTATTCACCTGACAAAATATGTTCAATAACAGTCAAATGGGTATAAACTTGCAAAAATTTCATAGAAATCAATAACATAATGTGAAAGTTATATTTTTGTGTAAAAGTAAAAGGCTATAAAATAATGCTTTAATTGGATTTTTTAATCACATAAAATTAATAAACAAGTTTCTGAACTTAAATTAAGTTTTAATTACATGGTACATACATTTTAATGCCTTCAACTATCTGAGCAAAGACATGCTGCACTCTTTTATGTTACCACAGATGAGCCTCACTATTTTACTGAACCAAAAACAAGCCTCACTGTTTTAAAGGACCAAAGACAAGCCTGAATGTTTTAAGGGGCCAAAGACAAGCATGAATTTTTTATGGGACCAAACACAAAACTATTTTCTAACCAAAGACAAATCTCAGTTTTACGTGACCAAAGTCAAGACTCACTTTTTTATGTGACCAGAGGCAAGCCTCATTGTTTTATGTGACCAAATACAAGCCTCAATAATGTTCTGACATAACATAATTTTATTATAAAGTTGTTTTCTAAAACATATGTCATGCATGTGTTTTGTCGATGTTAAACTTCTTCATTTTTTTTGGTTTAATATTATGTTATATTTTTTTTTTAAATTAATTAAAAAATTACAGTATTTATCAATGTTTAAAAGTACACAACACTTTCATCATATGTATATACCTTATTTACTGCATGTTCTCGGACGGCAAAAACTAATTACTTTTTTGTTGTCAGAATACATATTAAATTCTTTAATTAGGTGTCCGAAAACAAACCGGAAAACAAATTTTTGTCCCCCTCCGTGTCCATAATGAAGCTACAATTATAGCTCACATGACGACATGCTCTCGTGAAGTAAAACAAGTATTTTGTCTAACACCACGGAAAGGATAATGAATGAAAAAAAGGCAATACTTGCCTATTTTGTTTATTGATACATGTCCATCCACCCAAAAATGTAGCCTTACATGTATTTGAGCTACGATTGTGTGCGTATTTTCCAAAATGACAGACATATTAGTAATCGAGCAATTCAGTTTAACCCTTTACTAGCCTAATCAGTGATCAATAAAATCTACTTTACAAACCATGCAAGCTATATGTCTAAATTTTTAAAAAATATTGGAATTATAATTCTGAAGATATTTATGACAGAAACATTTTAGCATCGAGAGTAGAAATACTGGTACATGTACGAGTGCTAATAATAGAGCACCAAGGATGAGAGACTCTATATGGGGTGAGTGTTGTAAGCATGCCTAGGAAGGGTACAAATAAAAAGCAAGTTGCAATACACTAGTCATTAATATGTTGGTATTTTTTGTAAAATAAAGGTGATCTATTTGTTGTAGTTCTCTCCTCTTTTTTTCCTACCTAGCAGAGGGTAGCTTCAAAATGAGTAGAACCTGCTGACTCGAAACAATCAACTGCTCAAAGATTGTTTTAATTCATGTTGGAGATTTCAGGGTGTCTACATGATAATTGTTCCTACGATAATTTGTGAGATTTCTTTGACAGGTGTTTTAAAAAATAAAGGATGTCCATCTAGATTTCATTAAAAGAGCACAGGATGAACCAAACATGTTAAACCCACAATCAATATTTATCATCTACGAAGAGGTTTATTACCTGTAGAACAATAACTACATTTAACCCCATGGTACATAATGTCTCGGTAATAAGGGGTTTGGTTTGTTACATGATGCAACATAACTGTCACACCTGCGTAATGTGGTTTCGTGTTTAATAATGTCTACACTGACAACCAATCCATGCGGAAGTTCCTGATCACATTAAATAATTGCCAACCAAATGAAGCGAACTTTGTATCAGTTAAATTAATAGCAAACACACGGAATTTTACTTTAAAACAAAGCAGATCTTCTTAGATTGTGTCAGAAAACATAAATTGAAGAAAAAATTACAGAGGAGCAACATCCGAAAAATTACAAGGCATTTAAATATTGTATTTGACCAACAAAAAGAGTATCCGAAAACATGCAGTAAATACGGTACACAATTAGTTTATGTAATATTTCAGCAAGTTCAAACACTTACAGATTCAGGGCCTCAAATGTTTTGACAGAGTACAGGGGAGAGTTTGGATCCTTCTGAAGGACCTCTAGGTCTGCTTTTGTGGACACCAGCTTAGAGTGGATCAGCTTTCTCAGCAAAGATTCTTCCTCTTTGGAAACTTATGTGATGAAAACAAAAATTTAAACTGCAATGGTTTGATAACACAAATGCCATGAGTTTTACTATTATTCTAAACCCCCACCCAATACCCACACGCACCCCTAAAAAGTAATCAAAGGGTCATAATCCAAAATTTATCACTTATGTGTCTTACAGATGTGATACATGAAAATAACTCTGAAAATATCAGAATATGTCATGATAATTGGACAATTTTGCAAATCTCACTTTCTAACATTGTGAACATTGCAGTACAATTTACCTCAAACCCACTCAACTGGACCCTATGGGCTGGGCCAAAGATGAACCCCTCCTGTATATAATTACTACAAGAACAATCCAACTACAGTTTTGTAACTTTCTGCCCAGAAGTTTAAAAGGTGATTAAAAAATGGTCAGACAAATGGGAGATATCACAATAAGAGATGTGGAAAGAAATGGACAGACAGATGGGGGATATCACAACAGATGTGGTAATGTACAGAGGGGATATCACAAAATAGACATAGAAATGGATGGACAGATGGGGAATATCACAACAGATGGGGTAATGGACAGATAGATGGGTGGGATATCACAAATGGTGGTAACTGATGGACGGATGAGGGATATCACAAATGATTTGGTAATGGACAAACATATGGGAGACATCATGGACAGATGGGCAGATTGATGGAGAATCTCACAATAGATGTGGTAATGGAAAAACAGATGGGAGATATCACAACAGAAATGGTAATGGATAAAACAATACATGTGGTGTGTGTGTGAATTGCATTTTTAATGTAGCTTTACAATTTTCTGGTCATATCACTATGATATCTGCAGTGTGGCAGTTTATAGTGATGTCTAGCACTGGGGCATCATGCCGCAGACATGTAATACAATGTCCACCCAGTCGCATTATCTTTACACCAGGCTGCCCAGTCCGAACACTAACCTCTTAATGCTAAGTGCCTGTCAAGGCAGCCGTTAGTACCATTTTTATAAGTCTTTGGTATGACTTGGCTGGGGGTTCGAACCCGCAACCTCCCGCACACAAGGCTGATGCTCTAACCACTAGGCCATCAGAGTGGTCAACACATATGGTAATGGACAGATGTGGGGGATATCACAAGAGATGCAGTAATGGAGAGACATATGGGGATATCACAACAGAGATAGTAATGGAGACATGGGTAATATGGCAAAAGATATGTGACAGTCGACAGATGGACAGACAGACACCTGTCAAATGATAACACACAGCAACTAAGAAAGGCCACCTGACCAATGCAAATAATGGCTAGGTATCAGTGTTACAGCAAAGTTAAAAACTTGTATGGCTTGTTGGTGGAGCTATAACACCTTCATGATTGCCACTATGTGATAAATGCAAATTTCAATTGTTATAACTTCAACATTTAAAATCCATTATCACATAATTCCTAGTATATACTAAGATTTCATCATACTTTTAATGGAAGTTTTGTCATAATAAAGACTTTCAAATTTACCTAAATTGCTATCCTAATGAGAAAGCAGTGGTCTCTCTGCTTTTGGGATACACCAACTGGTAACTCTGTCAAGCTGTGCTGATCATCTAAACACAATGATGTAATTTGGCAGGATAACTTGAAAGACAAACTCAATTACCAATAACCCTTGTGGTTTTATTCCCAAATGCAAAGTGCTGAAAATCGCATGAATACTTAGCCATTCACAACTGCATTAAAAAGGTAAAATCCAAGGCATTCCAAACACTTTATATATTGATTGGAATCAACACTCAGAACCTCCCTTGGAAACAATGTGCACACACACACAAAACAAAAAGAATAAACAAAATGTCTAATTATTGATTACAAGGCTCATCCTCTACAGAGATTTTGCTAGTCACTTGCAGTTAATCATTAATCATCATGCAGAAAATAAATTTGCATTAAAATGCAATTATGAGAATGAAATGTTGGGCATTAATGTAACTCAAGTTTAATTTTAATATTTTGAACTACTTTTTAGCACCTTATGTTTGAATCAGCACTTTACAGGCAGTTTTGAACTGACACAACATTAACACATGCATACATACATACATACATACATACATACATACATACATACATACATACATACATACATACATACATACATACATACATACATACATACATACATACATACATACATATTCACATACATGCATATTTACAGCGACTAGCATGAAAGACATAAAAAAAATTCAATAAGAACATTCTTTTCAATGATAACAAAATAGTAATACCATAAAAAGATGATAAAAACCAAGATATAAAATTAATTTAGTTTATTTTTGTTGATTTTGTCTTTTAAATAATATTTTTACAAAAAGAGCTATTATCATTATCCTCCCCTAGAAGACACATTTTACTGGGTGAAAAATCGACTTCTGATTTACATTGGAGTATTAGCCAGTATTTGAAGCAAAGTTCATGCATCAGTAATTACACTGTCAACTTAATGAAATTGTTTTTCTGGGACTGTCTAGGGTCTGAATCTAGACTTTATCTCTAACTCAAACTTATGTAAATTTGATTAAAATTAAAAATGATCTGAATATTTAATCAAACTCACAGAGCAATATTATGCATGATGCTGTTTGCAAAATAAATGACACTGGTCAGGTAGACCATTAAGTTGATTGTGGACTAAGATCAGTTACAAAATAAGATACACATAGCATATAACCAGCGAAAAAAGCCAACAAGCAATGCAAATAAAATATACATAACACTTTGAATATCTTAAAACCCCTTTCTACTATATACAAAACCCTTATTAATTCCATAACTAAAGAGAATATGGCAACCAAATATGCAAGAATAGCAGTCAAATGCATGCCAAACCTCATTGCAATTCCAATCAGACAGAAAAAGAGGGATGCTATATGCACCACGCACCACCTTGCCCTGAATGCCTTCTGCTACACCCTTCTAGGTCCCTGAAATCTGCCTCAGTCAAGATCATCAAAATAATAACCTTTTTGAAACATCTTGTATTAATCCTATATATTTTTATGTCTATTTATTCTAGGATAAATGTTTAAATGTGTTTTCATTTCCTAATCCTTCCCAAAAAAAGGGAGAGACCCAAGTAGGTCTGACTTAGCTCACCTACTTAATATGTAACTTATCAGTTGACCATTTCAATAATAAAACAACATATGTAAACAATATCCCAAATTCTACCATGTTCATTTTACCTATTTTATTCTAACCTTATAAACTATTCTATCAAAAGATGAGGCATAATTAAAATACACAGTCTGTTGCTGTCATAATTAAATTCATTCAATACCTTGATGATATAAGCCCATTTACCAAATCTGATAGAAACTAGAAGAGAAATATAATCTCTTGATCTTGACAGGCAACAAGCTCAGCCAATCAAATGCAGTGCATTTCATTATTTTGCACAGATCTCAACAATTAGAGAACCAGTCTACAGCAATCATAATACAACCTTATTCACCAAGATGAAGTAAAATCAAATTGGAAACCAGTCCTCAGAATGTTGACAAGCTCAGCCAATCAGATGCAAGGTCACGTCATTAATATTCATGAATTTCGCTCATAATGATAATTAAGTTCTTGATAACAAAGGCTTATATCCCAATTATATTCAAAATCCCATCAAACATACAGTCTCTACAGTGGTAATAAAAAAGCTAATCAGATGCAAGACTTTGATGATATTTAGTCTATTTACCTAGTCTTAAACATCTAGTCAAAAATAGTTTTCCTGGTGGTAAGAAGCTGAGCCAAGCATGTGAAAAATCACTTCATTAATAAGCATATATCTTGCTCATAATAAAATATGATTATTTCAATCATATATTAAGATCACTTTGTAACATGCATGCATCTGGTTCGAGCTAAACTTGAGGAAAAAAGTGATGTGATCTCAACAATAGTGCCATGCCAACAAAAATTTACCCACCAACAAAAACTTTTCTATACATATTTGATAAGAAAAGTCTACAATGCATACCAACCTATATATTTTTAAGTCAGTATGGATTGCTTCAACCCACAGCTATATAAAAATACAAAATTTTCTAAACATTTTCTAAAAGCAGATTATCTGAATTCTGCAGTCATCAGCCATAAAGCTGTCATGTGTGGCTTTTTTGTAATTAATCCTGTGTGCTGCTCTTGTTTTGGGCAAGGGAACTACCCCTATGCACATGCTAAACTTATGCTAGTTATGGCACACCTTTATCTACAAACTCTTCTAAGTGATCAACCATAAAACTGTCCTGTGGGGCTGTCTCATTTTGTTGCTTGTAGTTAACCCTGTGTGCTGCTCTTTTGGTTTTTTGGGGGCGGGTAGGTGAGTGGGTGGGTAACGGCACAGTTATGATAGTCATAACATACCTTTATCTTCAGACTCTTCTGAGGCTCCTCCTGCAGCCCCACCCTCTGCCCCTCTGGTTGGGGCAGAGGCAGAAGCTGATGTTTCCCCACTGGCTTGAGCTGGCCTAACTCCTGCTGAATTGGATGAACCTTTTGACTGCCCTGCTGTGACTGTTAGTTTCTCCACCTATTAAAAAACAGCAAATGCAGATTCCATTACGAATTATTGATATCTTACATAAAACATATTCAAGCGCAGATATAAAACACTTATACACATAAACTGGGGTACAGCAACCTTGTATTTGAGGATATGAGAAGAAAATTAATTATGGTTATATTACTGTAGCAACCCCAGCTGATTCTTCACTGTCTTAATTGATTTTTCTCAAGCAGCATATAACAGTTTAAATTCTGAAAATATCTCTACTAGAAGTAAACTTATGACATTTTAAAGTTGCAAATTTTCTACAATTTGCCCACCTTTTTTTTTATAATAATATTGTCACACACAATAAATCTATGGCACCAGAAAAAAAAGGAAATAGGATATAAATTGAAGTAATTTTGTTATTTTTAATGATAAATTCATAAACCTTTCCAGCTTTATGTAAAACAACAGGCTGGACTCATAATTGCAATTATTAAAGATGTACTTTTACAAAGGGGAATGTTATTTCAAGAAAAATCTCACCAATATTTAAATTTTGTTTGTAATGTTTTGTGTGATAACAACACAAACAGCAACATGTTAATATATGGTATTAAATCAAAAATGTTTTGTTTCTCTACAGCAAAACGATTCAAATAGAAATTTTAAAAAGTTAATGCTGGTAACTATGTATTAAATCCAAGGCTTTGCTAATCATGGATTATGCATTAAATTTCAAGTTTAATTATTGTCATGGTAATTAGAAAATTTCATATTTTACTTCCTACTTTAAAATAAATATCACCATTTGGTTGAAATAATTTAGTTGTAAACCGTTTTCATTGAAACACATCTTAGTCTGTAAAGTAGTTCTTCACACTTCATTTAAAATAAATGTCAATTGCATCACGTTCTTTAAAATACCATTGTCTGTTGGAATTTACACACTCTAGTGAGAAACGATGCCTAAATACAAAGTTTTTGTTTAAAGACTGAAAGTCTTCTTGTGCAGGCTAAATAAAGTATTCTGGTTGCCTACCATAAATTTTCCCATGGCTTCAGATCCAGATGACTTCATTACACATCCATGATACCGCTGGTCTTCATATACCAGGGCAATGTATTCATTATCTCTGAATTAATTTATCATGTTTCAATTAATTTCCATCTCAGCTTCTTTTTCAACAGTCATATTTTGTCAACAAAACACAATGCCACCTTTCCTTGCCTTTTTCATAATCTCTTTTTTTCATATTCGATGGCATATCTAACAGCTGGTTCAATAATGATGTTCTGTTTCTATTCAAAGGATGAACAGTTGTGCGATTATGTTTTGGATGCATTGGGTCTTCGTTTTTGTGAACTGATTAAGTTGACAAAATGATGTTCACAGCTGAGATTGGTAGAATGTGAAAGTTGACAAAATGATGTTTACAGCTGAGATTGGTAGAATGTGAAAAGCTTGTCCTTTTCAAATCTGCTTTGCTTGGTGACTCGCTATATTTGTCTCCTGGTAGGAAGTCCACCACCTGCTTTTCCACAATCTTTAACAAAGCAGATGTCACTGTTTTGATGGTCTAGCGCAATATTTCTTTTGTGTTTTGCACTACAACAAGCAATTTCTGTTGGCTAAAACAACGATTCTAAGAGGTCGGTTATACTTTTGAAGCCTGCAACTTTTTTCTTGTGACCTAACTTGATTCTCTGTTCAGAGAATCTGGTGATTTTTGTTGCCAAAGATTTTTGATTCACTTTATTAAATCTTGGGTCTAACATTAAACTGACATTTGTAGCTCTGTGTAACCTATCAAGAAGAGTTTTAATTTCTAGTACTACTCAATTGTGAAGACGTAAGATAAGTGTTTGCTCATGGATGTGGTTTAATATTTTTTCTTTAGGTCATATTTCTGGCAGAAGGGGCCAGGATAATACATTATGCAAATGGACCACAAGGCAAGAACAGCTTGTAATATCTGCATTACCAGAATCAATCAACAAAAAGGGGACCAATTAATTGGACTGTATAAATAGCATTTTTAAAATGTTTATTGTATAAAAGTAAAAAAAGAAAAAATAGCAATCACTCTTTCTCTCTCTGCAACTGATTTGTCTAGACAAATTCTCAAAAGACGATTGCTTTTAAAATAAAAGAATATATGACAAAACTCAATTCAGAACCATGTATTTGTTGGCCAAAAGTCCTAGACTATATGTTATGGACATTTACTAATCAATATGGCATTAAACTACTGGTTACAAACGTTTGTTTACTAACATCATAATATATTCAAGCTGGCATCTATAGTACATGCTCAGCTAAGTACAAAAACTCAAACGTTCTTACCTGAAAAGCAAAATCTGGCAAACTAAATCTCCTTTGTGACAGACGTTTTATACATGAAATTAAAGATATGAATATGTACAATCTATTAATGTGTGAAGAATGTTTGTAAACTTTGAGGATCTGTATGACCAGCACTTAAATTTGCATAACTATATATCTTCAGCATAGCTTGTGATATTTAATTATTCAAATTCTGCACTAACCAACATTCAATTTCTGATTGGCTGGATATTTTAATGAATATTCATAGTCATTAACCCAGTCACATAATTTTTCAAATAAACCACATTACACACGGGTCCTGGCAGTATTGATTTTGTGCAGGAATCATAAATTACCTGTACTTTACTTTTCAACATGCGATAAAATGTAAATCCAAAAAATAACACTAACAAGTAATACATATTTAGAAAGTTAATTTTATTGGCTTTTATTTCATATATATTTTATATCAATTTTTGATACTGAAAGTTAATAACATATGGAAAAAGTGCAGTGACCATGTAAAACTGGGACAATTCTAAGGAATATAATTATGTCATGCACTTGTCACATTTTGGACAGTAATATAATGCAAGTCGTTCAAAACATCAAAGCACACTGGATTCACTTCAATTTATTACTTTCAGCTACAATATGAATTCAGAGTTGTTCAATTACCTTGCCCAAAAGAAACCACAACAATAGAGAATGAAAAGAATAAGCAAAAGTATATAGAATTAGGACCTTTTACAAGGAGGTACTTTCATGTATTTACACCTACAATATGGCTGCATACTGACATAGAGGAACATACTATCTGTTTTCACAAGTTTTGAAATCTTTATGCATATCAATCAATACAGATTTAATGTATTCATTCTATTTATCTAATGTGATCATACCACATCGGACTAGAAGGGGTGGGTGGGTGAGGGGTTTGGACACCTGACAACAGTGTTTTAAAGAAGACATTATAAAGAACCTAGTCTATTACTAAACTAACATTTCTTTTTTGTTGTCATAAAAAGCAGAATTAGTGAATTTTCAATTTGAAAATTTAAAAAACAATTATTTTCATTTATGAACAGATAAGCAAAAAGTAGACCTAAAAAAGAAACAAAGCAACATATTGGTTTAAAAACATTTGGTAACGCAAGGTTTGCCATTGTACATGACTGAGTTTAAGCAAGACTGATTCAATCTATGGTCTATCACTATTTTCTCATCACTGGTGCTGTAATTTCGTTATATACAGTAAGAAGTATTAAACTTATTTAGGTGACTAGTCCAGACTGCTTAGACTGTCCTTATATATTTGGAAATTTTGCATAAGCTTTTCTGTGTATTGAGAAACCTATACAGCTATTCTCTCAGCACTTCAACATATATGTAATCTTTATCAATGCTGAATGAAACACTGACCTAGGACAATAAAGTGTTCAAAGACAATAGTCCCTCAAATGGGACTGATGCTCTATTGACTTGGGACAAATATAAACCTTAGGCATAAAATGTTAGCAATTTTTTTTATTATATTTTTCTAAATAATTCTAAAAAAAGTTCTTACCTTTGAAGAAAGAGAATTTTCTTGTGCATCAACTTCTGCTCCCCAGTCTGCCATATTTTTTTATCAAAGATTCTGAAGCAAGGACAAAAAGTAATCCAAATGAACAAATAAATGGACAGAAAGTAATCCAAATGAACATATAAAAGGACAAAAATTAATCCAAATGAACATATAAAAGGACAAAAAGTAATCTAAATGAACATATAAAAAGACAAAAAGTAATCCAAATGAACATATAAAAGGACAAAAAGTAATCCAAATGAATGTATAAAAGGACAAAAAGTAATCCAAATGAACATATAAAAGGACAAAAAGTAATCCAAATGAACATATAAAAGGACAAAAAGTAATCCAAATGAACATATAAAAATATGGTTTAAAGGATCTACACCAGCATATGCTGGTTTTTACTGGTAAAATTTGTCCCTCTAATGGAAAAAATGAGACAATCAGTATTAGTGTACTGAAAAAATGTAAAATATTGTTTTAAGCATTGAAGGCATATCAAAATCTGTCAGAAGCTGATTAATCACATATCCTTGCCAAGTTTGATCAGTGAATGACAACAACATATCAGATTATCAAGAAGTGTAACAAATCCTTTCTTTCTGCCAATCATCAAAGCAGCACCATAACTTACTACACAGAATAATTTATTCGATGTTTCGATTTTTATAATAGCTTACAATGTTTTGATTTTTATAATAGCTTACGAATGCAGTCAAAATGTTTTCTGCTTTGGTTGTATCATGAAGAGCTAGCAAGTAACACAACTCTTTATAAATACGATAATTTTCACAATATCATGCGACAACAGCTAGGCGTGACAAGTCATTCAAGTCAATGCTTTCATCAAGAGCGACACTAAATACAATAGCTTGATTTAATCCAGTCGTTTAACTGTCAGATTTTCAGCCAAATCAGTTATGCACCTCTCAATTGATCTTGTGGAAGCTGGTATTTCTCGAATCCAAGACAGTATAGTTTCTTCATTTGGTAAATCACTGAACAGAATTTCAGCACTACTCAAAAAAGTTTCTTTTATGTACTCTCCATCTGTAAAAGGTCTTCCTTTCGAAGCCACACACTCAGCAATTTTGTAACTACATTCAGTAGCTTTATTCTTCATTTCAACTGCTTGACTCAAAATACTAGTTTGTTTCTTGAAACTAGAAATGGCCTTTTTGATCACTTTGCTTTTATCTTCAGAGTTTTTAAACTTGAATAATAAAATTTAGAAGAAGAACAGCAAAAATAATCATTAACACATGTAACAGTAACCTTTATTACTTACATACTTTTGCAATGATGACAAAATCAATGGGATTATTTGCAATAATAATAATAATAATAATAATAAATAATAATAATAATAGTAATAATAATAATAATAATGTGTAGAAGATTAACAATACCAAAAACCCCACCAGATAACATTAACTTTTATTACTTATACATCCATTCATATATTACCAAATTTCAGGAATGATTTGCAATAATAATTGCATCTATACCGAGAGTATAATAGAAGCACTGGAAAAATAATAACAATAATAACAACGATAATAAATTGCACTTGTATATTTGAATATCAACGTAACGGTTGGTGTTATGGGGTGCCATATTTTTTCAAATGATACAAAACCATACAAGGATGTACAGTTATAAGAATGTACATTTATAAATCAAAGACTTGTCAAAGTGACTTCTGGTTTGTAATATTAATGTATAAATAAATATACTGCAGATAGAAAAAAAATCGAGCTTTCTGTTATTTACATTACTTTGCAAACAGACGAGTATTGTAAATTCAAAATACAAAATGCATGATTCAATAAATGATCGTAGTCCAGAAAACTTAACTACACTAGGTCCAAACATGTATAGTATTTGTTTGAATGCACATTTTAAGCAGTATGCTTCTTTTTATAAATTTTTGGGCTTTCCTGTACATTCTAACCGTCGCTGTAACTGAATATTGGAATGCTCATCTATATTCGAAAGAACAAATTTAGCGCCTAGTACATCATTTTCAGTAAGAACAATAATACTGAAAGTATCACTGGTTGCCCTTATGATGGTTAGCCTTGTCCAAAAATCTATAACTAGAACTGATGTCACTGCACATGAAGTATCAACGAGGTAAAAAGAACAAAAATAAAGAACAATCGCCATTGACTGTCAAATGACTTAACTATTATTGTCTACAAGTCCATGTAAATCAAGAGAGATCTGTCAAAGTATTAACAGGTGGTGATCATGCATGTATGTTTAACAATAATGATATTAATCCAACAGGTTCTGTATATTGATGATCAGATAACATCATTATTATTGCCTGCAATTAAATTAAGGGCATACTGAGAAAACAATGTTTGATACATATTGTGATAATATTTACTTACAGCATCAATCAATTCTGTGTTACTAATTTGCATAAGATTAAAATAAGGAGAAATCATTAATACACAGTTCTTTAACCCCTTCCCTCATAGAGTGTACAGCTTTTTAGCCCTTCGATACACATGTAGCAAAGTTACACAGTGCAGTTCGGTACACATAAGCCTGTTAAGCAGTGAAGTATATGTTACATTTAACAGCAATTTTAACCATTTTACATTTTTGGTACACATATATTATGTATGGAAAGATTTAAGAGTAAAATACAGTCGTTATAGCTATATAATTATTTTTCACATAACAATTTTGTATGTGCTTTAAAATCTTTGAGAGAACTCGTTCACCTTCAAGTCAGTGAAATTGTGTGACCAATCATAGCTGCCGTTTCTCTACTCAAAATTTATAAGTTCTTTGTGTCTACATCATTAAATCAGCTGAATTTGAAAATTTATAAAAAATAATAGCTTCCTACATTAGTATCAGAGCCTTTAACTAAATTATTGACACTTTCATAGTTGTGATTCTAATTCTGAAAACTCTAGCAAGTACTGAACAAAATATGTGACCACCAATTTGGAGAGACACAGTTATGACCTATTTACATTAAAAAGCAGATTTCAACCAGAGCATAAACAGTGACCATATGATCTTACATAATGGTCATTCACACCAATGAATGTGAAATCTAACAGGGTTTTCCTCGAAGGTGGCCCTATGAAAATCCACTCAAAATGGCTGCTGTTTACAGAGATGTCAAAAGGCATTTATATGCAAATTGGGTAGAGGCATCAAAAGGAACTTATATGAGGTAAAGAGTTAAACAAAGATTAGTAAATGTATTTCATCTTCCAGCAGAGATACCATCACCATTTTCATTATGTTATCATTTTCTTATTTATAATTACTGTTAATTCATCATTTTCTTTATTATAATTACTGTCATCATTTTCTTTAATATAATTACTGTCAAGTCATCAGTTTTTTTATTATAATTACTGTCAAATAATCATTTTCTTTATTATAATTACTGTGAGGTCAACAAGATTAGCAGCATATAGACATGTGATGCTATATTTAATTAAATTATCAATGTGGATTAAAAGTTCATAATTTAATTATTTGTAAATTCATAGCTGAAACCAAACCAAAACAGATATGAGTCATCAATTTAGATCTTTTTATATTCCCCCAAAATTTGTCAAAGATTATAACAAAGAAAACGTAAGGTTAATTCTTTAAATTAATATCTTTGAAAAACATTTTAAAACTTTTCATCGATCAGACCACTACAGCCAACTTCTGATGCTATCAAACATTCATGAATATAATTTAACCATGACTTGCATTGATTTCTCATACAAATCATGGCTGTTTCATATATTAGTTGCCAACTAAATTTTGTGCAAAGAATTAATGACCAATAACATATATAAAAGCACATTTTAGTTTTGACATTTAACTTTTATCTTGTTATAAGATATCAAATGAGTAAACCAACATAATTCATTTTCATTCAAACCTCTGAAAATTTTATAAATAATATTAATAAAAAAATTAAAACACATTCTATAAAAGCTTGATTTCTGGATATAGATTTTGTTTTATCAACACACACACACATACACACACACACACACACACACACACACACACACACACACATAATAGCACTTCCATGTAACAAAAGATCATGCAGTTATTTAAAATTAAGAAAATACTGAATAAATAAAGCATTAAAAAGATAATGATGTTTCATTTAATTCAGTGTTAGTAATTTGCACAAAATTATGTGATACATTATGAATTCTGGGGAAAAAAATATCCTTTAGTTCTCTACACAAAAATTATTAACATGTATTTCATCTATTTAATGAAATAATATCATTTTTTTGTTATGTTAAAATTTTCTTTATTATAATTATTATGAGGTAAAATGATTGGCAGAATAAAAATGTAAGATTTTGACATTTGATATTGCAATGATCCAAAAGGACCCCAGCAAAGACCCATGCTGGAGTTTGGGGTATATGGAGGCAATGTTCTTTCATGATTTCCCTTACATTGCCACAGAGAACAATTTTTATGTCAGTTGCCAACCTCCCTCCTCCCACACATAAATATAACTTTTGTCAAGAATTGACCCCAGTATTGTAAGACGAAGTTGAAAAACATAAAGAATTTGAACTACAAATAAAAAATGTTCTTCATGGTACCCTCTTCACCTGGCACCCGAGGGCAATCACAAGGGCTTGTATCGTTGCTTACAATTTAACTGTCATACATATACTATACAATAACTACAAGGTAGAATACTTTTCTCATTTTTTGCGTGACATATTTAAGAATAAATGCTGATATTTCAAGCCACAATTCGCGTAGCGTAATAAATTTGGTACTGATGTTTAGCTCAGGCATTCAACTTTGTATGAGTATCTGAAGTTTGGCTTACTATCATAACTTTCAGGAATGCCAGACCATTTTCTACACTACTGCTCGACATGGCTATGATCTCGCCCACATAATATGCAAGAATAACACTTTGAATAGAATAGTCCCTTTTCACTGGCCAACTGAAAAAAAGTTATAAACAAATGTAGGATGTCATTTCCTTTTAACCAATGAGAGAACTGTATTTCATTCAGCAGGTTTTCACTTGCATAATAAGTGGACACAAT
This sequence comes from Potamilus streckersoni, assembly GCA_016746295.1. Lineage (NCBI taxonomy): Eukaryota > Metazoa > Mollusca > Bivalvia > Unionida > Unionidae > Potamilus > Potamilus streckersoni. The sequence goes on along the minus strand of JAEAOA010002318.1, from coordinate 150,533 downwards.
CATGGCCATGTAGATCAGTAGCATAAGAAAATGGTCTGGCATTCCTTAAAGGTATATAAGTAAGCCAAACTTTGACAGTGATAGTTTTAGGCTTCGCCAATGTCGCAAATTGTGATTTTTTTTCCTTATTGGCGACAAAAAATACCAGTTGGCAATTATTTTGGCAGCATTATTTTTTGCAGTTTAACTAGTACATACAATCAGGGATTTGGAGTGGAGAAATTCAATGGGACCAGGAAAGGAAGTCACAGACTTATTTTAGACTTATACACTAACCTATATTCCCATATAAACAAATCTTGTGTTCCTATTGACAAACCTATCTGTACAGTGCAATGTTACATTATAATATGCTAATGCTAACATCTGGCCTATGTACTGTATGCTATGATACCTACAATCGAACAACTTATGAAAACACAAATGGAAACAGCTACAAGTAATTGAACAATGTCTAATCCTTCCGTTTTTTTAATAAATATACCGATTCTGCAGGTCCAATACACATGAAATTTTCAAAAATGGCAAAACCGACATGCCATTTCTCCCTGTGGAGTGCGTTATTTACCCCCTCCCAACATGCCCCCATTTCATATTTTATAACGTGTTTCCATTTCATATTTTATACAACAGCTAAAGGTTAGACTGAGCCTCTGCGACATACTTCAAAGACATCACCTGTTACAGTGAGAGAAGCACTCGATTGATAAATAAAACCTTTTCTGCGATAACTAATAATGCCTAAAAGGGGTATGCATTTGTTTTTTCAAATTTTGTCTCAAGCTACCATACATATGATAACTATTTTCAACATTTTATATCCCACCGTAATTCCTTATTGTTAAAGTGAGAAAGCCTGCCAGTAGCTTCTTGTGGGTCGGTGGTTCTTCCCGGGGTTTCACAGGGTCCTTCCTCCACCTCCACCAGCCGCCATGCATAGCCTATCTTGTGCTGAAAATGGTGTTAAACCATACAACAACTTATTGTTAACTAGTGGCTCCATAACAAAAGCACATGGACAAAAGCATGCCAACATATGAGCGCAATGCTAAACAACCTTGACAAAAGCGTGCGCGACAAAACCATGCAAGTATAAATTAAGTTAAAGTAAACAGTGTGTGTGGTATTCAAAAATCCAAAGCCAAGACCATTTATCTCATTCCATTTCTAATTAACTGTAACCAGGGATCAAAATAATTTACTTTCATGTTTTCAGATGAAATAATCATAATTAACTTTAACCGACTGCTAATTATTTTCCAAAGACAAAGGGATTGCATACAACATTAGTATTTAGAGTAATTAACTCAGTAATTGTTAGTTGAACCATTTGAACATGTTAAAATCACAATTATTATTTCTTATTATTTGATAGTTAGTCTTAAAAAGAAGAACTATAGGCTAAGTACTCAAGAAAACTATTTTTAAAATGATATTTTTTGTTATTTACGTCTTTTGCAAAGTGCATGTCGACGCGCTTTAGTCCTGGCATGCTTTTGTCGGGTCACCTTAACTAGTATATGAATATAATAATGTTGACTCAGTCAATAACAATTTTTTTTTTCCGAATTGATATGAAGGTTACTAATGCCTTAATATATATATATATATATATATATATATATATATATATATATATATATATATATATATATATATATATGGTACAGTTATACCATGTGTTGACTCTTTTTAAGTTTCATTGATGGGAATCGAGATCAAAGTTTGCATGTCAAGAAAAACTACAGCATTCAGTGAGATGTACTTTGTGAAGCTAACCATACAATTGGGAGCAGGATTTAATTAAAAAATGAGCTAGACTCTGTAGATGTCAGCAAAGTTTATTTTTTTACATTTGATAATGCTTTTTTTTCAGATGTAAAATAGTCATCATCATGTAATGATTTATTTTATAATATTATAGCTGTACTGATTGTTGTCAATAAAGTAATAACTATCCCGAGTTTTCAATTTTCAATTTGTATAGACTATTACATTACCAAACTTGGAAAAATATTCACTATTTATTCTGGCGACACTTTTTGAAAATTGGCAACAAAATATTGCAGTTGGCGATTGTTTTTGCTGACAACTTTTGAAAAGCCCGGACCATCCCTACGTTGGATATGCATAGAAAACCAAACACCTGAGCTAAATATCAGTACCAAATTTATTATGCTACACGAAATGTAGTAGCTTGAAATATCAAAGCTTATTCTTAAATAGATTGCGCAAGAAATGAGAGAAGTGTCCTTAATATATAGTACTCATATGATGAGTAAATTGAACGAATGATACAAGCCCCTGTGAAGGCAATAACATCCTTATGCCACTGATGTCTAGCTTCAGATTTTGATATACAAATGTTGATAATGTTATTATTATTTTTTATATTAGTCCAATATTCAGTATAATGAAAAACTTTACATAAATCTTAACCTACACAGACTAATATAAATAACAAAGTACAAACATTTCATGCATGAACTTTTTCATGACTGATTTAGTGAGTACTTTGCATAAAATCAAATTATACATTAAAATTTAGAAGAAAAAAAAACAAAACATACAATCCTTTAAACAATGATAAATACAAGTATATTTCATCTTTTTTATTGCATTGGTCCTGTTTTCACAATTTTTGGTTGTTGTTGGTAACTATTATTTCTCTGAAATAAAGTGAATTATTTAAATTTGTAAACTATTTTTAATGTTTGTTGTTGGTAACTATTATTTCTCAAAGAAATAAAATGTATATAAATTTTTAAGCTTTTTTTATTTTTTGTTTTTTTGTTGTTTTTTGTTGCTTTTTTTTAAAGTATTTTAGTTTTAAAATGGCAATACAAGATAAACTGTCCTACATTATTTTATCTGATTCTGTATTCGGAACTACCGAGTTTTGTTTCATTAATCGCAGTTTTAAACTGTCCGACGTACAAGAGAATACTGAGAAAGAGCATATTTGAAACAACTGCAAATGCTACATATAAATCTAAGACCAAATTTACAATTATTTCACAATATCCAACCCGTAATGTAGTCCGATTCAGCCCGACTTTTAGTCCTAATCTGCATGTACTCTTAATTTGAACCTAATTCCTGAATTGTGTTTTTTGTACTGTCTCGACAACTTGATTTCTATGTGACAGCTTCGTTTTATCTAGGTCTACTTATGTCCAAATGCTACATATAAATCTAAGACCAAATTTACAATTATTTCACAATATCCAACCCGTAATGTAGTCCGATTCAGCCCGGCTTTTAGTCCTAATCTGCATGTACTCTTAATTTGAACCTAATTCCTGAATTGTGTTTTTTGTACTGTCTCGACAACTTGATTTCTATGTGACAGCTTCGTTTTATCTAGGTCTACTTATGTCCAAGTATATTTTTGGTTATTAAATAATCATCTCATAATATCAACAGATTCGAACATAAATTATGTTTAAGTCCACAAGATCTTACCCACGAGTTTGTTTCTCTTCTCAGAAATATCTTTGTAAAATTATAAACTAGTGAGAGATTCGTATAAAACAAATATACACCATATAGATGTTATCATGTAATATATACAAAATTATTGAATGTCTTTCAGAATTTGTTTGAAAAAATTTAATTTATTATAAAGAAATATTTAAATACACTATTTTTGTTCAATCCTGTACCGCATACGTTGATATCTTACAAACGATAGCTTTGCGTTATTATTCAAGAAAACGATACTACACCAGCACAGCTAATAAGTTGAGGATAAATTAGAGAAGAAAAAAGTATATCAATCAAACGAATTTTTAAAAGCTGTTGGGTCTTCAGCTTTAATTTACTTTTCATTAAGTTTGTTATTATAAAGATTAAGTTTGTTATTATAAAAAATATATTGATACTCTTATTTATTACGATGATAGTTTGCCGGGTTCTTTTGAGCTGTCAAATTGTATTTTTGTTGTTATCGATCTGTGAAGCTGAAACGGAAAGCCTATATGATATTCTTGGTGTAAAACGCACTGCAAGTCAAAGAGAGATTAAACAGGCATACAAAAAACTGGCTAAAGACTGGTAAGTATATATTTTTACAGAGTACATTTTTGATATATGGGCAAAATGACCTGAAACCACAGGAAGGAAATGGTGACGGAATTAAGGAGACGTAAAGCAGATTATGTATAATAAGAAGATAAGAATTCTTTATTTCAGACTGCATAGTCCATACATCTAAATTAAAATACGGATATAGAGTAAAACAAAATAGTCACTTTAAACCATTTTTTTTCAACTGAGAAGATAAAAAGAATCTGTTGTAAACTAAACTCATTAGGTTTGGTGCACTTTTTGGAGCTATTCAAAAATGTACACTAATAATACTTTACCTCTTTTAATTTGAAATATTAGATGTTTTATATTTTATTATGTATATTCATATGTCCTCTTATTCACATGCTTACAACACTGGTTAAAAAGTTTTGTCTATTTTGATACATGTTTTGACACTCGTCAAATGAATCTTCTTCTGTTTGTTACATTGTTCTACTTGTGACTGGTATGTATAACAGAACAACCTCACTAACACAAAGAGATGTAGATTTATAGTAGAAATAGGATAAAGAAACATAATTTGGTATTCTCGAAGCTTATATCAAGTTTTGGGAGAGATCTCTTAAAAGAAGTTAAAGTTACATGTATCAGGTTAAAAATGTTTTCTTGTAAGTACAAAATGTTATATTTAGCGTATGAACATTTTAAAAAATTCATGATGTGGATATAGATAGTTCCTGAATGATGTCATCAGCAGCTGTATTTGTGGTCAGCTGGCAGATTTATAGTTGACTTTTATATGGTGTTTGGAAGTTGAAATAAATTCATTGACTCTCAAGCTAATTTTACAAAAGTTACGAACATAAACAGAATGCAATTTAAGCTTTCAGTTAATATCTATATTTGTGATTTATAAGTTGACTTTGCTTTAGTGTGCCATGTTAAAAATGGAAAATTTTGGTGAACATATATAGAAGAAACTGCCAGGTTGCCCATCACCCAGGTAACATAGGCAAAATATCGTCTGCTAGTGATGTCATCAGGAAGCATCTATTCAGAAAATTAGTATCATGATTTTTGACTTTTGAATTGGCTCGATAACTAATTTCTTAAGAAGTGCAAATAAGCAGGAACAAAATATGAGAAGTTACATGAGCAAGGATTTATTTTCAACTTTACAGCCTACAAAATAAGAACATTAAATGGGTCAGAATATGTTAAATATCAAGATTCCATTATAGGAGCTGGGAAAAAATTATTATTAATTTAAAACTATTTGCCTCAGATAAAAGGGACTAGAACTTGCATATAAATGAGAAAAATGAAGATGCTGAAATATAAAATACAAGACAAGATTAGTAAATATCCACAAATTATAATAACAAAGAGCCATTTTTGAACATCAGTGATAACAGCCTCACTTGATACTTTATAATACTGTATGTCATTCTCAGCAGTGTTACTAATGCAGCGATCCAGTATGAGTAACATTGCTATCAAGTATGGAGTGGCTGACTTGATGCCTATTATAATGGGAGGTTGACTTGCCCTGTCTGAGTACTCTTCTATTTTTATCAGGACTTACTGATTCAAAAAAAAAAATAGTGAATTAAATAATTTATGGCACATTATATATCATTGTTTTAATTCACAGCAGGTAATGATAGGATTTTAAAAACATTTTTCTGTCAGTATGAAATAGTAGTGTCCATTATAAACAACTAATATGCTCATGATGTCATTGAGAGATGCAATGAGAACTTGATTTTAGAACACTGTGTCAAAATGAAATACATGTTGTGTCAATGGACAGGATCATGATACAACATAGTTGTCACAAATCAAACCATATAACAACAATTTTGTACATAGAACACTTCAAAGAATTTATAACAAGACAGGATACTTTATAAATATAGCTTTGTTTCAGACACTGTCCATGATTGGAAGAATTTATCTCAGGATATAATCAACAATAATCTCTCATATAATGCATTTTCAGCTTTTGCTGAAATATTGAAGTCATGTGACTATATACTTTTTCAGATACTTTAATCCAATGCTTGCAATACAGGATGACATAAATATCACTTTCCAGCTAGCTTAGAGTGAAATTTTGCATGAAAAGCAAATTTTTTACTCTTGTAGCCACTGAAGATAATCCCAGTTTCTTATCAGTTAAGAAGAGCGCTGTTCTTCATTGTTGTGCTTGGGTATGTGTGACTACAAATGTGAAAAAACTTGTTTTATCAGGAAAGTGATGTCAGGGAAAGTTCTGTAAATATGAATTAAAGGGACCTGAAAGTAGCAAAAAATGCATAATTGTGAATATGCATTTTATTGAATAAAAAGAGTTTAAGGTGATGACATGCACTTTTTGACATTACACTCAAACATGTCATAATAAACACAGCTGATATATGTTAATGAACTGGAAGAATTTAGTTGATGCAAGTGCTGTATCTGACATAATAATTAAGCATGCTTTAACAAAATGTTCATGTTTTCATGATTAGGAAGAGTTTTGTTAATACATGTACTATATTTTACATCATACCCAACATGCTTTAATAAACACTGTTGATCTCTTTATTTATTAAGTACAATTATTGATGTTTTGTTTGTTTAATGCACAACATACTTTAATAAGCACAGGTTATTTATGTTAAAGATTAAGCAGATTTTAGTTGATACATGTTCTTATTTGACATATTATTTAATAAATGCAACTATGTTTTTAATGATTAAGATGAGTTTGGTTGATAATATAGTGTATTTAACATAATACTTAAACACACCTTAATTAATGCTTGATGCTCAGCATTAAGAGGTTAGTGTTAGAACTGGTCGTCCTGGTGTCAGGATAATGTGACTGGGTGGGATATCATGCTACTTGTTTGGGGCATGATGCCCCAGTGTTAGACTTTACTATAAACTACCGCACTGCCTGACATTGTAGTGATATTACTGAAAAATTGTTAATGCTACTTTAAAAATCATAATCACATCACATGTTTTTAATGATTAAAATGAGTTTGGTTGATAAGATGGTGTATTTAACATAATACTCAAACACACCTTAATTAACACAGCTGAAATGTTAATGATTAGGAAGTGTAATTGATACTTGTACCATATTTGACATAATATCTAGACATACCTTAATAAATGCAGATGACTTATGCTAAAGACTTTTAAGAGTTTTCGTTGAGTACTGTATTAGACAATACCCTAATATACCTTAACATGTACACTTGTTATATGGTCATGAATAGGAACAATTCACATTTTGATCAAGTTCAATAATATCCAGTGATGAGAACATTTTGTCATGATCCCAACAGAGCGAATTGGAATGAAGTGGTTTCTTAAACCTGCCATGAACATTGTTATTTTGCTAAGTGTCTCATTACCTCTTACATGTACTTTGTTGATGAAATAAGTCTTATAAACAGATGCTATGTATGCTTTTGTTCCTTTTGATGTAGGAGGAAAGAATAGATTAAACCACCTCAGCAGACAGTGACCAAGATATGGTTTGGGAGCTACCTCTTCTACCTTGTGCATATATTTGATCTGGACATTTTTTACATTATGACTTTGTTGTTATTAGTTTATTATGAGTTCAAGCCTCATATATGTATCTCAGAAACTTATTACACAGCTTGTTTATTACATTGAATATTACATTGAATATGTTTAATCAGTTGCAGCACGTGGAATGTTAAGTCAAGTTAAGGAGAAAGAATTATATTAAGTGGTTATTGTCTATAGTGTGTGTGTGTGTGTGTGTGTGTGTGTGTGTGTGTGATTTAGATTTTTAATGTTACTGTAGCTTTAAAAAATATTCAGTCATATCACTGTGATGTCTGCAGTGTGACAGTTTATAGTGATATCGAGCACAGGGGCATCATGTGGCAATGATGTCCCACCCATTCACATTATCCTGACACCAAATCAACCAGTCCTAACACTAACCTTTTAATGCTGAGTGCCAAACAAGGTAGCTGGTAGTACCATTTTTTAAAAGTCTTTGGTATGACTCGGCCGGGGTTCAAACCCATGGCCTCCCACATTCGAGGCGGACTCTATGGCCACTAGTGCATCGGAGTGGTCATCTTTTGTGTAATTGTTGCCATCATACCTTTATACAGATGAACATAGAATTTTTGTGCTACATATATTTGGAAATTATGCTTTATATATTGTATTTCAGGCATCCTGACAAAAATGATGACCCTAATGCTGCAGATAAATTTACCAAGATAAATGAAGCTTATGAGGTAAGTGAATGGCCAAGAATTCATATTAACCCAATAATTCTTTGATGATTTGACATTGATAGTTAGTACATCTGTTTGTTTATTGTGTGTTTTTTATACTTAGTGATATCTTATAAAGGCATTTCAAAATAAAATATAGACCCAGGTCATCCCATTTTTCATTAAATTCATTAGGCAGGTGCTCAGATCTTGTAGGAGAAATGTTATTTGTATATACAGTAAAACCTGTTGTGTGATACTTCCACTTCTGTTAAAAAAAACAGTCTCTCAAGACAGGTGATCTTTTGTAACAGGTTTGCACAAAAAGACCAGTTTCCAAGATCCAGTTTGAGAACAATTTAAAGAAACATAACCACAATCATTGTACATATATTCTGTTCTTTATTACTAGTTCTTGCTAAAATATTGTATGCATTAATCAGAAAACAAAATTATATAGCAGTAGAAATCTACTTCCTTAATTAGACATGAAAACACATTTAAATTTGAAGATCATATGTATATGTATTAGCATATGATATTTTTACTGATTTACTCCATTTCCTATATAATACCCTAAATTTGTTTTTACCACGCTACCAGTCAAAATGGGTGACAAAGTCGTCTAAAAAATGCAAACTTCGCCTTTTTCTGTTAGGAAAACGAAAATGACTTTGCTCAGTGATTTATTTAAAGAGAAACTTTGAATGACCGTCCTTTTTGAGATGCTCCCTCACATTGGCCAGGTTAGTTTAGTAATATGTGTTAGATATCTCAAGGCGAAATGTAGACTTCAAGCAATAGTTGGTGTTGATATTAATTACACCGACAAACTTTTGCACATTCACAGGCATGAGTTGTAGACTTCAAGCAATAGTTGGTGTCGATATCAATTACACCGACAAACTCATGCACACTCACAGGCATGAGTTTTGATAGTTGGTTGACTATTAACCATTTCCTGAATAAGATAGCAACTATTACTGCCTGTTTTCCACAAGTTATACTTTGATCATAAAAAACACTTAAACTTGAGTTTCTAAGCTTAAATTTATGTAAATTGTAATTTGAGTTTTAAGAATATAATTGGCAAAAAGAATATTGTTGTGTGTAAATTATTTTCTTGATAAATATCAGTTAGAAACTGTATTGGCAGGCATCACTGTTCTGGGAGATACCATTATATTAAATTGTCTCATTTCATAAACCATTGGATAAATATATTCAGAAAAATATACAGTTTGTAAGAAAGCAGAGACTAAATATTACGTTATTAAAGATTTAGCTTTAAAATGCAATTATGTCAGTCATAAATATATGAACAATGCTATGTTGTGGAATTCAATGAGACACCTTAAAGTTAAGGTTGTTTTCAGAATTTACTATTTTTTTTAAAATGTGAAGAAAAAAACAGCAAAGCAAATAGTATTTAACCAAATGCCTTTTTTTCCACCAAGTACACAAAAAAAAAATAATAAAATCTTACTTTTGCAGTCCTATTAATGGACTCTTGTAACGATGCTATGAAGTGAGTGATTGCATTAAGAAAATCCCCTTTCTAAAAATAGATACACTTGCATATTGACTATGTTGATTCAGTTGAAAAACAAAGGATTTAGTTTATTCATATACTGACTTTAATTCTTCAGTGTGTATATGAACAATTATGCTAAAGTTATTGGCAACAAAGAAATTAGGATGAACAGTATGATCGGAAAGACCTGTGCATTTTTTCTATGTACATGGTGCAGGGATTGTTTCAACAAGTTTAGAAATATTTTCAAATGCCATTTTATAATGAACTTTCAGAAAGTAAAATTAAAAAGAATTCTTACTTAAGGTTAGTTAATTAAGCATTTGTGCTCAATTGCAATTACAATACTGTAATCTATTTACACAGTTAAAATTCATAACAATATAGAACTTCTGTTCATAACGATATCAAAATGCATATTTTGCCAACACATTACAGTGGCTGGTCATGTTAAGCAAGTGGTCACTTATGACAGAGTTTATATAATAAAATTGATACATGCATTATGATTGTGGTCAGAAATGACAGGTGGTCATTCATAGCAGTGGTTGCTCATTATAGGTTTTACTGTAATATTTCATTTTAATGTTCTCAAATACCTTGATACAATATTGCAATAATTCAGAAATAAATAATTGATTCACTGCTTATAATTTATATACTCAGACATTTAAAACCACTATTCTTTCCAAATTTAATTTAATGATAGGCAAATTGCCCAAGATACACAATGCGCTACTGCTTGTCTTGCACTCCAACCTAACACTCTTGATAGAAATGAGTCACAACTCTTCCAAGGGATATGGATTATTTTCCTGTGAACTTTTTAACTCCTGAGAATCAAAGCCATCTCATGTCATAGGTCACTTTAGTCTTTGAAAAAAATACAGCCTAAAAATCTTGCTCAAAACAATTGGTATCCCAGGCCACAAGACTATAACCACATAATGTAATGTTCTTTTTGAGTTTACACAAGCAATGGTCAAAACTTGCCTTTTCTAACAACAGTAGGAAGTCTCAAGCCACAGTTTACATCACCATGCAAAGACTTTGTTATTTTTATGTTCACACTTAAATATTAAACATATTCTGGGAGGCTATGCATGCACATCTCATTTATAAGACTTTGAGGCACCTGACTTGGTAATTACCATTAAAATAAATTTATTTGGTTATGTTTAAACCAGCAACCAATCTAATACAGGGGTCAGAAGCACCAGATACATATCTGAACACTTATGTTATAGATGCATATGTCGGTGTCAAATCTACTTCAGTATGTGCATTAAAAAATACAAAATACTTGGTCGTTATTTATGCATTCAGTTTTAGCTCACCTGGCCATGAGACCCAGCATCCATTGATTGTGTGTCATCAGTCATCCATCAATCAGTGATTGGCCATCATTGCTTTTTACCATGCCAGAGTACATAATTATGATTCAGTTCCATTCAGATTTGTAATATTGGCTTATCTAACAAAAAACATCTTAGACAAGTTCAATAATGAGCAGTATCCTTGCATATTAATAAGCTGATCTTGCATCTGACGGGCTACTGCTCTTGCCACCCTATTTCTGAATTAATTTTGATCAAACTTAGAATAAAGGCCAGTGTCAATAATAATGAGCAAAATGCAGGTATTCTAATGGGGTGATCTTGCATATGATTGGTAGAGCCTGTTACAACACTGGAGGCACTATTTCTAATCTCATGTTGATCAGACTTGCAGTATATGCTTGTGTCATCAAGATCTTGGATGTGATTGGTAATGAGTGATCTACATATATATGAATGAGGTGATCTTGCATGTTATTGGCTGATTTTTTTACCATTCTGGAGCACAAATTCTGATATCACAACACAATAAATTTCTAATTTTTATTCACAATAGATGAAGAAGGAAATAGCATAAACCTGTAGTCAAATAGATTATTTCAAGAAGACCAATTCAGGAACTGTGCTTGTCATCTGGGAAATACTAGCTGCTAATGGCTGTTTGGGTTAGGGCTAATGGGAACATAGCTCCACCTATACACACCACAGATTTCAAAAAGGCATCAAATGCTGAAGAACTTTTCATACATGTTGCTGAGATCTAAGTCACAATTTTTTTTCATCCAAGAATATCTGCTCATTAATATTTTTCGGACTAAATGATTATTTTGGAATTACAGTGAATTAATTCAAGGATCTTTTGGATTATATTAATGTATTGTGTTACATCAAGATCATTAACAGATTGCTACATTCCAATACATTGGCATAGTTTAGACTACAGGCACATCAGCACATCCATTCTTAGAATTTATTTGAAACTTCACTTCAATCCATTCAGAACTCTATACATTTGGGCTTGTTAAAAGTTTTAGGACTGCTTAGGATTTAATTGACAGTACTGTAGGTAATATTTTTCAAAATTTACTTTGTATTCCAGGAAAATAAATTATTTATTGAAGTTTACAAAACTTGTTGGTTTGTAGTGTTATCTGTTACTTAATTTAAGACCATAGACATAACACCTATATGTAGTTCCCAATTCTTTAATTTTTCCCTTATGTTGTTCCATGGGGTTCTGATAGTGATCACTTTTACATGAAACAGACTGATAAGTCATACCAATTCTTTAAGCTGACCCCTCATATCCTGATGGTGATCATTGCTAGATGAAACAAATCCATACAGTCATACCAAATTGTTGTTCTTTATATTGTTCCTTCAGATCCAGATCATAATCAATGTCACATAAATCAAATCCATAGTCACACCAATTGTTTAAATTGTTCCCTAAAATCATTGCTGGATAAAACACATCCATACAGTCAAGCCAATACTTTTAAGTTATTCCCACAGATCCAAATGGTGAACATAACAGATGAATCAAATCCATACAGTCACACCAATGCTTCAAGATGTTCCATAAATTGTTTTCTCTGATTCTAAAAGTCAACGTTGCTTAATGAATCAAATCCATGCATTCACAACAATAAGAGTTAATTATTCTAGGACAAAAATGGACTTTTTCAGTCATTTTTATATCATTTACATATTGCAGACTTTAGGACACCCAGATAAGAGGCGAGAGTATGATGACTTTGGCTATACCTCAGCCACGGGAAGACAACCCAGTCAGCAACATGGGGGATTCCATGACAATTACAATCCATTTGGTGGTGCCTTTGAGCAATTCTTTGCCGGTGGCAATGGATTTCAGTTTCACTTTGGAGGAGACTTTGGTGGCATTGACAAATACAGTATATCACTAAGGTCAGTAGTCTAAAACATTTCCTTAAACATTATTATCTTGCCTTCCAGAGCTCTCTGTAGAGTTCATCCCAGTATCCTGGCTGTGTGAGCACGGTCAGGATCCTCAGTTATGAAGGACATTTTTCTTAAGCAAGTCTAATATATGACAGTAGTCTTTGCTAATAGGTACTTAACTGTTGTGTCGTATACATCTGCTGTACTCATCTCTTCTTTACAGACTTCTTGTCATTGACGGATGTGCATGACTAATTTGGATTATTGTAGTCCATTACTGTGTAATTTTGGATAGAATAAATTTGTTTAAATTAAAACTATACAATCACATCCATTCTGGCACAAATGGGACAGCTTTTAAATTATTAGGTCTTCAGGCTGATGTTTGATCATCATCATCGTGTATCTATTTGAATATTGCTTGGAGAAAGACTGTTGGTGGTTGCAGCCACGTGAACATTTTTTTAATAAAACTTGCAAAACAAGGATGTCAGTTTGATATATCTAATATGAAGTCCTTGACCTTCTTTGGCTTTGGAACTTACTACAGTTTTTAGAAACTTATGGAATGTTTGGACAATAGAACCACCTACAGTGGTCCCCCTCTTATACGGCCACCCCTTCTGCACTGGGAAAGTGGCCTTATAAGACAGGTGGTTTTTCCAGAGGGGACTAGATTTTTTGTGAGCAGTATATGTATTGTAGTTAGTAAGAAAGCTACATTCTTCAAAAAATTTAATATTTTAATTTAATATCTTCATTGAGAAGTAACACTAATTATTAAAAGGTTCTTTTTGTTATAATGGTAGACTTTTTTCAACTGAATAAACATTAATAGTCATTATTCTTGATGTAAGTGTAATATGTAAGCAGGTATTGTTGTCATGCACATTGCAAAACTTTTCAAAAACGTCATTAAATGTTAGTACATAATATAATTCTCTTTCCATTTGCTCCATTTTCCCACTGCTGCTGAATAATCTCCTTATTGGTTACGACGTTTATTCGAGTCTTTTCTACATAAAATTGTTCTGCAAGTCTCCTCTCCCCACCTGATGTCATCGAGTAGAATAACAGACTTTCTACTGAAATATGAAATAATACATATCCATTTACCTGACAACTTGTTAATCTTTGGTAATGATTTATTCTGATGCTGCTAACTGTATGCAATTTAATTATGCAGACGAAACTTTTGTAGAGTTTATGAAATGCCTTTTTCGTAAAGGAAGCAAAAGATGAGTTGTCACATGATTTTTCAGTCTTTTTCTGGTACCCTGTTTTTATCAAGATTAATTTATCTGTGTGTGTTAATGCACAAAATCTATTTATAGCCTATGCTGACTATGTTATGATCTTGACAATTATGTCCATTTGCAATCAACAAAAAGAAAACCTTGACAGATGTGAAGCCCAGAACTCTGTCATAACATTGTTGAGCCCATTTCCTGTGAACATCAGCTTTTATAGATAAAGATATCCTATTGATCTTAGTGTTACATGTACTTTAGTTAACACTTTTTTTCGTAATGGAAGCCCGTAATGGAAGCCCGACATCAGGAGACATGTATCAACAGTAGATATAATCTGATTACTTACCTTACATCACTATTTGAATTACGTATTGGTTCAAGAGAAAATTGAAATAAAAAGTGGCTGCTTGTACATTTTACATTTTTGTACTAACATGATGGCCTCTGGTCACATAAGAGTGGTGGCTGTTCATGAGGGGTACTATTACACACAAACTCATCGTTGCCAAGAGAATTGGCTGTAAGAATTGAGAGGCTGCTGATTGGGGGTGAAGCCATTCAATAGGGGACTACTGTAGTCTTTAAGGATACTTGCATCACCTTTAAAACTTCCAATGAGAGCTGGCAACTATATGCTATCGCTGTAATACACTGTTCAATGTTAAAAAAAAACACTTTGTATATATTTTTATTTAAAAAGTGTATGGTTGTGATTAAGAGAGTGTGTGAGACACGATACCGTCCTACCCACTTATATTGACATCACTGATGTCAACAAGCCGACTATTTCAATAAAAAAGCAAAGTCCTAGGTACCTTGTTCTACTATTACTATTCAAATTGTCATGCTTATGTCCAGGTCGAGATAAAATAGAAATGTACATGTCGACAGAAACCCTTGGTCACAACTTGAACAAGTCCTTTGTTTTGAAAACATTTATGTTGACAAGCTGCCAGTTCTGACCAAATACTTTGTTGGACAATTAGTTGATCTTGCCATCTGGCTTTAATTTTGCCACCTGATCATTTATATTGGCCAGCTGCCAGTTCCAACCCAAACTTTGTTCAACAATTAGTTGATCTTGCCGCCAGGCTTTGGTTTTCTTGCCTAATCATTTATGTTGGCAAGCATCCAGTTCCAACTTGTACTTTATTCAACATTGATCTTGCCACCAGGCTTTAATGTCACAGTCGGATTTAAGGATTTAAGAAAACAGGCTTTTTTGTTTGGTTAGATAAAGTTGGCTTCTCATGGCTACTTAAGAAAAAGCAATGAAATCTGATCTGATTCTTGCATTTTCTAATGTGATCGCTGATTAAAACAAGTTTATTGTGCTGTGAAAGTTTCCTTTTTAATTTTTTTTATATTTACGATGGCTACCAACGGCAATGTAAATGCAGATTATATTTACAGTCTCAGAAAAGAAATATCTGGCTGTTAAGAAAGTTCAGAATGGGTCATCTCACAAATGTGTCTGTGAAAAATTTTAAATGTACACCACTTGAATTGATATTTTTACAGTATTGTGTCATAAGAATCATTTTCTTTTAATACCTCATTGAAATGTATATAATATTATGCCATCATTAATCATACCAGCCGCATCTCTTGTTTGCTTTTATGTACTTTTCGCAATGATTTCGGTAACTAAATACAAGTACTGTTTAAACCAACTTGGTGACAGTTTTTCATTTCCCAGTGAATAGCCCAATCCCTTTGGTCACCTCACTAAGATGGGAACAAATTGACCAAAATCATGGCCAATTTAAGTAAATGTACTTGAAACGTGTAAATAACAACTATGCAACCATGTGCTTATTCCAACATTGAAAATTAGTAAATGTTTTTCATCTCGGGATGTGACCAATACAATAATTTATTGTGGATTTTATTACAAAGGTAACCAAAATATAATTTGTCTATATACAAGTGTATTTCACACTGTTTTGTCTTCATGTAATCAAAATTTGCATTGATTTTTTTTTCTTAAAGTGTAAATGCTACTCACTGACAACAGGTCACCCCTTACTGACAAATTTAACTTGTATCTTTTTCCAGACACCCCTCCCCAACACTTATCTCGACATCCACCTATGTCAACAATATTTCCTCGGTGCCGAGGATGTAGACATAAATGGGTAGGACTGTAGTGCTAAGTTTACCAGTGTTTTAAACCATCAAACAAAAAATATTTTAGCTTCATTATTAAATGTGAATTTTTAGTCAGGATTTTTTTTTTCTAGGCATACAGTGGTATTGGGGATTTTGTGCTGCAGATTTGTACAGCAGTCACACCTGCAATTTCATAACTTCCAATAATTAATTAGTTTAAAATTTTTAATTGGCATATTCCATTGTTTTATCTAATTAAGACTAACATCTTCCAGTTGATAAAGTTCCGTCTAAAACCTACAAGATGGTTTGATGTTGACCACACGACAAAGGTTTTTGCCTTGCTATGTCCTGCCCTGCCCTACCTACCTCTCCCACCTCTCTGGCTCCCCTCCCCTTTTACTCCTGTTTAACTTCTGCTAGTGGTTAGAGTGTCCACTTTGGATGCTGGAGGTCATGGGTTTGACCCCCGGTCGAGTCATACCAAAGACTTACAAAAATGGTACTAACAGCTTCCTCACTTGGCGCTCAGCATTAAGAGATTAGTGTTAGGACTGGGTGGCCTGGTGTCAGGATAATGTGACTGGGTGGGACATCATGCTACATGTCTACGGCATGATGCCCCAGTGCTGGACATCACTATAAACTGCCACACTGCAGACATCACAGCGATATGACTGAAAAATTATTAACGCTACATTAAAAATCATAATCACATCATATTTTTATTACAACCCCAGGGCTTATATGAGTAGCTATATTATTCTCAATTGTACAGACATGTGCTGATCAGTTTTAGTACCACAGAACACTTTTTATAGCCTTTAAAAAAGACAACACAAATACTTCCTGGATGTTTGTCAGGTATGGTCTCTTTTAACAAATATTTTTTGTTATAATTATAAAAACAAACTTTATAGACCTGCTAAAATTAGCAATAAATGATATATCCACTGGCTTTTCATGTCAACTAAACATTTTGAGTAAATGTTTAGCCTTGATAATTGTTATTGCACCAGGATATGTATCACTCACTGATGGTAATCCTAGAAAATATTGGGTTCTTTTAAATAAAAAAAAATGAAAAATAACAATAAATTCTCAAATATAGTTTTAGTGTTAATAAAAATTTACTAGTGACATAAAGAAAATGAGATGTAGAAAATATTTTAAAGATTATTCAAAATCATTTATTTAATATTTTATTTAATTTAGTAAATTGAGTTATGACATAGAGTTTCTTCCATTTGATCTTATGTAAATTGGTATTTCATAAAAAAATATTCTCAGTATTCTTTGATTTATTTGTTGCATATATTTGACTTTATTGGACAAGGAATATTTGGACCAAAACTTTATCATACAAAATGCACTTGAGGTAAACCAATGAAATTTAGTAAATTCATATGTACATGATTTTAAACAGATTTTCATTCCATCTGTTTGCATCTTTTTATTTGAAATTTTTTCTACACTTTTAAAATTTATGGACTATTAGGTCAGCAGTAAAAGTTTTACAAACACTAATCTAGTGTTAATCTCTTTTTCTGTTTTGAAGGAAATTATTTACAGGTGACAGTTTACAGAAAGATCATTGCTTGATAAATCATCTTTTTTTTCAGGCAATATGAAACTGTTATTCTCCCCAACAGCCACAGGAAGCCCTGTGTTATATATGCATATACTGACTTTTGTTTCAACTGTATGAGAATTGAGAACTATGTTGAGAAATACCTTCAGGAACTCAAGTCTGTTGGTAAGGTTTGCTTTTAAAAGAATGCAGTTATATATAATTTTAATCCATGAATTTAACACACTCCTTAGAGAATTGTTTTGACTGCTCTGATGGCCTAAGTGGTTAGGGCATCCACCTCAGGAAAGCTTGAGGTCACAGGTTCTAACCATGGCCAAGTCATGCCAAAGATTTATACAAATGGTACTAGTAGCTACCTCGATTGGTGTGCAGCATTTAGAGGTTAGTGTTGGGACTGGTCAGCATAATGTGACTGTCTGCAACATGATGCTACATGTCTGTCAAATGATGCCTCAATGCTAGACATCTCTATAAACTGCCACACTGTAGACATCATAGCAGTATGACTAAAGTTGTTAAAGCTATGTTAAAAATCAACACACACACAAACAAACATCATTTTTTCTCATTGATCATCATATTATATAATTCGCATGAATTGGATAAAATGAGTCCTGGAAAAATCTTGGCAAGAAGTGTTAACATTCTATGGGCAATAAACTTTTGGGCCAACAATGAAATTGGCACTTTTAAACTGATTATAATCATTAACAAAGGCATGAGACAGCACTCCATCATTATAGTGAGATGGCATTATAATGAAGTACATTATACATGTACTTTACATTATCTTAACCATTAAAAAAGTACAAAGTTATAATGAAGAGTGTTATAATGAGTGAGTGCTGTGTATTAGCAGATTTTTAAATAAAGTCTAGCCTTGACATTCTGACATGAATTTACCTACCTACCTACCTACCTACATACATACATACATACATACATACATACATACATACATACATACATACATACATACATACATACATACATACATACATACATGCATGCATACATACATGCATACATGCATGCATACACACACACACACATACATATATACATACATACATATGTGGAATATAATTATCAAAGCTCATTTAATGGCTTCACTGTAAATTGTAAAATTACTGGAGTTTTGAGCTTCATGCAGGGCTCACAATTACGAGTAGCTTTAGGCTGTTGGACTAGTACTTTTCATTTTTTTAATTGTTCAGTTGTCAGTAAAATTCAGGTTGTCACAAATCAGTATATTTTTATGCTCACAAACATATTTGAAAAGTCTGAATGATTGGATTTTCATTGTGTTTGTTGCATAAATCTTCAATATAGAATTGTTCCCCTTGAATGTAAGACCCAATGAGGATTTTGCTTTTCTTGTTTCAGACCTTTATCTGCATGATAAGGATTGAGAGAATGTCTATTGAGTTACCTTTATTTACAGTTAATTTCTGGAGAATCATTGTTTTTCATGTGAACTTGGTGTGAATATTTTCAAGTCATTTGGTTGTTTTCTGAAGGAAGATTTTTATTTCTGAATTATGAATAATTTTAATGTTTTAGTAATATACTTGATTTTAATCTAGATAAATGTCAGCATTGTTTTGTGGGAAGGTTTAGTGAAGATTGTGAAGGCCTGGTAAATTTCTCACTCTACTAATGCTTCTGGCTGCAAGGAAATCCTTTTAAAATTCTAGTCCTATCATGTTTGTGTTGAAATTCTCTTGCCCAAAAAGAAGATGTTATAATTTCAATAGAGTTTTCTTTTATATGCCAAAGCTGAACTACTCTGCACAAATTCTGTGCATTTTTATTTTTGGAAATTGAATATTTGGATAGAGAGACAAGTCTAATTGGGCACTTGAGGTTCATTTGTTCCAGGCAGGCAGTCAGCTGTTTATTTAGCATATTAAATAAGAATTGAACTTCATGTTTTACGGGATTCATTAGGCCATGGAACTTGAAGATCAATTACACATTGTGTAAATAATTGTAATAAATCAGTCAGTTCATGGATAAGCATATAATCAGATTTTTATGCTTCATGACTTCGTAAATCCTGCAAAATATGATGTTCAGTTTTTATGACTACAAATAGTTATAAAATCATAACAAATATCAGGAAATATGTTTAAAAAAATCTTATGTTAACCATTTAATTATCAATACTTTCAGAGCATACAAGAAGAGCAAATAAATACATATAGAAGTAATACTTTTCTTGTGTTATGAACTAACAAATTATATTTTTTTAAGCACATAATGTGATTTCAATCAGTATAAATGGCTGTTCGTTACAAAGGCTTGAAAAAAAATGTGTAATTACATACCTATAAAAGGATTAATTCTTTACCCCAAAATAGGTTTTATATACAAACCAACATTATATGGAAGTATGTTATAGCTGAGGCTGGCAGTACAAAGCTTCCAATCAGTAGTGTAAAAAGTTTAGGTTCACTAGAGTTTTTCTATGTTTGGTGTATTGTGACCATCATTTTTCATTTTGTTTAAGGACTTTGTGCTGCCACCTTCCATGCAGGAAGAGAAGCTGGTCTTGTAAGTCACCTCCGTATTACCAATGTTCCTGTAATAATGGCTGTCAGTGCTGGAAGAATCACCTACTTCAAAGGTTCTGTTAATACACAGTCCCTCCGAGACTTCACTAGGACTCTCTTCTCGCCCACCACATTCTCCAAGGTAATACATTTCCACTTGGTCAGTCAGGGTTCCCATTACAAAACAAAACCGTAAAAAATTTATGGAAATATATTTGTGCCCTGGCCATATTTATATAGAGGATGTAGGATTGGAAGTCAAATTTGTCTAGATTTTTTGCATGACACTATGATGTCTTCACAAAATGAGAGTCTAATTTTAAAAAAAAAAAAACCTTTAGATTGTTTTCTGAAAATTGGAAAAGTGACCTCATTGGCTAATCTGTTGAGATAGTTTAATACATTGTTGCGGCAATGAAGTGATGTTGTTTCACATAAACCTGGAGTTTTATTCTTGTGTCAGTGTCTGTTTACAAAGTGATGTTTTTATATCCAGTAAAGGTTACAATGGAATTTTGGGTTGGGTTAAATGATTGCAGAATCTATATCAATTCTAAGATAAAGAGAAATGTCATTTTGTAGTTTTTCTTCTAAAATGTGTAAGGTTTATATGTCCATTTTAATTTTTACACTGTGTGTTTGGCCACGTGTTTCAAAGTGAGCACATTGGAACTCATTTGAAACAGACACATAATGTAATGACCAAAATAAACCTTAACTGAAGCACCATCTCATAATGACAGAGCAGTGTAACATTTTACCAGACCTTTGTGTGATGGAATCACAGATAGCTGCATAAGAGTCTGATGCACTGAGAATTATAGTGTTGTGTATATCTCATTCACATATTCATGCTGGTCTTTGTGTAACATACACATTCATGTCTGTCTGTGTCACATATGTGTCACACAACAATGTCTTTCAATCCAGAATTTCTCTGCCTTTTTCGTGCTTTTTCTAATCATGTTTATCTCTCCTTATTTTCCAGCTCCTTCATGATCTCTTTTTTCCTTTTCCAGTTCTCTTTTTTGTCGCAGTATAGTTCTAGACATCTGTTGTGACCCAACATTGAAGTATTGATATATCCAGTATAAAATATGATTGATATTTTATGGATATTTGTTTTAATAATGTATCCAGTATGAATTATGACTGATGTTTTATTTTTACTTTATTGACACCGTTATAAGCTACCTCTGATAAAGGCGACAACCTGTCATTTCAGACCACAATGCATGGATCAATTTTATTATATAAATGCTGTCATGAGTGACCACCTGCTGGACCTGATTAGCGACCATAATGTCTTAGCAATATAGGCATTTTGACACTTATATGAAAGGCCACATTGCAAAAATGAAGATATAATCTACTTACCTTTATTGAATCCCAGTAACAGTGATCTCTCCCATGGTTATAAAAAAGACTGGCTAATGATATCTGAAATTTTGTAGTTATGCTTATAGTTTTTTGTAGTTGAAAACCAGACTAAAGTACATGTAGCTTTTATTCCCTTGTCTGGTTCCCTGCTTTGTATGCTTCCCGCATTGTTCTCCGTTATTCATATAGGGGAGAGCAACACAGGGAGTATACAAAACTGGAACCACTGAAAGGAAGTGAAATATAGTAGACCAGTTACAGAAAAGCAGCTTAAACATTGGTTAAACTTATTTAGGTTGTTATAAATTATAAAGAGTAAATCAGAAATGATTTTACATACTAATCTTTGTGATCTTCACATGTAAATGTGATTTCCTGTTTAATAATAGATGTATATTTCTACTGCTATATAATTTTGTTTATAGATGAATGCATACAATATTTTAGCAAGAACCATTAATAAAGAATAGAATATATGTACAGTGATTATGGTTATTTTTCTCCAAATTGGTTTGAAACTGAAGCTTGAAAACTAGTCTTTTTGTACAAATCTGCTATGAGAAACCACCTATCTTGTGAGACCCTTCCTTGTTTGCAGAAGGGGCAGTCTCTTATAACAGGTTTTACTATATATCTTGCATAAAAAAAGCTTTGGACCTTTGGTGTCTCATCTATTGAGAAAAATGCAAGACATGGTGATATAAATGTCATCCATTGCCAAAAATCATTGATGCAAGTCAGTAACTTAGTAAATGCAAGATATTGTGTTCTGTCGAATCCTTGCCTATGCAAAAATATTAATCAGACTTTGCACATATTATTGTTGAATCCAAGTTTAAAAGTTTTGTGCATCTCTCCATAGGTAAAAGATGGGACTTACCAAGGATTTTTAAATGGTTTCATAGACAATCGCGTAAGGGCCATCTTCTTTGGCCAAAAACAAGACCCAGGGACCCGGTTTTTGGCCCCTGCTTTCTACTACCAGGATAACATTGCCTTTGCTTATGTCTACACCATGGACCCAGAAACTAGGATATTAAAAGAAAAGTACAATATCAACAATAACCGGGAAACTATTCTACTGTTCAATGAGGAAACAGATACTCCAGTGGCTACTATTAGTGTAAGTATCAAGTATATGTGTAAATATAAAGTATTAGTGTATAAAGCATTAGTGTTAGTATCAAGTTGTAGTGTAAGTAATAAAGTATTAGGGTAAGTAGCCTACAACTAACACATGTATTAGTGTAAGTATCAAGTATTAGTGTATCAAGTATTAGTAGTGTATGTATCAAGTGTTAGTGTAAATATCAAATAGTGGTGTATATATCAAATAGTGGTGTATATATCAAATATTAGTGTAAGTATTAAGTATTAGAATATGTATCAATTATTAGTGTAAGTATCAAGTATTAGTAGTGTATGTATCAAGTATTAGTGTAAGTATTAAGTATTAGTGTAAGTATCAAGTATTAGTGTAAGTATCAAGTATTAGTGTAAGTATCAAGTATTAGTGTAAGTATTAAGTATTAGTGTAAGTATCAAGTATTAGTAGTGTATGTATCAAGTATTAGTGTAAGTATCAAGTATTAGTAGTGTATGTATCAAGTATTAGTGTAAGTATCAAGTATTAGTAGTGTATGTATCAAGTATTAGTGTAAGTATCAAGTATTAGTAGTGTATGTATCAAGTATTAGTGTAAGTATCAAGTATTAGTGAAAGTATCAAGTATTAGTAGTGTAAGTATCAAATATTAATATGAGTATTAAGTATTGGTGTATGTATCAAGTATTAGTGTATGTATCAAGTATTAGTGTATGTATCAAGTATTAGTGTATCAAAGTAATAGTATTGTATTATCAAGTATTAGTGTAAGTATTAAGTATTAAGGTAAGTATTAAGTATTAGTGGATGTATCAGGTATTAGTGTTTCAAGCATTAGTAGTGTAAGTATCAAGTATTATTGTAAGTATCAAGCATTAGTGTAAGTATCAAGTATTAGTGTTAGTATTATTAAGTTTTTGTGTAAGTATTAAGTATTAGTGTATGTATCAAGTATTAGTGTATGTATCAAGTATTAGTGCATGTATCTAGTATTAGTGTATGTATCAAGTATTAGTGCATGTATCAAGTATTAGTGCTTGTATCAAGTATTATTGCATGTATTAAGTATTAGTGTATGTATCAAGTATTAGTATAAGTATCAAGCATTAGTGTAAGTATCGAACATTAGTGTGTCAAGTATTAGTGTAAGTATCAAGCATTATCAGGTATTATTGTAAATATCAAGTGTTAGTGTATTTACCAAGTATTTGTGCAAGTATCAAATATTTGTGTAAATATAAAGTATTAATGTAGGTATTCAGTTAAGTTATTATTATTGACCCGTTTACATTTTACATGTAATTGACAATTATTTGCGGTAAACTGTTTGCTTTGAATGCATCCTTAGAAAGGACTTTCTAAGAGATTTCATTTTATACAGAAAGTCCCACAATGTACTTTAAAGTTGTTACCCTTTTAGCATTTTTTACATACCTTCAGGAGGTAGATTTTGCAGATTTTTACTTTGTCATTTTTCTTATTGTCGGTGTTTACTTTTTGTTCCATGGTGAATTTGGCAAGATGTTTTTTGGCAGTTTAGCACACTGTCTTTTGCTAAGTAGAGTATAGCCATGATTGTTCAGATGTCTCATTAGGCCCTGCAAATGCACACATGCACACACACACACACACACACACATTGTGAAAACCCTGGGGATAAGTTTTAAGATGTCAATTACACTGTGGCAAAATGCCAATAATGTGGATGTCCCACCCCAACTGACCCCAGCCTCCACCCCACCCCCATCTTGTCACTAGGAATAGCAAAAGGGTCTATTCTACTAATATCATCAACTCACCCACAAACTTCAACTCAGATTATATTCCTGTTGTCAATCATGTTTCATCTTCTGGGCAAATATGCGATGCTAGATGAGTGGCCTATTGTTTTTTCTTTGGAACCAGCTGATGCAAAACTTTCAGCTCCACATCTGCCAATTTGGATTCCTGCTATGTAACATGCAGCATATGACATGTTATACTACTTTCCTCTGGCATATAACATATTAAACCATTTTCCTGCAGAATATAAATTATGTAAAACTATTTACCTGCTGGATTCACCTTTCAACTATCTGTTTTGGGGCTTTAAAATAATCGACACTGAAAGAGGCATAAAGTTAAAATGAAACTAATGAAAGCCTAAATATGACTACTGTAATTCACATACACATTGTATACTGTAATTCACATACACATTGTATACTATAATTCACATACACATTGTATACTGTAATTCACATACACATTGTATACTGTAATTTACTTGCACATTATATACTGTAATTCACATGCACATTATATACTGTAATTCATGTGCACATTGTATACTGTAATTTACATACACATTGTATACTGTAATTTACATACACATTGTATACTGTAATTCACTTGCACATTATATACTGTAATTCACATGCACGTTATATACTCTTAAATACTGCTAATATTTGTGGGTTTTATGTACTGCATTATACGGAGGAGTTTTATAGTGGGATCCATTATCATACTTGTGTTATATCAGATACCGTGTTATATTGAGATGCATTATAATGTCATTGTTTACCATATCTGCTCTGCATTAGATACCAGGTCATATTGAGGTGTTTTATAACATGGGCTCACTGTATGTTTATGTTACACTTTAACAAATATATAACTTTGAAACACAGAAAAGGATATGCTCATAATATATGACTGGTACAGGCAGTGGATAAGTCTATGTCAGTAAGGGCATTTAACTAGTTCCATATTGGATTTTAGAGTTTCTAAAGTAATTGAGGAATTTTGTTTCCCTTACAGATGCAGCGTCTACCTAGGACTACAATAGACGAGGTATTGGAGGCAAACAAGTACCTCATGCTGCCTCGTTTATCCTCCCAGAGGTACTTTGATGAACTATGTCCAGAAGAGCACAAGGTCAAAAAGAGGAAGTAAGGTTTTTACTTGACTGTGAATTCATTTATTTTTACAAGTATCTGTTTTAATGACTGCAGTAAGTGACCACAGTGACTATGGTCAGTAACAGGGAGTCATTGTGTCAAAGGTCTTTATTCAGAAGAGTTTCTGGGATGACCTATTGGCTATCATCCATTAGCCATCTGTCCATCCATCATCCATCTGCTACCATAAGTTCATTTTACAGGGAGCCACAATTTCTTTTTGGTTAGCTTGCTGGTCATGTGAAAATATTTGTGCAGGTTTGAATTTACTAGGTCACTATCTGCATCCTTGGGAAAGGCATTCATTCTCCAATTCACTTAGCACTGAAGAAACTACTTTACTCTTTGTCTCTGCTGTACAACACTATTCCAGACTGAACCAAACCATGCAACTTTGTGTAAACACATTCATTCCAAGGTCAGTTTGGCTCGTATGTAAAAATAATGCAGCTCAGATTTATTTTGGCTGCAACATAGTGGCAATATAAAACTGTTTGTTATCCTTACTTTCCTGTGCAGATGATATTTTCATGTGATTTTCACTAAAAGACTTTTGTATGATGTATAATTGGACCGAAATAACACTTGTGCTAATCTGACCTACAATATTGCTGCCATGGTCAATAGGTGGTTATGTTGACATGGGCCTTCTCCAGAAGACTGCCTTTGGAGCTAAATGAAGCCGGTGCCAATCTGACATCCCAACCATCTTGAAAATCTTTTATTGCAGTCATCATGACATTTTTTTATTGCTTTTCCTCCATAATTTTGATTTTGACATGGGGGTTTTCTCCAGAATCCACTGTATGACATTTCATTGGTACTAAATAAAAATGGTACCAGTCTGATATTCAGTATGGTTCCTTTAGTAGCCATCTTGAAAATCTCATTATTTCTGCTTCTCCTGAATGGATAGTTACATTGATATTAGGTTTTCACCAAAATACTTTTTATAATACTGGCCCCAAAGACTCCTTATCATACCAAGGGCAGATGCAAGTGGATATTTCTGTAAGTATGTAATTGCTTCTCACAAGACCAAAGTTGCATATGAAATTTATTTTATGGGGCTTCAGCAAATTCTCATCAGTGTTCACACAATGCATTTTATTGCAATCTGTTAATAAGCCAATAATGTAGAGACAACAGCTGAATGGCTGAAATCTAGATGAAACAATGACCTATAAATATTTGAGTTCCAAAGGCCAATCAGTATTCATTCATTTTTAGGTGCCTATGTATAGCTTTGAAAGGAGGCTCACTTGCTTCTGATGAAATTCAAGCTACATCAGTTACTGCAAATTTTGACTGCATAAATTTATTTAATGTGGAAATTCTTCTGAAAAAATCATGTGCCATAATAAAAATCGAATGTGAAATTATAGCCTAAATCAGTGAAGTATTAATTTTGTTAAGGCTTCATGTGGTGCTTGTCATATGGAATATTTATGTCTTTAAGGCTTTGTGTGGTGCTTGTCACAAAGAAGTATTTATATGTCTTTAAGGCTTTGTGTGGTGCTTGTCACAAAGAAGTATTTATATGTCTTTAAGGCTTTGTGTGGTGCTTGTCACAAAGAAGTATTTATATGTCTTTAAGGCTTTGTGTGGTGCTTGTCACAAAGAAGTATTTATATGTCTTTAAGGCTTTGTGTGGTGATTGTCACAAAGAAGAAAAAGGAGCATGATCAATACAGAGAATCATTCAGGAAGTATTCCCAGAGATCAAAGTTGGCTGGCCATGAGCGCATCAAGTTTAGCTACATTTATGAAGATACACAGAAAGACTTTGTGTTAGCACTCATGAAGGAGAGAATGCAGGAGAATGATACAGCCCCACTCAAGGTATTTTATGACTAGCTCAAAGCTCATGAATTTGCAATTGCAATTTATTGAAATATTTTAATGATGAAATTATTTAATGTTTACATTTGTAAATGGCTCAGTTTTGTTATATTGCCTGTATATGTTCACAATATTGTTTAATCTGTAAACAAGCATGTATGTAACTGTCAGTGATGCAAGGACAACCCATTCCAATTTATAAATATATTTCCACATTTCTGTTTAAGAAGATTGGTTACTACGATTTTCTTTTAGATCTTTTCATAATATATTTATTAATTTGAAATTGATTGTGACATCAAGTAGAAGGCAGAAGTTCACACAGATTGCTTGTAGTTCATGTTGCTAATGATGGTAAAAAGCCTTATGTCTTTACCTTTTGACAATGTGTTTGTTAACAGAACTTATGCTGTCAGTCAGTGGTCAGCATGCAAGACTCAAAAGTTGAAATGGTGCTGGTTCAAATTCTACCATCAGACTATCCGGGGTGTGTCACTTTAATTGCATTGGCACTAAATGACATATTTGTGTTGCCGTGCAACAGTACCAAACCAAACCAAAGAAGAATTTTGATGAGAAACATTTTAATTTAATGAAGCTGTTTTGAATCTTTAAGCCACCAAATTGTTTCATTGTCATTGTCGATCATACAAACCATCCTGTGTGTATACATAGTATGTCTAATTGGTATGTATTAGCTGTCATATTTCATCATATTCATGTATTTAGCCGTTGGAAACAATATTGTGATAGTCCAAGGGAGGGGCCTCAGAAACTGAGTGGTCTAAGGTTATCACCCTTATTGATCACTCACACATCTCACCTCTGTCCACATGAGTTTGAGTTGCAACTCAAACAGCATGTCATATGAGATCAGTGTCAAACCAGTTGTTTTCAAGCTGTCCTCATCCTTTTCATGTCTTTCTTTGTTGCCTCCATTTCCTCCACCTCCTCAGTATCTTAAGCAAGGTCAGCAATGAATTTATGTTAAATAAGGGAAAAATCGCTTGTCATTTTCACAGGTTGCCATTTTGTGGCGAATAGAGGAGAAGAAATTGACTTATGAATGGTTGGAAACAGGTTGGGATTTGCAGAGTGAGAAAGAAAAAATATGTGAGGAAAAACTAGAGAATCGTCTGACTGTTCTTCTAACCACTGACAGTATTCTGCCATACCGAACCAACCTACCTGAGCTTTACAATGAACATGCTGCTGTAAGTGTATCTTTAGTTAGTAAGTTGCCATAGTGAGGAAATGTCTGGTTCACATTGTATATCACATGTATCATTACCAAATTGTCATTAAGAGGAAATGTCTGATTCACAGTGTCTTTCAGCATATAAGAAGGATATAAAGACCCAAGCTCATCTGATTCTTTTTCATCATCGACAGTAGTTAAGTAAGGACAAATTGCCCATCTGCTCTTGACAAAGCTCATCAGGCTTTGCAGTCATTTTGAATGATACTATTTTAATCCATAAAAAGGTAGGACCTGGAAGGGGAAAGCTAGTAAAATACTTTTGTTGTATTGCATATAAATCTTTTCATTAACACTGTGTCTTGATAGACAGTAAATTTAAGTTACACTCATAACATAGGTCTATCTGTCCCTATAATTTATGTTTATCTCTCTTAATCACTCCTGTCCCTTCCTAATTACATCTTCCCCCTTTTAATCATCTTAGTACCTTCCTAATCACATCTGTCCCCTCCTAATCTCATCTGTCCCTCTTAATTACATCTGTCTCCTCCTAACTGCATCTGTCTCCTGATTACATTTGTCCTTAATTACATCTGTCCATCTTAATCAATTCTGTTCCCTCCTGATCATGTCTGCCCAAAACTAACAGCCAAGATAGTGAAATCTGCAATAAAATCATGATAAACTGTTCCTGTGTATATATGTTAAACGTTCATTGATATCTATAAAAAAAAAAATTCAAATATAGGATTTTAATATGAACAGAAACAATTATAGATTAGGAATAAAGGCCAGTAATAAAATTTTTGTTGCTTCTTATGTAGCAGGTAGTATTTTGTCACTACATGCATAACCAGTACTATTATTTCATGTCCTGCTTACATAATAAGTAATATTACTGTATATACTTGTGTATAAGCCTCTTCATGTATAAGCCATCCCCCCCCCAACTGAACAGGTATTAACACTAAAAGGTGCATGACCCGAATATAAGCTGACCCACAACTACGAGACATTGTAAGATGCATGTGGCAAGTTCTAAATGCATTTATGTAAGCAAACTTATAGTAACAAAAAGTACATGTATACTTATCTCTGGCTTGGCATGTATAATTATTAAAAGAAATGGTTTAAATTTGTTTGAAAAGTAATTTATTTAATTTCTGTTTTCTTATTGTTTCTGCCTAATTTAGATTTGTACATAATTTAATCAAGCAATGACAAGAATTAAGCAGTCTTAAGTTGCTGTAACACTACCTGTCCCTTTTGACTCAGTTATAGTTTGTTTATGCATTATTGCATTGGATATTTTATATACACCAGTAATAATGTTTTTATTTTGCATTGAAATCGTAAAATACTTAACTCATTAGAATTCGATCTCAGTATGAAAAACATAACGAATAACATGTTTTGATTTAACACTAGCAATTAGTATACTGAACGTATTTGCATAATGGTGCCACTGCATGTACATTGTAGCTTTGAATATGCATTGAATGAAGTAATTTCCGATGAGTGAAATTCATCTCTTGGAGTCGAAACTTGGGCACCAATGCACTAGACTTTAATATCTCCAAAATACAGTTATGAAGTTTCAGAAATAATCCATTGAAAATTATGATAATAGCATAATATCTGAGTTGTAGCTTGCTTTGATGTAAGTGACCTTAAACCATACCAGTAAACTCTCACAAGGGGTGGGGAACACCTCCAAAATTTTGGGGTCACTCCATGCCTATCTCCCAATTTCATAATATATACCAATTTTTGCACAGAACTCCTGACTATGACATAATGTCTTTGATTTTCATGTATCCTAAAATGTCTCTCATGTATTCCATGGAAGCCATATTCTGTTGCATTGCATATGAATATTGTCATGATGAAATAATTACTTTACTAGAAAGAATTAACTTTATCAATAAATAGGATATTATGCTTAAAAATTATTCACATATATTTGTGATTTTTGTTCATCTACAACAATACAAAAATCAGAAAATAAACAAGAACAAAAAATAAAAATAAACCACAACAATTAAATTGTCAGCAAATAACTTCTATCCCAAGAATGATTACCATGAATGTTATAGTTCCATTCCCACCAAAGAAACTTACATGAGTGAGCACCTGGCATTTTTATACCATATATACAATTGTTAACTACCATCATTAAATTAAAAAACGAATGAAAATGCATGCCATGCTGTATATGATACCTCAAAAAAATAATTCAGAATACATACATTTTATAGTGAACAGTACTAAATGCCTTACAAGTTGAAAATAAGAGAATAAGGTTAGATATACAATGAGAGGAAAAATAGCGGCCACATGTATGGTACAGTGAGGATGCCTAGTTAGGTACCTTTAGTTCAATAAAGTGGTAGTCCTTTATTTGCCAATCAATTGCTGATGCTTGTATAACACATGGTTTCTTTGAATCATGACAGAGGGTCAGTCATTTGCAGGGAATAGTTGCATCTGTTAGGAGTAACCTTTAATTAGTCATGCTGGCTTTCTTGCTTAATTATTTCAGACTAATCTTTAGCTGTAGTGCAGTTTGGCCACAGCTGACCAGAATATGAAAGTAGGGCACATCCTGGGGGAAAATAACTTGTGTCACAGGGAGAAAAAAGAAACGTGTGTTCTTTGCAAATTTCGCCCATATTAGACCCTGGAAGCTCAATCAATGTTAGTGAAAACAAGGCTTTAAAAATGCCATGAAAAATTTCCTGATTTTGTTATCCTAATCTATTTTTTTTTTATTCACTTTCCTACTTGACTTTTGAAAAATTTACAGGTATGCCTTGCATTCGATTTCATAGAACTACACCGTGTAAATACTGTGCATTATAGTTCTTCCGAGTAAACTCAACCAGCCCACGAATTATGAAGTCTGTATTTCCCTTAAATTAATTTTGTGTTGGAGAAATCAAAAAAATATGCACATGCATGATAATAATAAAATCAATCATTTATAATCACTTTATAACAGCTTAATAACTGTCAGGACACCAAAAATTATTTTTTTTTACATGCATATGTCTTAGCACACAGAAAAAAATCATTTTCTCATGTCTCAAGATTTAAAGCCTATACAGTATTCAACAAAAAGACTTAAAAACTGTCAAGTTTAGACATTATGCCCACTGATAAGCCAACCCCCTCCTTACAGACTTTTATTTTTTCCTAAATTATTTGGCTTATATGCAAGTATATACAGTATTTGTTCCCATTTCTGTAGCCAGTAATATGATTTCTCTTATCATATTAACTTTTTCAGCTGACAATTTATGTTTATGACTATTAAAGCATGAGGAGAATGCAGCATAATTGTAAAAGGATCTAATATCAGTCTTGTCGTTCTTACAACATTGTTCTTAATACATCCTCCTCTTCTAACACTTATTTTTGATAAATTCACTTTCACACAGTAAATTAAACAAAACATTTCTAGTACTCTTGCTCGTTTCTGTTTTGATATCCTATTATCTGCAAAATTTGCATTGTCATCTGCATAACTTAAGGCAGAAATGCCATATAGCAGAGTTCTCTTTTACGTATCACTACACCTGCATGCTTTGAACAGTTGAAAATATTTATTAGTGTATAAATTAATAATGTTCAGCTTGTACTTGTTGCAACATAAGATTCTAATTTTGTATGCATAAATCTTTTTTAATATAAAGAGATTAACACATCAATGACTTTATGCTCAAATATTGATGCACCATTATGGTTAGATTCTTTCCTGTAGGTCATTAATTTCTCTGTAGAGATGTATGGAGACAAGAAGACAATTTGTATCCATGGAGGAAAGGCTTTTATGCAAAGGAAACACAATACACCATTTCCATTTTGATTTTATATAGTGATATATTTCATTTTTGACATATACACAAATGCCTTATGAATTTCTGCATTTGGATTCATGTAAAAACCTTGACCCCACTAGGTCACTAAATTCATTGTCAGTATGAAGCCAAGTTTTTGACATAACAATCACATCATATCCTTTCAAAATGGCTTTTACTACATGTATGTTATATGTCATCTTTACATTAGACATGATATAGTGGTTATAGCATCTGCCTGAGATGCAGAAGGTTGCAGGTTTGAACCTCAGCCAAGTCATGCCAAAGACTTTAAAAGTGGTTCTAGTAGCTGCCTCACTTGTCATTCAGCATTAAGAAGTTAGTGTTAGGACTGGTTGGCCTGGTGGGAGGATAAAGTGACTGGGTATGACCTGATGTCCAAGGGCTAGACATCGCTATAAACTGTCCCAATGTTGACATTGTAGCGATGTAACTGAAAAACTCTTAAAGCTATGTTAAAGATCCAAAACACACACATACATTAGACATGAATTGCAAGATGGAATCTGCAAAAAAATTTAATGACTACAAGTAGCAGTGCAGAACAAAACATAAATTATGCAGACATCCATTATCCAGATTATTCACTTATGTGGGCCATAACAGTGCGCTGGGAAATGTGTACTTATTAACTTGTTTCTATAAATGAAATTAATTTTCTGTTCATTGTGACAATATAGAAGAAATAGAAAACTAACACAATCAAATATATATAATTATAATGGCATCCTGAGTAAATAAACTATAATTGAAAAAATGAATGTAACTAGGAGAGAGGAGAAATACACATAGATAGAAAAGTATTTTTCTTACACTCAGTTGTCACTAAGTGAATGCAAATATGACATTCTGCAATTTGAGAAATCCTAAAATAATCAAATATGATTTTTATGGTCTAATGAAATGTATTGTAAGGCACTGTAATTAACTGTTTCAGTAATTCTGTTTGTACATGTACATGGAGATAGTAATTAATTATATCACTATATTATTGATAATTTTCTTTTCATTAACAGAGTCTTTTGGTAAGGATAGGCCACAAACTGCTTTTTTGGGCTGACAGGATATGGTCATATTTAACAAGGTTAGTTTCAAAATGCGCACTCAGCCTATTTGAAAATGATTTCATACAAAACTAATCTGTGTGGAAATTTATGATTCAGTGATTTTAGGTTATTTCTTAGTTGTAAAGAAATGCTCTGACAGTTTTTCCTCTCTCTTCAACACCTATTTCTTCAACACTTATTTCTCAGGCACATCAGTAATTCCAGGCTTTGCAAAAATATTTAGAATCTTTAATTAAAATTTCAGATTCCGAGCTATCTTGACAAAGTTATGAAAAATGATGGTTTTATGGAATATTATTATTAGTGATTTTAAGCCATCTGGCCATAAAAGCTTAAGGTATGACCCTGTGTCTGTCCTAATTTTTGCTTCCATCAGTATCTGCATGTTACCACTCTGGATAAATAGTTTATGATATGATTTTGATCAAACTAGGAATATTTGTTTATATTATTAGTATCTCAGATGAGTTCTAATATAAGTGAGATATTTGCCAAATAATGAGATGATCTTGTATGTAACTGACTGAGCATGTGATCTAATTTCAAATCTGAGCCTGATCAAATTTCCTTATATCAACAAATTCTCTGATGATTTCAAGAATGAGAAAGACCCAGTCATATTGTTGAGATGATATTGTATATGATTAAATAAGTTATTTTACCTCTTTGGAGTCCTTATTTCTAATCCAATTTTGACCAGACTTGGAATATATGTTTATATCACCAAGATTTCAGACCGGTTTGGGGGCTGTGGATAGCTGTGTGGTCTAAAGCACTTGCTGTTACCAGTCATTGCCATTTCACCTCTGTCATTGTGGATTTGAGTCTCGAGCTCAACCAGTATGGGTACATGAGAAACTTTCTAGTAGTTTCCTGTAAGTCATTGGTTCTTATTGTGGCTTTCCTAGGTTTTTCCTCCACTAGTTATATTGGTTGAAATGTATATCGTATTATGTACTGAAAATGGCATTAAACACCAATAAAAAAGAAAAGAAAATACCCAGGATCATTAATGAATGAGATATGAACAATAATAATAAGGTGTTCTTGCATCTGATTGGCTGAGCTTGCTACCATATTGGAATCCATATTTCCAATCTGATATTGATCAAACTTGGAATGTAGGCCAGTATCATAAGATCATTGATGGGTTTGATAATGAGCTAGGTAAACACTGGCTGTGCTTGTTACCATTCTTGAGACTATATTTCTGAACAATTTTGATCAAGCTTTGAACATGAATTTGGTAATGGGCAAGATTCACACATATTTTGATCAAGCTTTGAACATGAATTTGGTAATTGTCAAGATTCACACATATTAAATTATGACATGATTTTTCATTTGTTTGAGATTTTTTTAACCAATCTACAGTCATCTTTCTGATCCTATTTTAATCAGACTTTGAGTATATGTTTACACGATAGTAGATTACTATCGCACAAGGCCATACATTAATGACTTGGTCTTGCATCTGTTTGGCTGAAGTACTTACCATTTTAGAAACTGGCCAAGGTTACCCAGACTAAATGAAGATAGATGTTTTCTGCAGATAGATTTTAGTTATTGACCGTATACCATTATTTAGTTTGTGATTAACTTGCATTTTACATAACAAAGAATAAAATACTAATTTGGGGGTCAAAATGTTAGTCCACTGACCAAAAGAAGAAAAATGATTTGTACATGAATTGTATCAACATACTTTTACAAAAATTTGTGGAGAGCTTGCACTTAAGGTATGGAAGAGGTCTATTCATTTTCCTAGTCAAAGAGCAAAGTGACTGTGTCCAAGAAAAGTTGCTTTCCAAGTTTTAATACCACATAGTTTAACTATTGGTGGAGGTCGTTGAGATCCACTGGTCATTAATCTCAAGAGGAACACCATAACATACTATGTCTGGTGTTCCTACTAGGCATAGTCATGGGTTGGCTCTTACATTTTCTTGATGGATAATGGGGTTTGTGAATCACAAATTTACTGTTACTGTGAATCACAAATTTCTTTCTTGGTGTACAGTGTTCTCAAGATAACTCAGTTCATACAAATCTTGTTAACAGTGAAAACTATTGCAATGTAGAAAACTACATCCCTCATGATAAAGACGGAAATAAAATATGCAAATTCAATGTCACAAAAATGATGAATTTGGTAAATTTATAATTATTGTGTGATGTCAGAATGCAATGGTCTCAAAAAATGAAACTGTTTAAAAAATAAATAAAATGTATCTCAGGTATACATAATACATGGATTCCTTACAATCTAACTGCAGTAAAGTAACAATATCAAATATATGTTTCTAGTGCAGAATAGTAAATTAGCATGCAGTGCTACCTGTACTGTATACAATATAGATATTATTTAGTATATATATATATATATATATATATATATATATATATATATATATATATATATATATATATATATATATATATATATATATATATATATATATATTGATTGCCTATATTCTATACAGTATAGATGTTGCATAATATAACATGAGTATTTGGCTTACTAATTTGCAAGTATATGTTTCATTTTGATCTCTGTTGCTAATTTATATTATTAATAATAATTGATTATTAGGTTTGCTTTTAAATATGATAATCATGTAATGTAAGGTTCACTGTGTGTTTTATAGATATGATGATATGACGTGGATGGCAGTATTTCTGTCCATCATATTTGTGATTGGTATGGGATACTTCATGCACAAGTTGGCCTCCATTGAAGAAGAGAAGGTCCATCTAAATCAACCCAAAAGAACATACCCTCGTCCACCTTCAAGGTTAGTGCTTCCTAAAATTTACTTTCTTTTGCATTATGATTCTTGAACCAACTTTTGGTCTGATATAAACAATAACAGTTTTTCAGTATTCTCAAGTCTTATACTTGGCACTTTTCTTTTGCGAGAGTGTGCATTGTTAACTTACTAAAGAAAATTTGACTGTAGATGAGGAATGTGCAGAACATAAATTGCTCAAACTGTTTCTCATTCATTTCTTCAGCATGTCATAAGTCAAAGACAGGATCATTTTAACATTAAATAATTTATTTTAAAGGATAGGTTATAATCACACATCAGCAGAAGAATATATTATTATTAGGGAAAAGTTTAAAAAATCTGATCAAGTGCACCTCACCATGAGTGAACTTTGGTCTGTTGAAATATTTGTATGCATGATATTTCTTTGTGACATGCATCACTAATATTACTCACGGGATTATAATCTCAGTAATTGCTGTAATCAACAAGTTTGTATAGGTTTAACTGAGACTGAGTTGTCAATAATTGGATTTCAGTCAGTATCACACCAATAATTTTTACTGTATATACTCACATGTGAAAACCATTCACTTATAAGCCACCCTCCCCCACTGAATAGGTAAAAACATTAAAAAGTGCATGACCTGCACATCAGCTGACCCATAAGGTCAAGGCTACATCACAAGATCACAGTGAGTTCTAAATGTATTTATTTATGCAAATCACATTATATTAAAATAAATATTATCTTCAAACTTAACGAAAATGAAAGTAAGAAAGCTAATGTAGATGTTGAAATACAAATAATTTATCTTCTTTGTTGTCTTAATTGAATAATAAAATCCTCATACTATAATTCTGAATTATAAAAGTTCTGTCACTTTTAGAATCCTTCAAAATCTGGTTCAGAATCAGAATTGCCAAACAGTTCATAAACTCTGCTTCTGTTACGGGCATGTTGTCATTGTATACATCATCAGGGTCATCTGATAGTGTGTCATTCTGCTTCTCATTTTCCTCATCATTGTCTGATTCAGATATGGCATCATCCTGAGTTCCATCTAATGCATTGCTGATACAGCACTTTTAAAATGATTTGGCAATTATTTCTGATCGCATTTAGACCCATGTGTCCTTGACCCACTTGGTGACCAAGTTGATGTCCAGCTTTGTGAAATTTCTGCCTTTTGTCATCTTCACTGCGCCTGAACAAACCCATTCTGACCACATCTTTTCGTACCCTGTCCTTAATTGGCTTGTTAAGACAGACAAGAGGTTGTAACACTGATGTTAATGCTCCTGGTATCACAGCAAGTGTAGTTTTTGTTTTCTTTGCTGCCTTTTTGACTTCATCTGTCTTGTGTGCTTGAAACATGTCCCAGACAAGGTTTGAAGTTTTGTGATGAAGTGCATCTGGTTTCTTGTTCCAGATTTTCTACAGCTATTCATTGGTTCCACTTTCATCCATCCATCCCTTTCATATGCATAAATTCTGCATTTAATGATGAACTGCTGAAATGATTCAGCAGGAAATTTCATGCTTTTTGGCAGCATCTTCTTTTTAAAAATAATGATAGAAGCTAGCCTTGATCCATCAGCTAAACAGGCCAAAATGACCGTGAAATGTATTTTTTCATTACCGGTCGTTTTTATCGGAATAGTTTTCTCACCAATAGCATTGACTGTTTTATTGCTTGATAAAACAAAGGTCATAGGCGTTTCATCCATATTTCTGATTTGTGATGGTGCAAATGAGCACTCCTTTCTGCATTTATTGATGAACTTCTTCCAAGTCTTTTTTTTTGGTAGCTTTTTTTTGTTTGCAGCCTGAGGCAGAAACCATGCTTGTTCATAAAACAAGAACACCAACTGGTTTATGCAACAAATCTGAATCTTGTATTTATCATCTTTCACCATCTGTACAGCACACAAACAAATTGCAGTATGTGTGACAATGTATCCATTTTGTCAACATTCACTTACAAAATCACTGAGTTCTTTCTCCAATTCAGGGAATGAGGGGATCCCAGTCCGATGAGCCTTCTTGGTTCTAAGCATTTCTTATAATGCTGCTTTGCTTCTCTGCCATTTCTGTACTTCTCATTCACACATAATTCACATGCAACAGCACAATTGCAGCATATTCAGTAACTTTAAGTAAGTTTGAATGCTACATAAGCAGGACACTTTTTTACTTCCAACCCAACACTATTCATTTTATCTGACTGAATATAAACTTCTGAGAATCATAAACTGAAATAATTTTTGATAGTGGTATTATCCTATTTATTCCTTATCCTGTAATTTTTTCATGGATGGCTGGTTACAATTACATTAAGTATTTGTCATTCTTTTATTTTTTTGTTGTTGTTTTTTTAACTACCTGTAGTGTGATTCTTTGGACCAAAATATGATTAACGTTTCAGCATGGACATTGTTCAAGCATTGTGACAGTTTAAACTTTCAGCAGAAACCATGTCCACTGTCTTATCTCATTACACAATGCATCTGAGAGTTGTTATGAGTAAACTCATTGGCATTGTGCAACAAAACAAACCCATTATCCCTGATGCATTTACCACAGATTTAGCATACCCGTAGTTATTGTACAACACTCTACCGCTAACAAACCACTTTGCTTTACAAATAACTAAACAACAGTAGAAGATGAACTGCAACTGTCTTTTATTTTTAAAACACCTGTCAAAGAAATTCCACAAATTATATTTTTAATAATTGATCACGCTGACTCATATTGCTGCTTTCCTATTATTTACCCTTCCTAAGTGTGTGCAACAAACCCCTATGGAACCTCTCGCTGTGGTTGCTTTAAGACTCGTACATATATATCTACTCTTGATACCAAAATGTTTCTGTCGTAAATACCTTCAGTAATGTAATTTTTAGTTCTTTTTATTTTAGTTTTCATATCAACACTGAAATAAACTAGCATGCATTTGTATGATACTGTAGAGTTAAATGACTACTGATTAGTTGAAAGTTAAATACTTGATTGAGAGATTACTAATATGGCAATTCTTTTGAAAAATACACATACCACTGGGTCTCAAAAACAGATATGGTTGCATTTTCTGGTGGCTGGACATCTATCAGATAGGCATCAATTACATTATTGCATGTTTTTCATTCATTATTGTAACAGTAAAGTTGGAACAAAATACTTGTTTCACATATCATATGAGCCATGTGGCATCATTAGGCATGATATGTCATCATTGGCGATCAAAAAAAACAAAAAAAGTTGGTACTTGAG
The DNA here is from genome assembly GCA_016746295.1 of Potamilus streckersoni. NCBI lineage: Eukaryota > Metazoa > Mollusca > Bivalvia > Unionida > Unionidae > Potamilus > Potamilus streckersoni. The sequence goes on along the minus strand of JAEAOA010002318.1, from coordinate 110,463 downwards.
AAAAAAGCTTTAAAAATTTTCAGACTTAGACCTTGACCCGCAGATAAGCAAAACCCTTTGTCCAGGCTTTATTTTTTCCTAAATTATTCAGCTTAAATGCAAGTATATACAGTATAAAAAAAACAACTGATGGAATTTATTTACAATACATATTTATTCTGGAAAATCATTTATTCTCCTTTTAAAGATCAATAGGCATGTCAAAATAATATCTGTAGGCAAATGAAAGTACTATTTGTTGATAAACAATTCAAACTAATATCTATGGGTTAGTAGGCAAGTCAAATTAATAACCATGAATTAAGTACTTACACTGAAAAGAATCCAGAAGTTGATATGTATCAAATTCATTGAATGCAGGTATAGTTGAACATGCTTTAGGCCTTGATATATGCTTTTTCATCAAAAAGTTTTTATTTACAATGGAAAAATATGCACTAACATTTATCATGCACTCTGAAATAAACTATATATTTTAAAGAGATTTGTAAGAAAAAAGAAAAAAAAATATTATCAGAGAGTAATCAAAACATTTTCCAAGAGTGAAATATGATCCAAAAGGGTTATCATATTTATAGTTGGCTACACTCTTATTTTTAAAAGATGTATTTACTATACCTCTCTGACATCTTGTTTTTGCAGGACATTTGACCAAAAGGCCCTTCACATGTATGAATTGAGAAGCAGTACTTACAAGGAGCTTGTGCAGGAAGCAGACACAGGGTTAACAATAGTAATCCTTGTAGATAAGGAGTCCAAAGATAAACTTTTACAGGAGTTCAGTAAAATTGTTCTTCCTTATTCCAGGTATAAAATATTTAATTCTGAGCTTAAATTTTATCTCCCTTTATATTGAATTGTCTCCCTTTGTCTTTTGATACGGATTATGTCAACAGCAGTTGAGTTGGTAGAGCATCCAACTCATAATCCAAAGGGTGCAGGTTGAATACTCGGTCAGACCCTGCCTTAATGTATACATGGGAAATTCAGGTATTTTAACTCATTTTCTTGGCATGATCTAGCAAAGAGCCATTTATTAAAATCCAACCAACAAGAATCATGAGGTTATTACTTTTTTATTCACATGTAAAAACTGATCTTATTGCATGAAGACAGATTATACTGACAAGTGTTCATCATAAACACTAGCAGTTGTGTTCATGAAGCACTGTAGAGCACCTGTTGGGCAGTATACTTGATGCATCCAGGCAAGTAAATATCATAATAAGGATTGCTTGTATTTGAAACTAGCATTTTCCATCCTGGATATTGAGCTGTTTATATATTATATACACAAGATAGGGAGAATACATGTATGGCATGTATACTGAGTGTTTGAGGTACCATGAGATGTATAAAGTTTCTATTTTATAATGATTCAGAACTTGCCAAGATTCCATTTAATGATTTTTACCAGGGGTGTATTAAAGATGCAGCATACCATACATATATTTTATTTATATCACATGGAAATACACATACATACATTTCTAGCTATTCATTGATAGAAAGAGTTAACTTTTCATATCTCAGTCAAGTGTGTTTACTACAAACAGTAGTTCTGTATGTTGCGTTGATTTTTTTTTATGAGCTATCTTCATGTTGATAAATAAATAAAATGGATGCTTGGATTTAGAAAACAATGGAAGCATAGTTCTGTATACAGTGCTTGCATTCTAAACACACAAAAAAGACTTGGCTATTTAATCATTGGTAAATACATCAAGTGGGAATAGGACAAGTTCAATAACAAGCAGAAAATACTGCATGCATATGATCCAGTACACAAGGGAACATTCATATTAGCCATATGATATATTTTTATTCTCTCTCTTTCTCTCTCTCTCTCTCATTTTACCATCATAGGTCCAGAAATATATATATATATATATATATATATATATATATATATATATATATATATATATATATATATATATATATATATATATATATATATATATAAGGATAGGGGTGGTGGAACCATTGATGTAAAACTAAAAGGCTGGCTAACAAACCAAAAGAGTGAAAGAACAAGAAAGATGGACCTTGAGGAAAAGGAATGCTGAGGGGATTTTAATAAATTTATGTAACCTTTTTAATTCTTGTAGAAAACTTCTTTTTTTACTTATTTTAGGGATGATTTGTAACTGGAAATTCATCACTGGACTAGAAATATAAAAATATTAGAGTAATGTTGAAACAATTTTATGCATATTCAAACACATGAGAGAATCACAATATGATATTTCAGCAGTATTGGTAGATAAAATTGCTCTACACTGTACACAAACTCATCTAAAACCATGTTATTTATAATAAAAACATGTATATAATTTGTTTAAATTATTTTTGTTTCAGATACAGTGCCCTTACCTTTGGTTTTATGCAATTGGAGTATCAATTGTCTTGGTTCCGTCAGCTGCTTCAAGACGGTGCAAATTCTAGTATGAATCTGTCTCATATAAACATCCGTAACTGTGTTGGAACAGTGTTAGCACTCAATGGCTTTAGAAAATGTTACTATGTATATAGTGCAAAGCGAGCTAGAAAATGGATCAAGAAAACTCGTAATGTGACACATGCCCTTGGACTGTCGGATTCAGATAGTGGTTCTGATGATGAGCAGATAAAAAGAGAAGCAAAGACATCAGATTATTTCTTCATTGATGAATTGCTAGATGGACTGCAGATATGGCTGGATAAAATATTTGATGGTTCCATAAAAAGAATTAGAATTAACAACTGGCCAGATATGACAGACACCATACAGTCATGATATTTTTTGTTTTATGTCATGTTTTTTTAATTGCATGTTGCATTGTGAAAAGTCTGAATGTTTTATTTTGTGTGCAATGATGTGATAGAGATTATCTTACCTTGACTTTTATATTGCAGTCATCGAGTGAGGTATCTACATGCTATTAATGCATTTCAGGTTTTAGGTCTTCAAATCCAGCATTTGTTTTTTCAATTTTCATGGTCTTTTTTTAAGAGTTCAGGATTTAAACAAAGTGGTTTCATTTTTATTGCCCACATTATTGGTATGTGGAATATATTAGTTACTTTCGCAATAGATGGGATAATGGCATCAACTGTATATTATGGTTTTGGGTAAAGTTTTTAATTTGCGCTTATAACGTGACCCCATAATAGTTTAAAGCCATAGAACCCGATCGCGTTATAGACCGAACCGTGTTATAAGCAACCAGGTCAGTTAGTTGAAGAAAATGATGCATGTACCAAAAAAAAGTGTGACTTGGGTGGGATAGTGGTAGGTAATACATTGTGGGCACAAAAATATGTGCTTCATTGCCACATTTATCATCTTAAATCCATGCATATTAAATGAGAAATACACCTGTAGTTAAAACAAAGAAGGCATATCTAATATTTTACATTATTCAGAGAACCATGCATTGTTACATATATATGTATACTGTTTATATATACATGTTTAATGTATAGCAATGAATAAAGTATCAACACTGTGTACTCACCCATGAATCTTGTCACATACATCAAATCCACAATGCAATTAATTCCATCGAAAATATGCACAAACACAGATTTAAAATAATCAGTAATTTTGTCACAGGTCATATAGGTCTCAATTCAGTGGGAAAAAAATAACACAATCATGTAATGAATGATGATGCACATTTACTTTTCAGTATGTCCCAAGTTGGTAAAACTTTGTCTTTAAGTGACATCGGTAGAGATCATAAACATAATCTTTTTTACTGTAAAAAAGAAACAGCACAGCAAACATGTTCCAGTCATTTTGGAAAATGAAACAATCCATCATATTTCCATTGCTTTAACTTCGGTACTGACTTTTTTTGAAGAAAAGTTCTATCAAAGATTATAGTCGGCTTTATTTGATGATGGGTGCATGTGTTATTGAAGTCACTGCTAAAGGACAGCCTTGGAGAACCAAACAAATGCCCAATTTGTTTGTTGTGGTGGCAACATCAAAAAATTGTATTGCATTGGTGAGACCGATTTTTTTTTCCCCATTTGCTTAGTACATTTTAATGTTTTCATAACAATCGATGCTTCAAAAGGTAATGTTTTCTTTGAAATTTCAGCTACTATTTTATCTGGCTACCTTTTTTTAAAAAAAAAATGAATTGGCCATCATATTTTCAAATGAAGTTACTGTTCCTCCCTGCTTACTGAATAGACAAGTGAGAGCTTTTATTTTTTCTTTTTCTTTTTTCTTTCTTTTCTTACATTCGTGGTAGTGAAGTGATGCTGCCTTCCACACGTGCATCAGAAATTTAAGAAAGGGTCATTTGACGATAGAGACGCAGGTGTTCTGGTCTGTTGACAGAAAATGTGAATGTTCTGAAGGATTTAATTCTTAGTGAAAACAGGAGGAATTTTACTTACCATCCGCATCCAAATGTCAGTCTATGTAAATATATAAATTTCTAGCAGTGAAAGAAAGATGATGAGATAATGCCTCATCCGGATGATCTCTGCTACCAGAAATGTAAATGTAAAAAAAGCGGATCTCTCAAAACATACAGTACTCATGCTACTTGTTAACATAAGTGATTTTTGATATAACAATGCACTGTTAAGATGGTTTGTCACTGTGGGCAAAGAATTTACTTGTGTTACAATTTATAAATTTCAGTGTATTTTATATCAACTTTGTGGTCTCCTTTCATGGAGCCTCTGAATTTCTTTACTCCAAACAAATGGTTGTATATGCAGGTTTATACAGCCAACAAGGTCGCCAATACAAAAAATCACCAGATATATTTTGCTGCCAATAAGGAAACAAAATTGCAATTTGCGACATTAGCAAAGCCATGCATGTTTCATGAATAAAATTTTTACGTTATTTTTTGTACTTTTAAAAAGATAAAACTACTTTTTGTGTATGAGAAAAATGCATATAAAATTTCAGGAGATACGCCACAATCATCTTGCGATCTCTTCCATAAAATGATAAACTTTTTGTTGTTTTTTTTTTTACTTTTAAGAAAGAAATGTTTGGGGGGTGTATGAGAAAAATACATGTATCCGAAATTACAGGAACTTCATCACAACTGTGTTATATCTGAATTTGTGTTATAATGAAACATGCTATAGCTGGGTCACGCTGTATTTCCTAAACTCTTGGCATGATTCATGAGGTGATGACGATTCTTTCAGTGACATGTTAGCTCATGCCTTTTACATAAGGGTGAAAGTATCCAAAAATTTGTTTTAAGAATTTGGTTAATTTTTCATTTGCATAAATACTTTTATGGATTTGATTACTACAAAGTATCATTTTGAGTGAAGACCTATTATTTATTGACATGCATGCTTACTCCTTTGGATCAAGGTCACAGTCCATGAAAATTCATACTAAGCTTTTGGTTAGAGGTTTCTTATTTGATTATACTTCTCAAATGCGTAATTTATTTTCTTTATTCATGAAATAAATCATTATGAAGCTTAGACAATCTATTCTACTCGTCCTTTGTGATCTTCGGATTTAGGCTGCAGTCATCCAAAAATTTGTCTTAAGGTTCCTTAATTTAATTGATACATTGGAAGAATCATTAGGAAGATAGGACAATTCATTCACTTTTCTTTCCTCTCTTACTATGTGTTTAAGGTCAAAAGATTTGTAGCAATGCTTTGGTCATGAGTTTGTGTCGACATACTTTGAAATTCTTGTACATGACTGACTTAGTTAGAAGTAGATAGATGTATGTGTTTGTTACCTGTTTTTAAAATGTTTTTCCAGCAGTACATTGACTTTTTTAATATTATTTTAGATTCCTTATTATTTAAAACATTTGGAATGCAGTTGTTTTGGTGCATAATTGAGAAAAGATACGAGTAACCAGTCAAACCTTCCCATCGATATTCCTGTTCAAATTCTACTAACATAGCAATTACTTGGTGTCAGTTTTCATGGTTTTTGCAAAAAGTCATTCATATGAGTACTTCAGTCTTTTTATTGAGGAAAGGTTTTAAATATTAAGGAATTTAAAAATATATTAACGAATTTAAAGTTTTATTAAATGTCTCTGACAGTTTCATAATCTAGATTTTTAAAAAAATATATATTTCTTTTATAATTTATGTTGTTGATGTTGTTATGGGGTTTAACACCATTTTTCTGCACAAGATAAGCTATACATGGCTGCAAGTCTAAGTGGTGGAAGAATAATTCAGGGAAACCCTGGAAAGAACCACCGACCTATGAGAAGCTACTGGCAAGCTTTATCACATATCCACATTAGCCGAGCCTAAGAATCCATGCAGACAGAGGTGAGATAGTAGTGGTCCGTAACTGTGAACACTTCAGCACTTTAGACCACTCTGCCACTCAGGGCCTCTGATTGTTGTTTTAATTTATTTCATAATAAAGAAACACTTAGCTGTTGAATGGTGTTCTACTTAAAGAATGAACAGCAAATAATAAATGAAGAATTAGATGAAAGGGGAGAAAAATAAAAAAATGAAAATATCATATGGATGTAAAGGGATGTACAGATGTAATAATTTTGCAGAGACTTAAATAAAAACAACTTTTGTTAGGAATTCAGTAAAAATGAATGTAATGTTGGAATCATTTATAATACCAGTCTCTGTAAACATCAGAACTTAAATCTAATCTGATACTTAAACAATTCAAGTTTGAATTTTAAAAAATGTTTTTTTCAGAGAATGTTTTATACTACTTAAAGGATTGTATCAATAAAGACAATGCTGGAAGGAGGACTCAAGATTCTTTTACTTTAAATATTGGAAAATCTTTTCTGGTGGCACTACAATTAGATTTATTTAAAATAATATAGTTTGCTTCCACGTTTAATTTATAGCCTGTCATTATTCTTTTGTCCTACAAATCAGTAAACATTAAATTGTTTTTATGAAATGCAAATTTTAGTGAAGGTTTCAGTCGCAGAATAAAATCTATTTCTCAGTTGTAAGTTGTTTAATTACAGAATGAATTGCACTCTAAAATATATTTCCTTTTTACAAAATTAAAATTTATATTTGTAATATGAATTCTACAATTAAAGATTTCTGTTATTGGTCATCTAAGCTATTATCTTTTCATGTCTATCTGTACTTAAATTGTTCAGTGGAAATTCACATAAACAGGATATATCTTGCCATATTGTTATAATAAAGGAATTTAGGAATTATATACTGGCATTATCTAGATCTGAGACCTAAAATGAATATACAGATTTGAATTAAAGCAAAATGTGGATGTACAAGGTCTGATCTTTGATGTTAATGAATATAAATACGGTCAGTATGCCGACGACGCTTTTATTCTTCTTGATGGATCTCAACTTTCTCTTAAAGCAGCTATGAATATCTTGCAAGGTTTCTTTTCATTATCTGAACTTAAATGTAACATAAAAACAAAAGCAATTTTGAATTGGAAACAAATTTTCTAATGAAAGAATATGTCCTGATATGGGCATAATTTGGTCCTCCTCAAACTTTACACTCCTTGGCATAGAATTTTTGCCAGATTTACAACAAATGGTGGAAATTAATAATATGAAGAAACTAACAAAGTAAAATGAATATTGGCAAGCTGGAATCAAAGACATCTGTCAGTTGTTGGTAAGGTAATTGTTGTAAAAACCCTTGTTCTGTCCATATTTATACATCTTTTCTCAGCACTTCCAAATCCATCAGCCAAAGTTGAAGCAGAACTAAATCATACATTATTTAAATTTGTATGGGGTGGAAAAGTAGAGATATTAAACACGATATATTAGTAGCCCCAGAGAACGAGGAAGGACTCAATATGATACATATATTCTCATCTATTAGGTATATTAAGTTAAGATGGGTAAAAATTTGCAGGAAAATGAAAATGGAGCTTGGCAGAACTTAGTCAATACAATTATACTCAGAAATGAAAAGGATATTTGGAACTTAGGGAGAGGGAAATTAGAAGAATTTAGTAAGCTCATTAAATACAGTTTTTGGAGAGATGTCATTTTGGCAGTATCTTATTGGGAAGAGGAACCGCAAAGTGCAAATGAGTTCTTATCCATGAATATATTTATTTTTATCCCCCCCCTAGAAAGTTCTATCAATACAAATCCTGGACAGAAGCCGGTTTTGAAATTTTGAATGATGGTAGTTTATTACCTTTTGAAATGATAAAAAACTAGAAGAGGTGACTACTTGAAATATTTCTCCTTAAAATCCGAAATTACAAAAGCATGGAAAGAAGCCATTAAAAAAAACCATTTAGCACATACTATTTTTGATAGGCAGGAGGATAAAATAATGGATCTGAAAAAATATAATTCACTTAAGTTTTTTTACAAAGATCTTTTAAAAAGGGCTAAAAGGCAACATACTGCTAAGCAAGAATCTTGGATGCAAGTATTAAATACAAATATAAGTAGAGAGGAGTGGTCTGAGGTTTATAGCAGGGCGAAATCTTGTACCAAGGATACCAAGTTGATCTCTTTTAACTTTAGATTAATTCACAGAATAAAAGCTACTAATGATTTTTATGAAAAGAATTAACATATTGGACGACAACAAATGTATGTTTTGCTAGAGAGAGAATGAAAGTATTGAACATCTCTTCTATGATTGCAATATTACTTCACAGTTCTGGTACAGTTTTATTGAACACTTTGCACCATCTTGCCCAAATATTGTACATTTGTCCAAAAAAGAAACACTTTAAGAAAGTTAACAACTGGACAGTTTGTGTAATTTCTTGCTTATTTTGGCAAAATATTTCATTTATACTTGCAGATTCAATTTGCAAAATCCTTCCATCTATGCTTTTAAGCAGAGTTGTAATGTATAGAACGTTGAAAAATATGCTGCTAAGGTAAGCAAAAAAGAGGACCAATTTCGCAAGAAATGGATCTCAACAGATGAATAGGTCTCTTTTATCTGATTGGATGGTAAACAGGAACAAAACACTATTATCAAAAGCTCATGGGTATCTAAAGAGATTGCGTGCCTTATGCATGTGTGTGTGTGTCTGTGTGTGTGTGTTGTCTTTTTGTTTTCCTTTTAATATAGATTATATTTACTATCCCTAGTTTATCTGGAAACAAGAAATTTTGATTGTAAGGTGGCATTGGGATGGTTCCCCGACCCAATGGTCAACCTATTAAGGGGATAATAAAGTTATAAAAAAAAATATGAATATACAGATTTGAATTAATTTGATGTAAAGCCTACTACAAGACAAAGAAAATGTGGATTTTTATAGGTTTCTCTTGAGTATTCTGTATTTACCACAGACTTCGTTATATCTTTCTCAGCTTTCTCTTGGAAATAGATTTTTGATACCTTTTGTACAGTATTATTATATTTGCATTGTAAAGTTACAAGGTGTTTAGAAACAAAATTGTATGTGTTGGATAATTTTCAGCAAAATTATTTAGATGTGGTATTTGATATTACTTTCTTGTAAAAAAAAATTTTGACCAGATACATCCATATTGATATTTGATTATACATGTATAAGTTATTTAAAACTTTATGTGAATATTGGTTGTTTTTGTGCTTGATACAATATAAGGGTCATCCTTTGGTTTTCTTGTTTCCACACTTGGTCCATTTGACCATCCATCCATTTTTATGTTTGCCCAGTTATTACAGTCATATTAAATGTAATGTAGTCTCTGAGATTGAACGGAAATATCTTATAAGATGTAATTTTCAACTTTTCCAGTTTTGGCTGGCAGTATTTGGTATACTTGAACCTTGTCCAACTGAGATTTTGCACCATATTGTCCTTTTCTGGTAAATCCATCCTTTCTTCCATCTTTCCTTTTTATCTATCACTCCCATGTCAATATAACTGTGTGGTGTGATTTGGGTTTTTAGTGTAGCTTTAAAAAAATTTCGAGTCCAATCACTTTGATGACTGCATTGTGGCAGCATATGGTGAGACACTGGTGCATCATACTGCAGACATGTAGTTCCACCCAATCACATTATCCTGACACCAGGCCAACCAGTTTTAATACTGGCCTTTAATTGCTGAGTGCCTAGCAAGGCAGTTGTTAGTACCATTTTATTAGACTTCAATACAACTTGGCAGGGCTTTACACCCATGACTTCATGCATCCTGGGCAGACGATTTAACAACTAGGCCACTGCAGCGATATGTCAATATAACTAGTCTACATGTTTTATGTATCACCATGAACTTATTAGATATTATGGTCATCACCTGAAGATGTGCATTTTGACAAATCACTTTACTTCAAAAATATTTGTTAGAGTTATTGCCCTTTTTGTGTGGAAGCTGAATCTCCTGTTGGACAAAATCTTGTGGAGTCAAAAGGTCAGAGGTTACGTTCACCATGAATAAAGATGAAAATTGGTTTCCACACAGTAACATTATGCCACCCTTTTTGTGTTCATATTTCTTCTGCACAAAAATAAAAAAAGTCAAAATTAAAACTTTTTGTTGTTATTTATCATTACATGTTACAGCAAGCATTAAACATTTTATGAATAAACATTATAGATATGTGTAAAATTATACACATAATTTACGTAAACTTTGTCATTAACAAAAAATGCAATGACAAAGGACGATTAAATTTAATAAGTAAACAAGTATTTGGAAAACATAATTGGTACAAGAGAAAAGCATATGGATATTACTGTGTTAATACTGGTGCAAACAAACATAACAGGGTAAATGAATTCATTCTAATACTAATAATGATGGTATGTAATTAATCTGTGCATCATGCATAGTCAATTGCAAATAACTAAAGCTAATTATAACTAATTAATTAAATAGCTAATTATAGTCTGTGTTTTTCATTTTTCTTGTGATTTAAATAAATATTCTAGCACTGGACTGTAGATCACAAAACTGAGCTTTACTTTAATCTATCATCCAATGAGAAAGGAGCTTTAAAAAATTACATTTGTAATTCGCTGAAATAAAATTCCAATCTTATTAGTCATGTGCTGTCTTGTGTGAAAGCATAATGAGGGATGGCAAATCTGGTTCTCTGCTTTTTATTTTGCTGTCAGATTTGCATTGTACATGGATATTAAAATAATCAATTTCTAAGTTTACATTACCTGTAATAATTTAACATATGTGCCATGAATTTTTAAGGGCTGATAAAATATCACAGATCTAAAAGTAATATTACATCTTTGAAATAAGTATTTATTCTTAGCAAGGGAATGCTACTTTACAATAAGCAATTTGCTTGGTGTTATAAAACTGGATGCATTTGCAAGATCAAATATGCGCAATACTATCTGAACAATAGTATGCTATTTCAGAATCATCATCATAAAAGAAGAAGCATCAGTAGCATAAGCAATTAAAAAGGATCTTCAGTTTCAATAAATTACAAATCTCTAGAAAGTAATAGTAATTGTTATTTATTTTATTTATTTATGCCTAGGTTATTTTAAAGCACATGGCCAAAGTATTTCAGCTGGGTTTTTTTTTTATCTTAACGTTTAATATAGTTGAATGGTTAACACTGAGAGTGACATTAACATAACCAAATGAATATAGAATTTCTTTAAAAATAAGAACATGCAAACCTTAAATACAAAATATGTAAAGACAGTTACAGATTGATGAACAAAGTGAGACAAAATATGTAATGCATCATGGAGTGTAAAAAATTGTAACCAAGAAAGGCATGTATAAAGAATATACTTTGTGTAAAATTAATAGTTATTATTAATTTAATAAATTAAGAGCAGAAATATAGAAAGCAGCAATGAAATATGTTGAGTTGCCTCCACTAAGTCTTATATTAGTCCACTGAGAGCTTCAAGATTACAAACATTTGCTTGTTACAACAATGGCTTATTGATATAAAATATCAAATCAACACCATTTTCGTTGAGAATTAACTAGATTCCAAGAGTCTTCTAGTAAAAATTCCATGTCATTATGACTTTCTGTTTAGAAATAGAATTTAAGCAAGATTTTCAAGATGACTGTAATAGTGGCTATACTGGTCAGTTTGATTTAAGACCAACTGGTCATTACAAGTAGTCTTTAAGTGAAAACCTTATACTGACGTGTCCTTGAATCCAGAATTTAAAAACAAAAATTTCAAGATGGCAGCCATAATGGCGGTTAGATCATTACCATTCAAAACCATTCATATTGGATGTGCTTGCAGTACCTTTTCATTCAGGATCAGTCAGTATAAGAATTCTTCTGCTAAAAACCTCATGTCAGTATGACTTTTCATTCAGGATAAATAGCGATAATAAGCTTTTCATTGTGAATGTATGCCACGGCCATGCTGGCAGTCAGTTTCAAGCCGTTGCCTTTTACAATCAATGTCATACAGAGACTTTAGGTCTCACCGGACAGTTGTTTTGCCAAATTTTCATCCGACAATGACCTATTGCAGAAAAATGATCATAATTTTACAATAAAGATACAAATAAAAACTAACTAATGATTTTTGTTGAAAGGATGCTTGTAAGATTCTGACTAAGGTATTAAGGTTAATTCCTTATGCAACTGGTGGTTTTGATATTGAACCTATACTACCACCAACCCCTCTTTTTTACATTCATTTTTGACAGAAAAGAGCTATTTTCAACCTGTTCCTGTGAGAAGCAGGCTCACAGAGTCAGTATGTACCTTATTGATCTTGAAAGTTCACTAGTACTATAACAAATTAACATACTTTTCATCACCCCTCAACCATGTAGATTTTTTAGATATTTACCTCTAAAGCAGACACATGTAAATACGTAAGCCAAGTCGGATGCACATTTGCAGACTAAGTTACGCATTTGATCTCCAGTGCTAGTCTAACTGTGACAGGCAGTCACCAACAAGGCAACCCATTTACAAGCCTAACTCAAAGTAAATGTAAACCACATTACAGATTTAGCTTATGTGTGAGTTTATAAATGCTAGGGTTGTGATAATCAGGCTCATGCCTTCTACCTTAAAAATTAGGGGGGGTGTCAAAATACGAAACTATCCAGTGAGACCTTAAAGTGTAAACGCCTTATCGACATGACAGTCCTTTGAGGGGAAGTAACTGTAATATGATTTTCAAGAAGGGCACTAAGGCCGCAATATTTGATATCTGAGCTGTAATAAGATTTTCAAGAAGGCAACCAAGACCGTGATGTTGGATATCTGAGCTGTAATAAGATTGTAAAGAAAGCTGCAATATTAGATATCTGAGCTATAATACAATTTGCAAGAAGGCCGCGATATTAGATATCAGAGCTATATTACAATTTGCAAGAAGGCCGCGATATTAGATATCTGAGCTGTAATAAGACTCTTAAAAAGGCCACTAAGGATGTCTGAGCTGCACATTTATGACCAATAAGACCTTGGGACAATTGTATGTGTAAAATTTCTTGAGAATTCTCCAAGTGGTTTAGGAAAAATATCAATTATAACTGGTGATAACTGACAGATGACAGACAAAATGCCATCTTGTTAGCTCTTCTTACATGTGACTTGAACAGATATGTAAGATATGCTAAACAATGTTCATCTGTAATTTTTTAAATATTTAAAGTCAAGACTTTAACATTTAGAGATTTTGACAACATTTTATACACAGAAATCATCCACACCATATTGATTGCTTCACTCGATGACTGCTCATGTCATGCACAAAGTTACTTTCACGAAAAAAAAAAAAAGGCACGGTATTCTTTACTTTCTCCTTTAAATACATTCCCTGAGGACAATAATGTTAGGAAGGAATCCAGCCCTCCTAAAGACAAAAATTCGTCTCCTCTGTCAATACTATATATAGTTCTAAACTTTCAATGGTGAAACTGATGGACTTCGTTCACTTCACATGAAGAAAACAAATGGATATCTGGGCGTTTTTCATTTAATCCATAGAAGATTTTGTAATTTTGGAGTATTTTAAGGATTATTCTATAGGTAGTATACATCATTGTTTTTGTTTTAATTTTGCCCATAACTATGTGATTTTTTCACCTATACAGACTTAGTTTATGCGTTCTCTGACCGAATACATTGTATTAGAACGTGCTGAAGTTTGTGTTAGCGCACATTGTTTATCAACTCTCGTACACCGGGTGTCTTTGACGTTTCTAAAGCAATTAAGTTTATTTTTTTCTTGTTATCGTCTAGGTTCAGAATCAACGACAACGACTACGTATGTTAAATGCACGAATGCGAAGCCAGAATTTTTATGCCTTTTGTCTCACATGTACAATGAGTACATTGCCGGTTACACGCAATGTGTATTGCTGTTGGTCGGAGAATACAAGATCGACAGTTATGATGACAACTGCTAGAAACGGAGTGATGTGGGAAATCAAAGTATCGAAAATACTGATGTTTTGAACGTGAAATAAATATTTGGTCAGCATGGTGCAGGACACCATTATATCTGGGAGAATGTAAGAAGCTGCTACGTCTTCACCATCTCTGGCGTTACGGGTAAGTCGTTGGTACAACAAAAAAATGACAGAGCTGATTTGTTCTGGCTAAATTTTACCCTCCTGTGCCTAACCCAATTCTAGGCATCCCACGTGGTGTAAGTCACCACCACCACCACCTCGGGCCTGTAAATCCGGAAACATGGGGTTTAAAATTGACTTGATAAAGTTGTGCCATCTGATCGCACCTCAGTTTTTAGGGCTACTGACCGTACCTCCAATCCGTCCTGCGCTTGATCCATAACGTCTAGTCTCATCTTAGTTTTGATGCTGTGATGACTGCTAACTGTATCGTCCGACCGGCTGTTGATCCATACAGTCTAGTGGCACTTGTTTTGACGCTGTATTGGCCACGGACCGTACCTTCCACCCGTTTGAATCTTTGATCCACACCATTCTCTGACTATATGGCTTCCGTTACATATTAGTTTTAAGCCATAATATGCAATCAACATCGGAGAAGTGTAAGTGCAAAAATTATGTATCTATTTCAAGCTGAAACTGAGCGCATTGGAATCCATATTAGCTTTAATATGAAATGCTTGACAAACGAATCAAGAGCTGATATTAAAGGCAAAAACTAATTTTATTCAATTGTAGGAATTAGCATTAATAAAGTTGTAATTTATTCTCCTGCCTACGTCAATTTGTATGTAATGAATGTGATGCCAATAGCCCTTTATTGCTGTGAAGTTTGGTCGAATATCAAACACAAAAACTTATAAAAGCCTGTTGTATTGCAGCAAAATTGCACTAAAGTTCTACAACTTTTTCCTCAAACCACAACTGTGTGGAACCAAGAAACCAAGAATTGTGTGGAAATTAACAAAATGAAACTTAACCATTGTGAAAATTATGCCATCTTCCATAAAATGTAATATCTAAAATGATTATACATATAACTATCTAGAAAAGATGTTACAGAACATAACTGTTTTTATCGCGCTATGCGCAGCATTTTGCTTGAACAGCAGCTGGGCGGGACTTGTAAAATACATGACCGAATACATTATATAGATAAAATACATTACAGAATATAATAGACTTCAAAAATACAAAGATGTATATTGTAGATAGACAAAATGCATAACTGTAAACAGTAGACTATAAAATACATAACCGTATGCAGTAAATAAATAAAATACAATAGTCTTATAAATTACCTAACTGTATACAGTAATCAATCAATATCATCCACATGGAACAAATCATCCATCGAATCAACATCATCCACATGAACCAAATCATCAAATCCATCCAATCAACATCATGCACATGGACCAAACCATCCAACCAATCAACATCATCCACATGAACCAAATCATCCATCCAATCAACATCATACACAGGGACCAAAACATCCATCCAATCAACATCATGCACATGGACCAAATCATCCATCCAGTCAACATCATCCACATGAACCAAATCATCCATCCAATCAACATCATGCACAGGGACCAAATCATCCATCCAATCAACATCATACACATGGACCAAATCATCCATCCAATCAACATCATGCACATGGACCAAATCATCCATCCAATCAACATCATGCACATGGACCAAATCATCCATCCAATCAACATCATGCACAGGAACGAAATCATCCATCCAATGAAAATCATGCACAGGGACCAAAACATCCATCCAATCAACATCATGCACATGGACCAAATCATCCATCCAATCAATATCATGCACAGGGACCAAATTATCCATCCAATCAATATCATGCACAGGGACCAAATCATCCATCCAATCAACATAATACACAGGGACGAAATCATCCATCCAATCAACATCATCCACATGGACCAAATCATCCATCCAATCAACATCATGTACAGGGACCAAATCATCCATCCAATCAACATCATGCACATGGACCAAATCATCCATCCAATCAACATCATGCACAGGGACCAAATCATCCATCCAATCAACATCATCCACATGAACCAAATCATCCATCCAATCAACATCATACACAGGGACCAAAACATCCATCCAATCAACATCATGCACATGGACCAAATCATCCATCCAGTCAACATCATCCACATGAACCAAATCATCCATCCAATCAACATCATGCACAGGGACCAAATCATCCATCCAATCAACATCATGCACAGGAACGAAATCATCCATCCAATGAAAATCATGCACAGGGACCAAAACATCCATCCAATCAACATAATACACAGGGACGAAATCATCCATCCAATCAACATCATCCACATGGACCAAATCATCCATCCAATCAACATCATGCACATGGACCAAATCATCCATCCAATCAACATCATGCACATGGATCAAATCATCCATCCAATCAACATCATGCACATGGACCAAATCATCCATCCAATCAATATCATGCACAGGGACCAAATTATCCATCCAATCAATATCATGCACAGGGACCAAATCATCCATCCAATCAACATAATACACAGGGACGAAATCATCCATCCAATCAACATCATCCACATGGACCAAATCATCCATCCAATCAACATCATGTACAGGGACCAAATCATCCATCCAATCAACATCATGCACATGGACCAAATCATCCATCCAATCAACATCATGCACAGGGACCAAATCATCCATCCAATCAACATCATACATAGGGACAAAATCATCCATCCAATCAACATAATACACAGGGACGAAATCGTCCATCCAATCAACATCATCCACATGGGCCATATCATCCATCCAATCAACATCTTCCACATGAACCAAATCATCCATCCAATCAACATCATACATAGGGACAAAATCATCCATCCAATCAACATCATACACAGGGACGAAATCATCCATCCAATCAACATCATCCACATGAACCAAATCATCCATCCAATCAACATCATGCACAGGGACCAAATCATCCATTCAATCAACATCATACACATGGACCAAATCATCCATCCAATCAACATCATGCACATGGACCAAATCATCCATCCAATCAACATCATGCACATGGACCAAATCATCCATCCAATCAATATCATGCACAGGGACCAAATTATCCATCCAATCAATATCATGCACAGGGACCAAATCATCCATCCAATCAACATAATACACAGGGACGAAATCATCCATCCAATCAACATCATCCACATGGACCAAATCATCCATCCAATCAACATCATGTACAGGGACCAAATCATCCATCCAATCAACATCATGCACATGGACCAAATCATCCATCCAATCAACATCATGTACAGGGACCAAATCATCCATCCAATCAACATCATCCACATGGACCAAATCATCCATCCAATCAACATCATGCACAGGGACCAAATCATCCATTCAATCAACATCATACACATAGACCAAATCATCCATCCAATCAACATCATGCACATGGACCAAATCATCCATCCAATCAACATCATGCACATGGACCAAATCATCCATCCAATCAATATCATGCACAGGGACCAAATTATCCATCCAATCAATATCATGCACAGGGACCAAATCATCCATCCAATCAAGATCATGCACAGGGACCAAATCATCCATTCAATCAACATCATGCACAAGGACCAAATCATCAAACTCCATGAAATGTCCGCTGATTATTGGTGGTCAAAAGATCATGGATCAATGCCATTGTGACTAAAAAAAGAAAAATGATTTCCAGATAATACCTTTAGTTCTACATCACAGATCGTAATCAAAGTAGGAGCATCACTTGTACTTGGGTTCAAAAGTCAAATGTCAAGATCTTTAACTTAAAAAATAAAACAGGATTGATTTATGTACACAAATTTCAGTTTTCAGCCATGTAGCTTCACATTATGGATAATTTGCATGTCTGGTAAGAAAGAAGCCTGTTCAAGTTGAGGGTTAAAAGGTCCAATCTCAATGCCATTCTGACTTAAAGAAAGCTTTGCTTTAAGAACTAAATTGTATTCAAGAGAAAATTTGTGACAAGACTTTGTGACTGGCTTGCATTTTATGGTGTTAAATAAACCTACAGTTTCTTGGGTCAAAATATCAAAGTCATGTTCATAAGTCAAATAAGGAAATAATGTTTTTTTGTACAAGTTTATTTCAAGACCACTGCAATTCACCAAAACTTCCAGGTCACTGGCAGCTATTGGTCAATATTTTCCAAAAGTCAATCATACCATAGTAGTGACCTTATAAAGGACTATTAAACATGGGGCATGTATATAATGTATCATTTACAGTACTCTTGTACAGTTTCTTAAGGATCAGTAGGAAACATATTATGGTCATCATCTTATCAACAAGGCACTGGATTTTCAATATTTGAGTTACTGCCCTTTTGTTCCATATCTTAACTCATTAACCCCTAGCGCCACATTTACGGGGCAGGAGGTGGTAGCCTACTTCTGAGCCCTGTAACGTTATGGTCATGTGCGTCATAATAAAGTGGGTGGTATTATGGAAAGGAAGACAGATGCAGCATTAAAATGATACCAAATAATATGGATGTTCTAATTGCACCACAAAATACAAAGGAAAAAAAAAACATCACTTTTTGGACCTGATTTTTTTTCAGCAGAAATTTGCCTGAGTTCGTGATCTGGTTTTCTGTTCAGATTTTAGGCTTTTTGGCCTCAGATCTAAGACAGACCAGTCTGAATTGCACCTGTGAACCTTTGCAAAAAGTAGGATAAGATGGGCATTTAGAATGAAGACACATAAATGATGGGTCCATTAATCCATAATAAACAACTTTTATACTCTTCTGCTCATACTCTGGTGAAAAAGCAAATAAAAATCAATGTTTCTAATACAAATAGGCATTAATTTAAGTTAACCGAAATGTCTTTCAAGTCGATGTATTAGGATGCATTAAGAAATAACTCCCAAAATCGATTTCCTGCTCGCATTTCAGGCGAAAACGACAAAAACTTCCATGGGTTAATGGGTTAATGAAAGGTGAGACAGAATTTTGTTAATGTGAATTATGTTGCTGTTTTTTTATTGATTGATGTAATTGTTGATATTGTAATAATCATCTGAAGGATGAATTATTACAATATTCTATATTACAATATAGGATGAATTAGTACAATATTCTGAATTCTATATACTCCCACAATTTTTGCCATTTTTTTCATCATCAGCTGGATGCAGTACATCAAAACGGAATTTTGTGACTAACTTTTCTCCTAGTTTTCAGTGAAGTGTGTGTGTTTGTGTGATTTAGATTTTTAATGTAGCTTTAACAATTTTTCAGTGATATCACTACTATGTCTGCAGTGTGGCAGTTTATAGTGATGTCTAGCACTGGGGCATCATGATGCAGACATGTAGCATGATGTCCCACCCAGTCACATTATCCTGACACCAGGCCGATCAGTCCTAACACTAACCTCCTAATGCTGAGCATCAAGCGAGGCAGCTGTTAGTACCATTTTTTAATGTCTTTGGTATGACTCAGTTGAGGTTCAAATTCATGACCAACCACATCCAAGCTCTAACCACCGGAGTGGTTTTCAGTGAATTGATGTACCATATATAATGGTCATCATTTAAAGATTTGACCAGTTATTGTATATGCAAGATTTTCAGCAGAGTTACCAAAATGGACAATTTTTGTCCTTTAGGCTCATCTCCATCTTGGGGTTGAGGTTGAATGTAGGAGAGGACATATTTAGGCAAGCACATTGCCTATTATTCCTTCGGTTGAATTTGAAATGAGTTACACATTCACAGTATGATGTCAACAATGTAATTGAATTTTAAGGAAAAAGTTATGTCCCTTTTTTTAACTAGGCAGAGATTATGTCCCTTTTCTTTAACTAAGAAATTAAGATCCTGATATGTTACTGCATAGATGTCCATTACTTCTGATGACCGTCTTCTTTTTTGTTTGTAAATTATCTTACCTATTTGTGTGCACACAAATAAAAAAAGTCAAATGTTGCATGTTTTTGTTTTGTATTACAGCAAGCATTAAACATTGGGTACATACACAAATTATAGATACATGTATATATTAGATGTTGACCATTGTCATCAGTAGCAAAAGCAATAACAAAGGATCTTCAATTCAATAAATTACAAATAACTAGAAAATGTAAGCATGTGAGCAAAGCATTATGATAATACTGTGTTAATACTGGTGCAAATAAACATAGAGTAAATATTTTGGACAAGATTTAACATTGGAATGCTGATATACAACCATTAGGTGCACAAATACTATATCAATCTATGGAGCATCCATACCCAGTTGTAAAAAAGCCTAACACTAGACCCAAATCTGCCATCCTATAATATTCTAACTTATCATGGCCTGTGTTATTTATTCTTCATGTGATTTCAACAAGGATTGTAGACCTTGGAATAGAGATCATAAAACTCTTGAGCTTGACTTCAAATAATCATCCAATCAGAAAGAAGCTTTCAAAAGTATCATTACTTTTGATTGGCCGAAACAAAATTTCAAGCTTGAGAGCTCTGAGCAGTCCAGATCTTGTTTGAAAGTATAATATGGGATGGCAAATCTGGTTCTTTGCTTATGTGCATTGTACATAGATATTATGAAAAAATAACTTATAAGTTTGCATTACCTGTAATAATATAATATTTATGCCATAAATTCATAAAAGTTTGTAAAATATCACAGATCTAGATATATCTCTGAATTGAGCATTTACTCTTAACAAGGATATGAACTCTAATACAAAGAATTATATAATATCTACATATAAATCAAACTTGTCCCAATTTCCATTAGAATGATTTTTCAGTTGTATTTGGTCAAGTTTTCTTTTAAAATAAGCAATTTGTTTAGGCTGATGACACCTTCGGACATTTTTTAAGATGCATTTTTAAGATTTAATATATGAACAATAGCTTCTAAACATTAATAAGCTATTTCAGGACACCAAAAAATAATCCAAGTGAAATCAGTCTTTTATGATCTTACAGGATGTGCAATTAATGAATACATCATATGACCAAATATATGCATATGTTTCGACAGATAACAACCAAGTTATTGTAAAGCATGTGCACAAAGTGTAATTGTATTCTTGTGATTTCAGCCCTTAATATACTTGAATAGTTGATGCTGATAGTAACATCAACATATCCAATTCAAAGTAAAATATCTTTACAAAAAGAGGAACATGCAAACTGTATACTGATGGTTACAGTGATAAACAAAGGGAGACAATGCTAGTAATGCTTCATGGTCTGTAAATGACAAATAGTAACTAAGAAAAGACATGTTCAAAGAATATATTTAGTATAAAACTTGTGTAAAAGTTACCATTATAAGTCCTAAAAAATTAACAAATAACTACTGATAACAAGAAAGTAATACTGATTGTTGCCGACATGTTTAAAACACGCCTAGACATCACATTTGCAAAACAGAAATTATGTACATAGCAGCAATGTAACATATTGAGTTACCTCCCCTTAATTGTAAATATAATTCTATGAACCATTCAAAAAGTACAAAAATTTCCTGCATGTGCAGCAGTTTTCTAATATACACAATTTCATCACCTATAAAATCATAGTGCCTTTCCTAAGAGTTATGATCTAGAGCATTTTCAATGAGTTTCTAGCAACTTTTTCTTTCACCGCTTACAAAAACTGATTTACAAAATGCAAAAGTTACCTACTTATCCATCAGATATAGAAATACTTTTTTCCACAGTTAATTACTGTATTCTAATACTGTTAAGCATTTGCCAGCGTTACAAAACAACTGATTTATATACTGTATTTTAGTTCAATTAATCATGAACCAACTTTACAAAATCTGTAAGTTTACAGCATTACAAATATTAGGTGCAGTGCATGAATTAATACCCTTATACTACTAAAGCAAATATATTTCAAATATTCATTAGTTTAATAAATTATTGATTATTTGCATTTTATTTATCTGGACTTTATACATATCAGGACCAATGAAATTCTCTTAAGCTGCAATTTATTCTTTACTATTATATCTAGGCCAAAATCAATTCCTCTCAGGATGTAAAGAAATCAATGCTTGACTGTACTGAATCAGCAAGCTAGGTTAAGGTTTAAGACTGTCATTTGTACATTATCATGATGACACCGCTCAATGTGTTAAAGAGTCATAATTCTTATGTTGTAGTTTCAAGACCCCTCAATGGAGTTTAATGAATGGGTTACAATTCTTACATTATAGTCATAAACACCATTCAGTGAAGTTAAACTAATGGTTTACAGTTCTTACATTCAAGTTATAATTCCCATCAATGGAGTTATATTTTACTGGTTACAATTATTGCATTGTGATTATAATACCTCACACACACCACCCTGGTGGAGACAAATAAATGGTTAATAATTCTTATATTATGTTTATAAAATCCCAAAACAGATTTAAACAAATGGTTTGTAATTCGTACATTATGGTTATTACACCATTCAGTAAAGTCAAATAACTAGATTACAATTCTTGCATTTCTGAACTAATGGCCATAATCACATAAATAAATTTCTCAATTCAAGTATTTATATCTTTCCATTTTCAACCTCACACCTCTTCCCCTCTTCAATACAGTTTTTGGAGTATTTTTTAAACTATCCTGGATTAATCAGATATCTGTAATTTGTTATTATCTTATTATCTTATTATTTGTTATTATCTTATTATCTTAGAATTAATCAGATTTATAGTCTTTTTAAGATGACGAAAAAATGACAAAAAAAAAACTGCTATTGAAATCAATGACCTTAGTTGGAAACTTAGTTTCTTGAAAGGAGGGAAAAGTAAATGTATAAAGTACAATCTTCTTTAATATACTTGAAGAATTTACACAGAGCATTATTAAAATGTTAATATTGCAATGTATCATTTGCAATGAATAATTAGATTATGTATCAACATCATATACTATATACCCTGTTTTGAGTTCCTTTCAATTAAAAGGGGATACAAAATTTCTTCATCTAAATTCTTAGCTGAATATACAGAGCAATTATTACTTTTTTAAGTGGCTGTTTTATAGTTACCTGAAGATTTATTTGATACTTGAGTATAAGATTGTTTTATAGCTTTTAGAAAAATTATTTTATAATTATAGCATTGCAGTAATAACCTACTTCAAAAAACAAACTGCCACACAAAAAACATGTGCATACAAACTGAAATCTACTTGTTGGAACCAAAATTCAACAGAAGATCAATTTCTTGTTTTGGGACTGAATATTAATTTGGGGAGGGGGTGCCTGAAGTCAAGATAATTTTTGTTTAGCTAATAAGATGGAAAGTATGGGTTCTTTTTCTACATGCAGAAGAAGTGTATTTTTTATTTCAAGCTAAACAGGGGGGTGGAAATTTCTTTTAAAACATCAGAGGCTTCCCCCACTCCATCAAAATGAAATGACTGGCCCCTAATAAATAATAAAATTCAGGTCCTTGTTCATACAGCTACTTTGGATAAACTGGGAAATTTTTCTGGTGCTTTTATTAAGGGTATATTTCTGAAATGCAAGTCCTTGTTCACTTTGTTTACAGGATGTAATGAGGTGGAGTCTTCTTTTGGAATTGCATGCCGTTCTGTCGTCATTGCCCCATTTGGATGTCCATAGAAGCTGATTTGGTATGTAGACAAGTAATCTCCCCTTGTCTCATCTGCTATCTGTTGAGCCCAGCGTGACTTCAATTTCTGTAGCAATCCAAAGTTGGTTGGCTTTCCTGAAAGGCAATACAAATTAACTAAAATAATGTAAACACGGCTTACTCATTTATAATTACAACTTTTCACCAAGCCTTTGTAACAAGCATTCAGATTGGTCAAAATCACATTATGTCATGTTGAAAAATAGAAGCTACAAGTTCATAATGCTGAAATTAATAACTTTTACTATGGGTTTTCCAGGTTTCTATATATAGCCTGTTAGCTGCATAGGGGTGTGTATGCATCTTTGTAAATAAAATCTCCGAGATCACAAACTTGAAACTAGAAATGGATATCTAATTTTCATAAAATATGCAAATTAAATCAATCATAATTGATGATCCTATTGCACACAGATAACAATTTCTCTAAATATTTTGTTTCAAGATCTCTATACTAATGTACTATTGTAAACATTATAGTGTTTGATGATATTGAAATTCTTAATGTAGCTTTAACAATTTTTCAGTGATATTGCTATGATGTCTGCAGTGTGAAAGTTTATAGTGATGTTCAGCACTGGGGCATAATGCTACAGCTTTGTATCATGATGTTCCACCCAGTCACATTATCCTGACACCAGGTTGACCAGTCCTAACACTAATCTCTTAATGCTGAGCGTCAAGCAAGGCAGTTGTTTGTACTTTTTCTGAAAGGTTTTGGAATGGCTAGGCCAGAGTTTAACATTACAGTGAGAAGTTTTTAGATTTCCATTTTGTATGTATGTAGGTAGGTAGGTAGGTAGGTAGGTAGGTAGGTAGGTAGGTATGTATGTATGTATGTATGTATGTATGTATGTTTGTATGTATGTATGTATGTATGTATGTATGTATGTATGTATGTATGTATCGGTTAAACATTGTGCCAAATTCCCAGGGCTGACCAACAATTCCAGCCAAATATAAATCTCCACACAATGTGACAAAAAGTATAAGGTAATGATGCTGCATAACTTCCAAATGGCATACAAAAGAAAAAGTCAAACAATAATAAATTCTTTAAAATTAATGATCTTGTTTTTTATAAATCAAAATCATTAAAACAAAAATCCAAGACCTTCTCAGGTGGAACACCATGGGATGCATCTGCAAATATTATCTTCACTGTCATCTCTATTAACATTATTGTGGGCACATCAGGCCTATTTTATTTACATCCCCTATCTACCAGGGGAATTATGTAACATCAGGCCTATTTTATTTACATCCCCTATCTACCAGGGGAATTATGTAACATCAGGCCTATTTTATTTACATCCCATCTACCAACAGAATTATATAATATCAGGCCTATTTTATTTACATCCTCCATCTACCAGGGGAATTATATCACATCAGGCCTATTTTATTTACATCCCCAATCTACCAGGGGAATTGTATCACATCAGGCCTATTTTATTTACATCCCCCATCTACCAGGGGAATTGTATCACATCAGGTCTATTTTATTTACATCCCCCATCTACCAGGGGAATTGTATCACATCAGGCCTATTTTATTTACATCCCCTATCTACCAGGGGAATTGTATCACATCAGGTCTATTTTATTTACATCCCCCATCTACCAGGGGAATTGTATCACATCAGGTCTATTTTATTTACATCCCCATCTACCAGGGGAATTGTATCACATCAGGTCTATTTTATTTACATCCCCCATCTACCAGGGGAATTGTATCACATCAGGTCTATTTTATTTACATCCCCATCTACCAGGGGAATTGTATCACATCAGGTCTATTTTATTTACATCCCCCATCTACCAGGGGAATTGTATCACATCAGGCCTATTTTATTTACATCCCCTATCTATCAGGGGAATTGTATCACATCAGGTCTATTTTATTTACATCCCCCATCTACCAGGGGAATTGTATCACATCAGGTCTATTTTATTTACATCCCCATCTACCAGGGGAATTGTATCACATCAGGTCTATTTTATTTACATCCCCCATCTACCAGGGGAATTGTATCACATCAGGCCTATTTTATTTACATCCCCCATCTATCAGGGGAATTATATCACATCAGGCCTAGTTTATTTACATCTCCAAGCCAACAGAGGATCACTTTCAGGACTATTTCATATCCCCAAGCCAACAGAGGATCACCTCAGGACTATTTCATATCCCCAAGCCAACAGAGGATCACATCAGGATTATTTCATATCTCCAAGCCAACAGAAGATCACATCAAGACTATTTCATATCCCCAAGCCAAGAGAGGATCACATCAGGACTATTTCATATCCCCAAGCCAAGAGAGGATCACATCAGGACTATTTCATATCCTGAAGCCAACAGAGGATCACATCATATCTACTTTATGTCCCCAATCCAACAAGGGGATTATATTACAGAAGTCAGCTTGAGGCAAAACAAACTTGTTTCATTAATTCTATATCATGTAAAACCTTTACTGTCATTACCTACATAACCCACAGCAAATTTATTAGAAGCATGGCAGCAATACATACCATCATGTAATCTGTACCATAAGTGCTTGTGTATACATTAAAAAGTGGTGTTAGCATGATGCACATAGATTTTTCATTGTACAATACATTGCAAATCTGTGGCTGTATTTTTATTCTGTTGATATTTTAATCAAGTAGTGCAGACACTGATCTTCATCATGCTATGACAGATCTGAATCTATCAGCATAGACAAAGATCATGATTAAACAAAACCTGATCAGTTTCAATCAGCATAGACATTGATCATCACTATACAATGGATCAGTTTCTATCTGCATAGACATTGATCATCACTATACAAGAATTGATTAGTTTCTCTCTGCATAGACACTAATTATCAGTATACAAGAACAGATCAATTTCTATCAGCACAGACACTGATCATCACTATACAAGAACAAATCAGTTTCTATCAGCATAGACACTGATTATCATTGTACAAGAATGGATCATTTTCTATCAGCACAGACACTGATCATCACTATACAAGAATGGATCAGTTTCTATCAGCATAGACACTGATCATCAATATACAATCAGCTTCTAACAGCATAGATATTGATCATCACTATACAAAAATGAATCAGTTTCTATCAACATAGACACTGATCATCACTATACAAGAACAGATCATTTTCTATCAGCAACACGTGTTTTATCATCATAGACACATATCTTCATCAGGCCAGGAAAAAGCATGTTCTATCATCACAGACACATCTTCATCAGGCCAGGACAAAGCATGTTCTATCATCATAGACACATATCTTCATCAGGCCAGGACAAAGCATGTTCTATCATCATACAACATTAACAACAGACAAATATCTTCTATCAATGCATATCATCATTATATTAGGACAGATCTGACACAGATCTTAATTATACTAGGACAGATCAAGTTGTATATTACAGTGGTTTATGCACTGCACAGATGAACAAGTATTAAAATGGTAGAAAAATGTCTTTATGACCGCATAAGTTATCCCTAACTGTAAATCTGTTATAATATTCCTTAATTATTGATTGCATTATATGTGAAGTTGCCTGATATAGAGGTATGTGAGACAATATTACATAATATTACAGTGAAATAATTACATAGAATCCTTGGCTATATATACATTGCAAAAGGAACCACTGAGAGGGAGTCATGTATATGCATTGCAAAAAAATGATTTCTGAGTTGACATAAATGACTACATGCATGCAGAAAATATTCATTCATTACTGATCATAACTTTAAATAGGAATAATGATTATACATTTCACTCAAATGATAATTGTCTAACATTGAAACCTTATGAATAATGATAATTATGATAATGTTCTAATATTGAAACCTTATGAATAATGCATGACAATGTTCTAACATTTAAACGATATAAATAATGATAATGTCCTAGCATTTAAGCCATGTGAATAAGGTTTATTCGAGACTCTATGTATGGTTACAATGTTCTAACATTTAAACCACATAATTATTACAGAAGGAGGCAGGACTACAATGTTCTAGCATTTAAAACACATGGACGAAAGTTTACTGAATCATATATAGTTATAATGTTCTAACATTGAAACCATATGCATAGTGTTAGTTTGAGGATGTATGGCTGAAGTGTGCATGCAAAACCAACTGAGTGCATTTCTCAACAAAAGAAAAAGAACTGAAAGAGACAAATTCTGTTCTTTTACATTTTTATCCATTAAGAAAAGAATACCAGTATGAGAATTTATCATTATTCACATAGAAACATATATTCTGACCCATTTCCAAACTATATTGGCATAGTCCTTGTGGCTCAACATATATTCTGGTAACTCCATGTTATAGTTGTATGATCTTCATGGGTGAGTGTATTATATTGTGGCCCAGTTTCAAAGCATATTTGCACTAACTTCATGGGTGAACATACATTTGCAAGCATGCAGTTGTGTATGATGATTGTAATCTCATATATGCCTATCTTTTTTGGCATATGTATGGTTTGATATGACCAACACATCATACAATATTTAAATTAATCAATTACCAATAATCAATGGACATTTTTAATCATGATTTAATCTTAACTGTACAGTTTACAATTGATAACCTGAGAAGGGTTCATTTTATGCTGTATATACCAATATAATTAATGTCGATCCAGGGATAGCACTAAGGAATGTGTGTGGGAGTCTGTGAATATGAGTGTATAGTAATGTTTAGCACTGAGGCACCAATCCACAGGCATGTAGCACCATGTCCTGCCTAGTCACATTATCCTGAATCAATTACCAATAATCAATGGACATTTTTAATCATGATTTAATCTTAACTGTACAGTTTACAATTGATAACCTGAGAAGGGTTCATTTTATGCTGTATATACCAATATAATTAATGTCGATCCAGGGATAGCACTAAGGAATGTGTGTGGGAGTCTGTGAATATGAGTGTATAGTAATGTTTAGCACTGAGGCACCAATCCACAGGCATGTAGCACCATGTCCTGCCCAGTCACATTATCCTGACACAGGCGATCCAGTCCTAAAACTAACTTCTTGATGCTGAAAACTAAGCAAGGCAGCTACTAGTACCATTTATATAAAACTTGGGTGTAACTCACCCAGGGTTTCAAACTCACACACTCCTGCATCCAAGGCAAATTTCCACCGAAATAGTGTCACAGGCAGCAATGTAATTGTATATCATGTCATTTGGGACATTTTCTACTTGTATTCTATTTTCTACTCTTCTCCAGTATGTGATTTACCACTGTGCTTAGGTGTACTTAAGCACAGGGTCCCTGTTGGTCAGAGGCCCATCTTCTTCACACAAAAAAATATTTACAACCCATTAAGTGGCCTCATAACTTAACTAACACAGGTCCTTATTTGTCCTAAATCCGGCATTGTTCACATCTCAATCCTCTGTAACACAAAATTACATGTAGTATTTTCATGGTGACTGACTGTACTAGTAGTCTATATTATAATCTTCCTATCACAATCCATCTACACACATGGTGACTGGCTGTATGTGTAATCCATGCTCATGGTGACTGGCTGTACTAGTAGTCTATATTATAATCTTCATGTCACAATCCATCTACACACATGGTGACACTGGCTGTATGTGTAATCCATGCTCATGGTGACTGGCTGTACTAGTAGTCTATATTATAATCTTCCTATCACAATCCATCTACACACATGGTGACTGGCTGTATGTGTAATCCATGCTCATGGTGACTGGCTGTACTAGTAGTCTATATTATAATCTTCATGTCACAATCCATCTACACACATGGTGACTGGCTGTATGTGTAATCCATGCTCATGGTGACTGGCTGTACTAGTAGTCTATATTATAATCTTCCTATCACAATCCATCTACACACATGGTGACTGGCTGTATGTGTAATCCATGCTCATGGTGACTGGCTGTATTAGTAGTCTTTATTATAATCTTCATGTCACAATCTATCTACACACATGGTGACTGGATGTATGTGTAATCCATGCTCATGGTGACTGGCTGTACTAGTAGTCTATATTGTAATCTTCCTATCACAATCCATCTACACACATGGTGTCACTGGCAGCACTTGTAGTCCATATTCACAGTGACTGTCGGTGTACTTGTAGTTTGTGTCCATGGTGACTGACATCACTTGTAGTTGTCACATTGCAATTGCAAAATAATTAATAAAATGACAAGTTTTCTGCATTTTTTATGCATGTGCATGCCCTCTGTGTTAGAGTCTTTACAAAAATTTGTGAAAGTTCTTTAGATTATTAAATATATGCAAATAGAATCAAAATGTTGTTGCCATTCAATATCAATCGTAAATAAAATCATGATGGTTTACTCAGCCTGCAATTGGTATATATGGTATGTATATTGTTCACAGACTTCTATTACCAATTATAAAAAGAAGTTAACAGAGCATGTAACAGCATCAGTGTGGTATCTACACATCTACGGACTATTTAATGGCTTCAGTAACACATCAGTGCTTTATCTTTATCAACAGGTATTTATTTGGCTGGTTTGATAATAGGCAAAAATAACTAACATATCCCACATTAAAATTTGCTCTTTGCCAACATGTACCCCTTTACAGAGAAACATACATTAGCAGACACCTCTATGTAGAGGACATCTGTTTATTAAGGACAACATTTACACCATGACTACCAAAAAGGTTCAGGTTCTACGATATTAAAATCTAAACTCATCTTTTTTTGCATTTTTCCTGAGAATTAAAATTAATTTTAAATGAAAATGGCCATCTCATCAGCCACTGTACCGTCACAACATGGTTGTGGGGTGGGAAGACAACTGTACAAGATAAAGTTTAGTCTAGCAGTACATGTCTAGCATATTTAGTCACTAGGTGAAAAGCGACATCAATGGCTGTAATAATTAACATAACTAGAGAGAAGCATTTGAGTGGCAGTTACATATCATTTATTCATACAGCTATTGACATGTTTATACACATGTATTAACAAGAAAGCAAATTTTTCTTCTATGAAGGGTGTTATGTGCTTCCGAGTGAGTGACAGGTGTACAATAAAGTTGTTTGCACTTGCAACATGCACAGTGCATAGAATATTGGAATATTTCTATGTTACTTTCATCATAAGACTCAGCTGTTTTATCAATAAACTACAACGAAATATGTGAGAATGTGCTCTCACAGATTTTGTCATACTTTATTAAATTAATAAAACTCCTGCTTCCATGTACTGTGATTCAAATTTCTTTGGAATAGTGTACTTTTGGAAATTATACATGACCTAAGCACAAGTTTATAAACATGATGGCTGCTGCCTTGCACTTGAAAAATCAGCCTGAAAGAGTGTCAAGTACACTGTTTTTGCAGTTATAATATTTAAATAAGGAAAATAAATTCTGAAAGACTAGACAATACCAGATTCTGAAAATGCAATGAATGAATTATAAATATATAAAAAGTTTAAAAATTTTTTACTGCTTTCTCTACAATTTGCCTTTAAAGTTCTTGAAGTGAAAAAAGTGAAGAAAGAAAAAAATTTGTATTAGGTGCACATCTTAAGCAAATGCTAAACTGTACTCTGTAACCTAACTTTAAAAATTATTTTAACAATACATGTATTTAAGATATATAAGGTCTTGTTTTCAATGGCCACGATAGCCAGTGAGGAAAACCTGTGAAATTCTTTTTCTTTAAAATCTAACCCAATGCAAAACATGAAACTTGATCAGTACCACCTTAATACAAACATGAAAATGTGTACATTTTTTTTTCTTATTTTCATATCATCATGTTCTGAACAAAGATTTATATCAACATTGATGTTATGTGTTAAAATAAGCTAACTTATAATGCTTACACAATATGCCTCACAGCAATATTGTTTTTGCATTATGACCTTAACTATCGGGAAATTATACATCCTAAAGCATGAGAAAGAGGACAAACTTAAATTAAAAACTGTCGCATTAAGTGAAACAAAACTAAAGTGAAAATGTTTCTTTTTCATTCATTTGTAATGAAATTGTAAAAAAATGGTGACAAAGTTGATTGCTTCTTCCATATACCAGCATTACAGGAATTAAAACATACATTTTCCCCTTTGACTTGTGTGAACCTGATCTTTTTTATCACTGTTCAAACCATAAAATTTATTAGTGACATCTCAGAAATAAATGTGCCAAGTTTCTGGTTCTTGTCTTTCATTGTAGCCATGGTTGCTTATTATAATGCTGAGAAAAGGCAAATTGTGCATGTTTAAATTATTCACATTTCTGAGAGGGGGGCTATTCTTGTGTGGAACTTTGCTGCTAATGAATACTGTTCTGTGTGGGGAAAAGCATGAGAATAATTCAAAAGAACTGTCTTGATGCTATAACTTAAACTTTCAAAAACTAAAAACAATAATAAATGTTACAATAATAACACATATGTGTTCTGGTGTGGGAGAGTCTACAGATATTATGCACCACTCAGAGTGTGACAGGTATATAAGATAAAGTTGTTTGAATTTGCACCATGCACACTTGAGAGAATGTTGGCATACCTTTATGTTACTTTCACGTACTGTGGCTGAAATTTCTTTGGCTACTGTACATGATCTAAGCACACAGCTAACCAAAATGGCTTCTCCCATGTGCTTTAAAAATCAGCAATTATTATAATAGGAAATGAATTTTGCCTGACTAAACAGTACTAACTTCTGAAAGTACAATGAATGAATTACAAAACATATAAAAGGTGATAAAAAGTTACCGTTATCAGCTCTTTCTTTTCACATTTTACCTTTCAAGTCCATGAAGTGAAAATGACCAAGCATGCTAGTAGTTTTTTTAATAGGAACAGCTAAAGTAAGGCCAAATTGTATCTCTTAATATATACCAAATTACACTCATCAATCAAACACCAAAATTACAGGAATTAAAATTTATTTTAACAATACCCAAGATAGACAATGTTATTTTGTTGTTTGTTTTTTTTTTAAATGACCAGGGTAATCAGTGAAGAAAACCTAGGAAAATCCTTCTTTCAAAATCTTATCCTATGCAAAATATTAAACTATAGAGCACCACCAACTGCTCCCATGGCCTAAGCGGTTAGAGTGTCCACCTCAGATGCAGGAGGTCACAGGTTCGAACCTCAGCCAAGTCATAGCAAAGACTTATAATAATGATATTAGCAGCCATACTTGGTACTCAACATTAATAGGTTAGTATTAGTACTGGTAGGTCTGGTGTCAGGATAATGTGACTGGGTATGACATAATTCCCAATACATGTACTATAGACTACTTGAAACTGCCACACTGCAGACATTGTAGCAATAAGTGTTTAGATCATCCAAAACTCTAATGTGAAAACTAATATCTTTTTATAATTACCCACCATAAGGAGATGCAGATATGATTTGTCCATCCATCTCCATTTACTTCCACTTATGTTCTTCACCATCTACTTTTACCAAACTTTGTAAATAGCTTACATTTTGGGCAAGGTAAAAAAAAAACGATTTCAGGCTCAAAGGTTTAAAGTTACCAGACTGAAATCAGAAAACTGTTTCCATACAATAACTTAGGTTGTAACACAGATACACCAACCAAATTTTGTAAATGGCTGCATAATTCTGAATTCAAAACGTCAAAGATCAATGTCACCATTACACTAGGTAAAAAATGTTTCTTTATAAATCTCAAGTTCTTTATTGCATTCTCTAACTTTCTGAATGGCTTCAATCTCTGACAAGTCTCTTATTAATTGAAGGTCGAAAGGTCAAGGCCTATCTGGGACTGAAAGAAAAGCAATTTCCACTGTATTATACCATATCACAAGGTCATAGCATTTGCCAAGGCAATTTACCCCAGCAACTGAAAGGAAGGGGTGGGGCAACAAGCAACCTGCTATTTTTCATTTGGAAAGATCCCCATAATTTTATGAGGGAGAGGGGCAATGCCACTGGCGTAGCAAAATAAAATTTTCTTTTAACAATTACATAAATAAACCTCACTGTTGCTAGTATTTTTTCTATGCACTGTAATATATTTATATTTATATTTATCTAATTAATCTGATCAATGAATCTAATGATGTATATGTACAAAATATATTTGTCTCTTTTCTCTGTAAATTTACATCTGTATCTATACATACATAAACATACATACATACATACATACATACATACATACATACATACATACATACATACATACATACATACATACATACATACATACATACATACATACATACATACATATCTAACTGGTCTTTGAATAAATTGCGGTCTTTGAATAAATTGCTTCACATCTATTTTATTATCATTTTAACCTGACTATAAAGGACACATGCCCATAATGGCCAAATTTTATGTAATCTGAGCGCTTACCATTAGACTACCTGCAGTGTAATTAAATAACTACCATCCAAATAAGAAAGTACATAGGCTGTATCATACAGAGACATACTTGTTCACTAATAATGCCCATGCAAATACAATACAATCAAAGGTTGTTAGAAGGGATTAAATATCTTTCAACAACATAAGACATGGCAGTCTGGAGTTGCATGATTTATAGTCCTACAGAGCTAGTTCTGTTTTCAAATTTGAACACCATTGAAGAAATCAATATTTACACAAATGCCAATAAACTACTGTAAAGACACCTTATCAATAGCTGTTACACTGAATATTTACTCTTATTATTGGTAAATTTATGGCAAGCATTTATAGGTTGACTTGCCCTTGAGAGTTCTGGGGTGAAAATGGGGAACCAAAATTGATCTTTACTTTATCGTATATACAAAAAGTCCAAAAACATGCCTTCACATTTGCCATGAGACAACCATGAACACCAATTTCAAACTTGCCATGAGACAACCATGAACACCAATATTAAACTTGCCCTGAGACAACCATGAACACCAATTTTAAATTTGCCATGAGACAACCATGAACACCAATTTTAAACTTGCCATGAGACAACCATGAACACCAATTTCAAACTTGCCATGAGACAACCATGAACACCAATTTCAAACATGCCATGAGCTGTGGACAATGGATTTTTTTGTGGCTGTTAAATAAAATGCCTTTCTTCATACTCCAAGATAAAACACTTTTGTGTTTTCAACTTATCATAATAATTAAATAGTATAATTTTAATCAGACAAACTTCAATAATTCTTATAAATTGTTTTTTGTTTCATGTGCTTTAATAAACACTAATTGTACAATCTACATACTTTGATAGTGACAGGGTACTTATCATTTAATTTGGGGGGAGAGGCAGGGAGTACCTTTGTTACTGGTGGGGGAAAAAAAACATTCAAATCCTCCATAAGTTAAATATTTGCTTGCAAAAATGTTTAGTCTTTTCCCAAGAGTCTAGCCAGGGAAAAAAATCCAAATCCACCCACCCCACCCTTATGTTGTCAAAGCCCAAAATACATCCACAGTAGAACTTTTAAAATATGTAATGACTGATGTAGTTTTTGACAGCTATTCCAAAACAGACCAGTATTTTTATGTAGAGAAACTAAAATCTGATAAATATGGAAACCAACAAATTAAAAAGAGTCACAATTTATCTTTCAAGCATGGTAAGAAGAAATCAAAATTAAAACTTTACCTTGGAAAGAGTATCTGAAGTAATTACTGCACACTATCTTAAGACTTAAAAAATAAAACTGCACCAACAAGCACTGTTAGAAAATTCTCTGTTGTTAGGGCATTTTCATCCAAGCTCTAACATTCACTGGGTACAATAACATTAGTTGTAAAAAAATTTATTGGAGGCTTTGCTGAGCTTATCTCCCACTCCAGACAGAAGAACTTGTATAAACAATGATATAGTAGATATATACACATACAACCAGTATTGGCCTATATTAATCACACCTATTCAGGTCATATACAGTAGTTATTGCATTTTCTGCATTTTAATAGCTTATGACCTGTCACAAACAAACAACTTGTATTGCTACCTTTTTCAAAATTATAGGAGTAAATGTGATCTATTTTATATTCTAAATATTCACAGCAATGGTATGACACTGTTTATGGCCATAGTTATTAAAACATTCCTGATCCAATGACAGGTGACTGTAAAGTTTCAGATTAATCAAATTTCTTGACATGAAGCATTCCAACTCAAATCAAACCAAGTTAAGAAAAAGTATTTAAATATATAAATTCTTTTTAGCTTTGCACAAAGTATTTTCTCCTACATTATTAATACAACTGTAAACAGCTTAGCATGCACATCAGCACAATACTAGCTATACAGTACTGTGTAAGTTTTGGTAAATTTTTAAAAAAAGGCAAAACAATGGTAAAATCCCTGTATTACAAAGTCTGGTTTCAAAGCTTATGCTACACTTCTTTAAACCCACATAGACCATTTCATATGAGGTCAATATCAGATATGATCTATGCTTGGTGTGGTTGACTGTACAGTATATTATAGATATAGGTATAGTACACAGTAAATTACAGTTTTAGACTGTCTCAAATATACCATTTATATGACCATTGATAATCTATTATAATTTAAAATGGGACAGGAGAAGATAGTTTTTACTTTTAAAAGCTTTCACTTGTACCATTTTAAGCTTGACTGGTTCTTTCTGAATTGTTTAAAAGCTTTCATGTTTAGGCTTTAAACAGTGAACATTACCACACATTCTGTCACACAAAAACTGCTGGTCTGAATTTACTCTGCCATGTATTGCATATCATTACTATGCTTTTGTTGTTAATCCAAGAGATATCTAACAGAGATCTGGCCATTCTCCAATTCTCAATTCAGTCATGATAGTACCATTGCTAATGTCATAAAGCACACCCTGTTGTATACAGCATAAACCAAGCTTTCCTATTTTGTAAATTGCTCTGGCAAACCCCAGGTTAGGCTTAATTGTGAACATCAGAGCAACCAAGGACAGGCTGTGAGGTTGTTGTGAGGTTGTTAAGGCCTGTGAATAAATTCTGAGAATAAAATTCAAATTTCCCAATTAACTTCAAATAAATGATCTTGCTCTGATTTATAGATAGAAATAAAGGTGATACTATCCCATAATAGTACATTTTGTTATCGTGAAATAAATAATGTAAGTTAAAATGAAAATTCAAACCCCTAACATTGTTAAAGATGAAATGGATGGTCCCTAGTTATCACAAAAATGCCAACCTGACTGCAAAATCACAGTTTTTGAACATGAATTTGAGCTTTATATGTCTGTTTGGCCAATCACAAATAATGCTATATCTAAAAGGTCAATTCTGATTGGCATATACTAAAATCCCAATTCCAAACGCCATACCTGATCATGGTCTGCACTATATAAAAGAAGGTGAACACTATACAGGTAAACATGGTAAAAAAAAACATGTAACCAGCCAGGAATGGTAACACTCTTACCCTAACACTGTGGCTTGCTCAACTGGAAACATCAGTCATGTTTTGTTTTGGGGTTTAGTGACAGTAAACATCAGTAAACAATAAAATATCTTAACAACATAAAGATATCATTCTAACAAATATTTAGGAAGCAGTGAGTAGGTTCCTAGGCTCAAGTCACGATAATATCATATACATGTATATATAAACACCAAGAATGAATCTGAACAACTAGAGTGATTTCACTTTACTTCAAAAATAGAGTCCATGTAATTAATGGTACTGTATTATGTTTTCACCTGTATCAATTTATTTGAATCATTCTTTACACCTTGGTCAAAATCCATTTTGTTATTTGATTGATAGCTGAACAGAATCTTTTCGAATCTTATCATTTTATAAAAAAACCCTGTTAATTAACTGCTTTCATGAAAGGTTGAAATTAAATTACACATCACCTAACAACAAAATACTTGATGCTGATAAATGATACCTCTTCAACTGGAAGTTTACAAAAGTCATATCAGCATGGTGGCATCTAACTAAAAATTATTATTTGGCCTAAAATCCTTGTCCTAAGATATTCAACTAAGATATAGTACAAAGTAATTACAGCTGAGTAAAACTAATAAAAGGTATGTACAGTTCAGTAAAAATAGTAGAATTAGTATGTAAAGTTTAGAAAAAATAACACAAAGATACTGTTCAGCAACAAGTTTATAAAGTATCTATAGTATTACATCAGGATGATATCTATTTGTTATAGCTGTGTAACTGGATATAGTCAAACTTGTAAAGAAAGTCACATGGGCTTTAGGATAGAATTAGTGTCATACAAATGTTTCTTAAGGACGATGACCTGTATTCACACAAATAATGTGCAAATTCTAAACAAAAAATTGTTTTTCGAAAAAAAGTACCAAAAAATACTTTGATGACTTACTATAACATAACCCCAAATTAACACCACAGGCCCCTCGAAGTCACAAATAGGTTAGCATAACAGTTAAAGGTCTTATAGTGAGGGACTGATGTACAGTAGATAGCTAACAATTATGTACTTATTTCATCACATACACATGTACCTTTATTTATATATGTCAGAAATGAACAGTTCCTGTTATATTTTTTCATTGCAATACAGTTCCATTAAACAGCAGTTATGGGTAAGAATCCCCTTATATTAGAACTAGTAGAATTATATGTGTCATGTACCACTTTATTATGAAGTGCTTTCACAGACAGTGTTATAATGAGAGAGCAGAGTATCTTGTACTTAATTATAAGGTGGTTTAATAGAAGGTGTTATAATGGGGGAAAATTGTCATGTACTTTATTGTAAGTTGATCTCATGGATAGTGTTATAAATGAGAGAGTTGTTTTTGTTGTTGTGGGCCTAATGCTGTTTTTCAGCACATGATTGGTTATATATGGTAGCCAATGTCAATGATAGAAAAAGAACCCCCAAAATCCCAGGAAAAACCACCAACCCACAGGAAGCTAATGGAATGTTTTCTCACAGTAACCCACATAGGCTAAGTCCAAGACTCAAACCTTTGTGGACAGAGATCAGATGGCAGTGATAAGTAAAGCAAGTACTGTAGACCGCTGGGCCATCCGGAATCCCTAATGAGTAGTAGTTTATCACGTACTGATTACAAGATGGCCTCAAGGACAGTGTTATAATAAGGAAGAATTGTATTATTTACTTCATTATAAGGCATTCTCATACCCTATGACTTCCATGGATACTGTCGTAATGTGGGATTAACATAATCATTTTGTTTTATTTCTTGTAGAAGACAAACATTCCCTTTCCATATAGCTACTTGTCCACTTTTTCTTTTTCTGTATTTGGCAAATTTCCTTCTGCAAACATATAATGATGAATGCAACATAATGGCTTGTAATGAACCTTAACCTGAGATAAACCAACCAACTGCTCTCCATTTGGTTACAGGTATAGAATAGGTACAAAAAAGTGACCTCAACAATGTTAAACTATTTGTTGTTAATTGATTTCAAAGTCACATATGTTCTACAGAATTTATTCAACTGAAAAGTATCACTGTTTGTCAGAAGTTTATACAAGAATATTATACAATTTTCTATCTGGCTTGCATAAGCAGAAATCTACATCAATGCAGCACCATTCAGACTAGAAATGCCTGTCCCACCCATATAAGCAAAATTATAAATCTCCATAACATTTTTATGGATTCTTCTTTCATGTGCTAGTGGCTCATGTCTCACCTGTATTGGCAGCAATCTACATTTTACATGAGAAACATTGTTTGAAAAATAAATAAAAATACCCTCATTTTGACACCATCCATGATAACCATAAAGGATACTGTCTTGCAATAAAGTACCTGATACAAGTACTTTAATTAACACTTAATGACAGATCCTACTCACCTTGTTACAGAAACTATGTTGTAATGAAGGGCATTATAGTGAAAAAGAAGGGTGAATTTTTAACCTTCAAACAAATTTTTTGTTCTCCATTTAAGTTATTTGTTTATAGAAAACCAACGATAATCAGGGTGACATTCTTCATGCATGACACCATACTGCTACAGTCAATGTTAAATGACATTAACAAATTACAACACATATCATTTCAACATTGCCTTTGACTCCAAAACTGAAGGCCATCATCACCAGCAAATTCACAACCACTCTCACTATCTTCTAAATCAAATAAAACAAAAAGTACCTTGGAGAGGATAATCTGATTTTTCAGGTCCCCATGCCAGTCGATTACCATTCCACTCTCGTGATGGAGGCAATGAATTCTCTTTCCATCTACCATTGTAGTGTTCATCATACCAAGAGATCTTGTTGTTTGCATATCTATTACCATGGTGATAAAACAAATATTCTGGTCCATATCCATCATCTTTTAAGACAGCTTTGCGTCTTACAATTACATCTGGTCGATGATTTCCAAAGTTCCGGAAATCTGTTCTGTGAGTACTGCTGTTTTTGTGATCTCCTCTCAGGAACTTAAACAAAAACAATATTCATTAACAAAGTTTCGTGGTGTGGTCATTAATCAAAATATTATAAATGATTGATTACAAAATAACATGGCAATGCATTCGATAATTCATTTTACAATCAATTATAAATGAACTTTCTTCACAAAATATTAATGCAATTTTATCTCTAATTCTGATCTTTTTGATGCAGTGCACAGCAAGATGTGTTTTATTGGGTAAATGATAGACTGATATCCAGTACAGAGTAATGACAGACCTCACAAGATGTACATGAACTGGTATCTAGTACCAGCCTAATGGAGCTTTGTGAAAGTAACAAATCTGAGACTCTCTTGTAAATGTCAAACTATGGCAAGATTCCAAGAAACAAAACAATGTTCTTTTAAACCTGTACACTGAAATTTCCTATTTATCTCTTAAATATGTTATTAAGCAATGAAATATTCCTCAAATGTAACTTATCATCAAAACAGCCTTCCTTACTTACTTCGAGTAAGATACCCAAAACAACACGACTGATGACAAAAAAGCTAAAGAACTGTTTAATATTTTGGACAAAAATCTTCCCAAAGATGTAAAATAGTATTTATTGTTTAGTACAATCCATGCACCAAAAAACATGGCAGTTTGTCTCTGTTAACTGTTTGACCTTTCGAACTGCACCAAATAGATGAACATGGCATAAAAGTCAACAAAAAAATAAATGTTAATAAACATGAATATTAAAGTTTTATACCAATAACCAGAAATAAACAAGTTTAATAAAGTTATATAATGTATTAGCATGAGGTGGACATTGAAGAAAAGAAAAGCAATAACCCTAAGGAAAACATTCCTTGTGTATGTTCTGACCTGGGAATCATACCTCCAACTTCAGACATGTAATGTCAGCTTGTTATTACACTGCAGTATAAAAACCTTCAACAAAGGTTCTCTATGTAATGGACTGTATAGTTTAGACAGATTCAGATTTGTATGGGCCATTTTGAACAGTAAAATAAATGTGTGTCAATAGAACAGAAATCACCAAATCCACTTCAACTTTATTTTCAAATTCCAAGTTTCTAACCACTAATTGACAAGTTAATGTATAATTTGACACAGGTCAAATGTTACTATGGAAACAATAATTGTACTTAAAATTCGAAAATACAACTAAATTCAATCACTCACTATAATTTTCCTAAATATTTCACTTTTCTTCTTTTTATGCTTGATTGATAATTTGTGTCCGTTTTCTGTTCCCAAATGCAGAGTTGTCAAGCAACAGTCAAACCTGATTGTACTAAAATATGAATTAGATAAAAAGTACAGTCGGTTTCTTTAATTATTAAGTACCAAAATAAACACAATCATAATTAATTGAAAGTGAGGCCTAAATAATGGCCACGACAATATCAATTACATTCTTAAATTTAAAAAAAAGTGGAAAAACAAAACGACAGCAGGAATGAGGGAATTGAATGTGTCATGCGTATTGGAGAATGAGAAGAATAAAATAGCGGAAGAACTTAATTTTACACAATCAAATACACAATCTTAGTTTGATCTGCTCTCACCTCCTCCCTATCTACACAAAGCTGCCTCTACCTCCATGAAAACAGAAGCGGATAGAAAGACAGAAGTTGCATCCGACCCGGCTAATCAAAACTTACTGTGTATCTGTCCTCCGACCAGTTTCCGATCAAGACACCCTGTCCGAATTTTTGTTCAATTCTCCATCCTGGCATGTGCCATTTTCTGGGATCACCCTGGGCCATTTTTTTTTTTTAAAATATAATTATTTCAGCACACTAGTTTATCCCTCTATTACATGTTCCCCGTTAGGCAACAGAGTACATGTGGGATTTTGACAGATGATAACTTTAATATCACTACGCGTACTAACAGAGTCCCAAAGTTTTTTCGGTCGAACAGTGATTATATCCAATTGATA
This sequence comes from Potamilus streckersoni, assembly GCA_016746295.1. Classification (NCBI taxonomy): domain Eukaryota; kingdom Metazoa; phylum Mollusca; class Bivalvia; order Unionida; family Unionidae; genus Potamilus; species Potamilus streckersoni. The sequence continues at coordinate 68,024 of JAEAOA010002318.1, read as the reverse complement.
TGAGTGTAAACAAATTTCTAATTAAATATGAGCCAACACAATATTTTTTTTACCACGTCTTTCAATTTCTTTCAGAGAGAATTTATTCGTTCTGTGAACTATCTATTTATGCGTAAGATAAAAGACATGATAGTTCAAAGGCGTTACTGGTAGCGTTGCTAAGCATATCACGTGCTCTGCTATCTACTAATTAGTCCGTTAAACGCTCCATGGAGCTGATAATGGCAAAGCAAGTGATGATTGTAATAATAATAATAATAATAATAATAATAATAATAATAATAATAATAATAATAATAATAATAATAATACCCGTTAAACGCTTAAACGCTCCATGGAGCTACTTTAGGCAAGGCAAATAATAATAATAATAATAATAATAATAATAATAATAATAATAATAATAATAATAATAATAATAATAATACCCGTTAAACGCTTAAACGCTCCATGGAGCTACTTTAGGCAAGGCAAATAATAATAATAATAATAATAATAATAATAATAATAATAATAATAATAATAATAATAATAATAATAATAATAATAATAATAATAATAATTTGGGATATTCTTGTTTGTTTTTGAGAGGGTTGTTTTTGTTTTGTTTTGTTTATTTGGGTTGTGTGTGTGTGTGTGTGTGTGTGTGTGTGTGTGTGTGTGATGTTATGCTTTTTTTTAAAGGGATTACATTCATTACATAAACAGTTTTATAAATTTTCTTAAAATCGAACAAAAACAGTGGCACAAACTTCAACAGAAATAAGAAAATTAGGGTCAAAGGTTACAAAAGAATAATAATAATAATAATAATAATAATAATAATAATAATAATAATAATAATAATAATAATAATAATAATAATAATAATGAGAAGAAGAAGAACAACAATCATCATCATCATCATCATCATCATCATCATCATCATCATCATCATCATCATCATCATCATCATCATCAAATATGCAAATTGGTCTTGTTCACACTGTTGGTTATAGTTGTTGTAATGCTGCTGCTACAGGAAAGGAACATAACGAAACATTGGTAACGCTTATTCCTAAATTATTTTTAGGACGTTCGGACATACGAACGAAACAGTGAGAGAGAGAGAGAGAGAGAGAGAGAGAGAGAGAGAGAGAGAGAGAGAGAGAGAGAGAGAGAGAGAGAGAGAGAGAGAGAGAGAGAGAGATTGTATGTATCTATACGGTTTAATAACGCAATAACACAATCCTTTTCTGCTAATTCTTTAAATGTAAAACGAAAAAAATTGCTAATAAGAGCTGAAAAAGATAACCATTAAGAAGCATAAACATGTAATCCGAAATTATAATAATAAAGATGTAAAAATAATTACGTAAAAGATATTTAAAATTAAAAGTTCACGGTTAACGGAAATCCGAAAAATATATGGTGGGCACTTAAAGGATGAAGATATTGACATTTTGTTTATTTTTAAATAAAAATAATATAGGTAAAATGGCGCCAATCCTTAAAATATTATTTTAAAAGATTATATTTTTTTCTATGATGGGTCATCATCGGAAGGTTCACTGTTGTGCATCAAAAGTATCTGTCTCAGGATTGACTTTGATGCACTTGACAATGGTATGTTCCACTATTAGTGGAGGAAATTAATTATGTATGATCTAGTGCTCTAGACGCTAATGGCCACATGCCCTTGAAATTATATTACTATAGATAAGAAAATGTCAGAATATCTAAGAGAATGAGAAGAAGAAAAAAATGTCTCTCGATATGATTTTTGTTATATCAATATGAGTTTTTTTTTTGCATGTTTTTTGCACTGATATTCTGACATTTTGTAATACAAAGATAGTTTTAAAGATGTGTGTAGTGGCAAAATAGCCACGTTTTATCTGAGATTTGACTTAAATGAGGAATAACCCTCCCCAAGGAGACAGAGATGAAAATGGAGACTCAGTATCGGGGCGTACCTAAAGTTTTTAGCACCAGGGCAGGTCCTTCCTTTGGCACCGCCACAAATAAGTTTAAAATGTAAACTCACACATAAATATTGTTACAAGCCAGGGGACTTTGCTTGACCGAGCGGTGTCAAAACCCTGGCGCGATTCCCACTAGAAGTCATAAGTTTACTCCAAATTTCCAAAGACTTCTATACAACTTCAGTTGTAAGTTGGAAAGCCCGACGTGTCCATTCTAACCCTAAATTTTACTCTAATCAATGCAAGAACACATTATTCACAACCTGTCAAGTATCCATCAACCGCACATCCGCATAGTTTCTATACATCAATTCTCCGTATCGTCAGCAGTTCACACCGTAGAAACTCTACAACTATCCCTAACACAGGGGACTATTTTAACTACGCCACCTTAAGCCAGTCAATCTACCGTTTCAAGGCACATCACGCCAGTAAAACTACATCACATTTGCCACAATGGCGACGTAAACGGTATCTGCCAAGTCCCTTCTCATTTATTCCATTGTGTAATTTACTGGTTTCCTGCCGTAAATACTACCACTGCAGTAACAACAACAAAGTACACCACTAGATTTTGACAGTCATGCGGATTGGGTCTAAATTCGCTCATAGCATCTTGGAAACTCACTAACACTTTCTCTTCGTAACGTTTGCTCCTAATTATTGTCTAATTATTTCGGGCTAAGGAATATTTCCCATTGCACCAAATTCCAATAATCAAACAAGTAATCAAACCTAAGAATTGCTTAAACGGGGCGCTATAACTAAATGCCCATCTCCTTAATTTTATTACAATATATTATGTTTTCAAGTTGATTTTTAAACAGTAAAGTGTTTTCACTTTTTATAACTTTTACTTTGACGAATTTTCATTTGGTTTGAAAACTTGTATTAGTATTTCAACTCTATTAATGGCACCACACCCTCTTCTGGCTATCACCTGAGACGGATCTCGCCCCCCCCCCAACCTTTGTACGCCACTGCTCAGTATATACCATTAGCTTTTAATTATAGTTTGTTAGTTTTTATCTTCACAGAAATTTATAAATTACTGATCATTTAACTTCGCTTTGTTCCGTTCTGCTTAGATTAGTTTTGTTAAGGTTAAGTCAGGTTAGGATGAATTTGTATTATATCTGTGTTCTATATGTCCTTGTGTGCATACTGTTTAAGACATTCTTCATACTTTCGAATATGGTTGGGGGACATAACAGTAGATGAGCAGTGGTTTCATAATTTTGATTCATCCTGGTATATGTGCATTTTTTCAAAGAAGAAACTTTAAACATCAAGCTGTAACTACAGGCAGTCTGTAGGGTGTGCAAAACTATTTTAGAATTTTTAGATGGAGGTGTTTTAAAGTTTAGCTATATCTGGTAAATTGGTGGCGTTCAAAACACACCAACCTCTACCACTAAGGTTCGTTGCTAGGTAATGACCTCCCGCTGTGTAATTTACCCAGTAGAGATTAATAGAAAGAAGAACGCAGATCTCTGAACATGTATATTGAAGAAATAAACACTCGAGCCCCCTTTCAATGAACAAATATAAAATTCAATCAGTCTAACAACAGAATTTAAAATGAAAAGAAATCATTTACTTGGTTGCAAAAGAAGGGAAAATGTACTAACATGTATCCAAAATAGAAAACAATACAAATTTTCTTTACTGTTAATATTACTGGTCAGTGACAGATTAATTCAATTTATCATTGCCTACGAGATGTGACCTTTGAGTGCAACGATGAGTGACATCATCACCTATCTTATCCGGAAATCGAATCTTCCGTTCGTCCCTGCTCTGCCAACCTTTGTCTAAGCGTCTGGACCTGGACTCTTGCTCAGAATTTGCTCTGGTACTTGGAATTGGAACAGAAATTTTCAGGGAATCTCAGTAGCTTACAGGAGAGTTCAGGAAAGCTGTTTTTTTTTAATAAACAAAATGTCTCGCAATAGACAAAAGGTCACATTTCAAAGTATATTTATATTTATACATTAATTCGGCCCAGAAACAAAAGGCATAAATTCTGTTGTAATCACGGTCACTAATTCCTATGTTTACATAAACAGTCATTACCTGTCCTGGCCTTAATTTGGGTCACGATAGTGGAGATCATTTAATTCCACTTCACGGCTAAGACGCATGTGCCCGTATTTAACACACCATGACTTCTTACATTAAAATATTTAGTGGTGCTAAACTACATATGGCTTAGACCCTCAAATCTAACTATTCTAAAATAGTTTAAGTGATCAATTAAATAATACGAAATAGTATATGGATATACACTCAATACATGACATACTAGACAGGGATCTAATTCATAAATCTACGAAACATTACCCATCATTTGTTAGGTTTAATTCTTGAACATTCCTAAGCAATTATTATCATCGAAGATTCATTTACATGCAATCTTGTCAACTCTCTCAATGAACATTCAATTAATGAATTGATAATAAGAAAATCAAAGAATAAAATGTCGTGACTAACATTTCACTAAAACCCTGCAAAATGAAATCATACATACATACATACATACATACATACATACATACATACATACATACATACATACATACATACATACATACATAATACATACATACATACATACATACATACATACATACATACATACATACATACATACATACATACATACATACATACATACATACATATATACAGAGAAAGAGAGAGATTATCTCAAAAGGACATTACTTAAAGAGACAAATAAACACATGTCGGTTTTTAATATAATGTTACTGTATAGGGTTACGTGTCTACACTCTAACAAAACGTAACAGAAAAGAGTGGAGACAAGAAGCTTTGCAAAATTAAAGAAATAATTTATTTCCCTGGAAAACCAAAATGAGAAAAGGAACTAATTGTCTTACGAATCAAATCCATAATTAATAAAGAAAAAATTAATTTCTATTCTTAAAAAGTCCAAAATGAATTTGAGTTCCAGTCCCGATGAAATTAAAAAATGAAAAACAATGACGTATGTTGCAACCTTCAAAGGGTATGTGTGTCAACAGTTCCTTTTTGAATCACAGAAAATATTATTCCAGTTTTGAATTCAGAATAAATTTCAATGAATGTCTTTGTCCAAGAATTATTTAATGGGCTCTTATATATTTCCAGGGGAAAAAAATCACATGTATTCCATAAAATAGAATTTCAGCTCAAGCTGGTCACAACAAAACACCTTTAAGTGTCAATGGCTTGTAGCCAGAATGCATAATTTCTATCCAGAAAACATGGGATTCTCACCAGAATGATTCAAATAATATCACATCGGTCCTATACGTAAATGGCCTCGACCAACCACTTAGGACACCGGGGTGGTCAGTTTCAGTTTTAGATAAAGCCTTTGGAAAATCTCTAGCACTATAGCAATAATAACTTATATATAGCTATATATAGCCCTAAGGGACACCCAGTAAGGTTTACAATATAAGAAATAAATATAATTAGACTGGAGAAACATTCGGTGGCTTCACAGTCAAACTACAAAATATAATAATAATAATAATAATAATAATAATAATAATAATAATAATAATAATAATAATAATAATAATAATAATAATAATAATAATAATAATAGATATTATTATTATTACTATTGTTGTTATCATAATCATCATCATCATCATCATCATCATTATTATTATTATTAATATTATTATTATTGGTGGTGGTGGTGGTGTAATACTCGTTTTTGTTGCTTTCTGATTTTCACTATTTTATGAAGAATAATATATATTATTATTTTATAAAATATGCAAGAAACTATTGACCTTGCAAGATCACGAAAAGTAATGTCTGAATGAAATTTATCCGTTAATTTTTCAAAAATAAATTGTTCATTTTTAAATATCAATATGAAGTAATATTCCAAAAATGTTTGCATTTTATGCATGCCAGAATTCAAAATTTAGACCTGTCCAATAAGTACGGGAGAAAAGTTCCTTGCAAATATTTGCATCGAGAAATAACTTGATCGTTGATATCATGCAAAAAAAAAAAATGAAATAGTTTTTTTTCTTTTCTTGCCGTCTTGTTTGGAATTAGTAGGACGATAATAGTAAAAATAAAAAGTTCCACTAAGTATCTGATATGCCGATAAGCCTGTCGGAATTTCACCTCCTGGAATTATATACCACCTAGGACAATTTCGCTTTTCTCTGGGTAGCAACCACAGGTAGTTGAGCGTATTAATGCTCTCCTCTTTTTCAATATTTGTTTGATGTGACTAGTGGAGGAGACATTTCAAGTGAAGTTGCTTTTTCATCGTCCCTCAACCAAAATTACACAAAATGTCAGTCAAATAGGATTTGTACGCTTTATTTTAGTAGTTTTTTTTATGTGTACGACACATTTTTTAAATGAAGTGGACTAGTGAAATTTGAATGCCCTGGGCACGTGAAATTTACAGACAAAAAGTAGTTCTATCTTGAATTGCAACATAATTCCGGTCTTCCTGTGCGCAGAGATTTTATTGAAAACTCAGGGGTTTGTGTTATACTGCTTTTGTGAGCTCAAAATCAACCTAACCACAACTATTGCTATGTTAACCAATATTATCGGTGATTTGATACTAGATTAAACACGCAACCTATGATTTTTTTCAGCTATACGCGTGGTCAAATATTCAATATGGAAGAGGAGAATGCGGCTTCAAACATATTTGTATCTTATATACTTATTGCGTGTTGTTATATTAATCCCGTCCAATAGTTAATTGGAACGATTTACAACATGTTAATGTAGTGTTCTGTATAATACCATCCCACAGTCCATAAATGCAAGTTTGTTTGTCACGTGCACGACTAAGTCTGAACATTACCCATTGACTTATTCAATTTACAGTTATGCTTCATATGTAAATTGAAACTTCTTCTTTTCTTTTACTCTTACACACAAAGTGTTTGGACACATTTGCCTCTCATATTATCCTGTGTTTCTAATTAATCTGTTAACTGTTCGCTACATTAAAGTGCGATTAGAAAGAATGAAAGAAAAGGACACTAATACCCTTGTATTTACAATAGATAATGCAACCGGTTTTTCACATTTGAAGTTTGATGGAGTTATGCCCCTTTCTTATACTTTATTTCAATGGAGCTTTTTTTGTTTCATCTTATATTTCAGTATGGGATCATATTAAATGTTTCAAATACACAACGAAACTTATACAGTTTTCCTTCATACGTATGCGTCTAATTACAAGCTCACATTCCTAAAGAGTCTAAATTTAGGACACACACAAACACACAAGCACTTGCATGAAGTTAAGTTATTTGACAGTTTTGGTAGAAACTATATACACCACTGTGAATCTGTAACTTAGTTAATTTTCAGGTCAGCGTCATTGAATTTAGCTAAAAGTATATAATTAGTTTTAAAAACTTCATGTGGGAAGAATTCGGTACTCTTTGCTAGATTTAATGACACTGACCCGAAAAATATACTATACTACAGATAGGATCAAATTTGCGATACTGTGTGAAACGAATTATAACAGAAAACTCTGCTCCAGACACACAGACAATTTTTACGTATATGTAATTTAATTGCTTGTTGTTAGTTTTAAATTCTCTTTTTATTTTTTTATTTCATTACATAGCTGTAATGATAATTTTATTCACTGGATTTGACTTTCCTTTGGAGATTTCAGTTCTCTGTTTTGACCTGATAATCACGCAATCCGATTGCTACATCTGAATTTTAGCTGAAATCGAGAGTTAAAACATGTAATTTTGTAGAGATTTAGTCAGTCGTAAAATAATGCCATCGGAGCTCAGAGGTATTTTGTGTTGTTGCCATTTGAGTTGATTTTTGAATTTAAAATAATATATTCACCTGGAAAATACTTGTGTTTACAAAGATTCTTGGACAAAGACATCCAGTGGAAATTATTTTCAATTCCAAAGACAGATTATTATTTTTTATTTAAAAAATTCAACAAAGAACTGTTCGCACATCAACACAAGACAGATTGTAGGAGACATCGTTACCTTCCGTATTGGAACTTCACGGGGATTCGAACTTGGATTGTTTTATAACTTTTTAGTGATATAACTTTTATTTTTAGATTTCAGGATTAATTTTTGGATTATATTCACAAACGTAAGTCCTTTTTCCACAGAAAAATAATTTTTTTTTTAAAACAAAAATTACAGAGCTTGTTGGCTTCACTCTTTTCTTTGCTAAGTTTGTAGGAGCCTACACGTAACACTCCCAACCAGCCCCAGTTGAATCAGACTTGGTAAACAAATGAAAAGCCCTACACTTACCAATATGAATTACTCACTCTCTAGACCACACTCTAAATTCCACAAGATCTCCATGTAGAGTATCATTGAACTAGTAATAGCAACATTTGACACATTTCCAGGTCGGAAAATTAAAATTTCCAAGAATATCAGGAATTAGAACTATCCTCACAATTATCACACACTTCGTCAGACTGAGTTATGATCTTTATCGTACCGTTGCCTACCACATAACTTTTTCAAAATTATAATTCATGAAAGTTAACATTAATTCCTTATTGTTATGTTCAATTAACATTCATCAATTAAAATGTGATAATACAGTAAAAAAAAAAATCAAATGATTTTATGTTCTATTGTCTCATGCCTAGAACCTGTATACATAATTAGAGTCGACTATAGACACGCCATTGCGCTCATTGTCATAATTTTATTTTTTTATGCGCCTTTACAAACATAAAAGGACGTGGCTCGAGACGGTCATGTTGCAATACTTACCAAACGCAACAATTACAACATCTTTTACATTTTTATTTCTTTTCTAAAAGCAGCAGATATAATTAAATTCTACTTATATAATTATTCAGATTTTCATAAACGAAAACAAAATCTGATCTTGATACGAGTGAAGGCAATAATAGTACCAGATGAATACTGTTTTGAATCTGCTAAATATATTGCAAAAGTGCAGGGTTGTTTTAATTTAAAGAAGAAAGAATCATTGGGTTAGATAAATGATCTGTCGGTGTTTGTACCAAGACCAGGAAATCCCAGTCGCGGATTAAATTTTTTTGTCTCCCAAGTCGGCAGAGCCTTTTTGGGAGACAAAATCAAACCCCATGACTGAAATTTAATTGTCTCGGTGCAAACTTCAGCATAGATTCTCTTATTATCATTGTACAACCAAACCAAAAACTGACCAAAGTCTTCAGGTAAACACCTTCAAGCGGACATAGCCCAATTAAATTAAATCATCGTGTGCAATGATGAATACTAGTAGTTAGCTTGCCTGACTCCAGCGCAGGAAAATATTTAATTCCCAGTAACCTGAGATTTGGCTGCTATGTTGTGTAGTAAGCCCATTAACTCTGGGTGTCTCCAAAGAACCAGACGAAGTTTCTGGGTACAACACATAAAGTGTGATATGATAATCAGGAAAATCTATTGATAAAGCTCTCTCTCTCTCTCTCTCTCTCTCTCTCTCTCTCTCTCTCTCTCTCTCTCTCTCTCTCTCTCTCTCTCTCTCTCTCTCTCTCTCTCTCTCTCTCTCTCTCTCTCTCTCTCATACATGACTTGTCTGCATATCTGTAAAAGGGAGGGGGAGGGGGCAGTTGAAAAAGAGAATTGGGAGAGACTTAAATCACCATCAGCACCTTGATCAAGCCTTGGAAAGCTAGGTACACATGAAGATCATATTGAATGTACATGGGTTGATACCTGAATTAATGAATTAATTACAGGTTGATGAAAATTAATGAAATTAGGAATTATATAAATCAATAGCTGTAACATTACATAGCTGTAAGAAAAGTAAAAAAAATAACATAACATTTTAATTAGCTAGCGGTTGGTAGTGATGCGTGTTGAGGATGCTAATATAAATGTTGCAAGAATGGCTACAGTATTTCTTATACAGTTAACATGTTACAGAGTTTGTTGTAGCTTTATCAAGATATCAATTCTAAAAGAAAGAAACGAAAATATTAATTTGTGTACAACATATTGAAATCTCTAGTTATTGGAAGATAAAAACATCCAAATTTAAGATAGTGCTTTGATATTGATTTGGAGTGTAGGAGAAGCGTGCTCCAATCAATAATTCATATCCTGAATATAATAAGGACATTGAAATGAATTTAGATTAAGCATTTATTATTGTTCAGCTTTCACTTGGTAATGGTAAAAGCCTAATCAATAAGCCAGTTCAATAGTTCACCAATCGGATAGAAGCCGAATAATGTTTTATCTCACCATTCAATCAATAAAACCTTTTTAAATTGCGTTGTGATGTTGGGAACAAAGTAATTGATAATCACCCTAGGGAATAATTAAATTAATTAAGTTCACAATGTGAATGACCACTGGAAGGTTATGGACATGATCCAAAAGGTCGTTACTTGGAAAAATACCGTCCACACACTCACACTCTACCCCCCCCTAAAACTTGATATAAAGTTAAAGCTGTCCTTGGATAGCACGCAAGAAGCACCGTGATTTTTAGACAGACTTCTTTTGACCTTGGATGAAGCGCTGTTAATTGCCAGTTCCAGGATATAAAAATAGGCACTGGACTGGTCATTCTCAGTGTGATTCCAAGCTCTGAAAGAGTGTCATGTCTATTTCTTACAGGTAAGAAAATTATGCTTTATACTCGCTTTTGGAAGTTAAAGATTTTGTAGTGAGTTGTGGTATTCTTCTGAATTATTTTTATTTCATTAATATAATGTAATAGTGAGTTCTCTTTTCTACTATGACATATTTTACTGATTTAATATTTTACTGAATTGATGTTCATTGTATTTATAATATAATATTATTGAGTTCCCTTCTTCCACAATCATAATGTAATGAAATATTTTACAGCTTCGTTGTTCATTAGTATTTGTTTGAAATAATTACTAGCTTCATGTTATAATTTAATTGAGAATAAATATATATTCTTTAAATAATAAGTATAACATTCACAGATCTTTTTCAGGTCTTTACCTTACAATAAATAAAATAAAATACATTTATTACAGTTATTGAATTTTAGGCTCTTTAAATATTTAAATCACTTGTATTCAAAAATACAGAAAAATGAATGGACAAATGAAATACTAGATTGTGGAAGAACTATTTAATAAGTATTGTAATATGTATTGTATGTATTTTCAACATAAATAAATTTACATGTTGTATCTTTAGAATATATATATGTCAATAATGTGCGATTCCAAGCTCTAAATGAGCGTCATGTCTATTTCTTACAGATTCTTGGTACCTTCTCGTAGCCAAAGCATTTCCCCACAAAAAGATGTAACCGTATCTACACCATCAAAAGTGACACCTTATTCTTATGAATGCTGAACTTTCTACCTTCTCGTAACTAGACACGAGAAGAAGGTTATGATAGAAAACGTCTAAAAACAACAACGCCAGAATTTCATATCATAATAGCTTTAATAGGTATTGTTGCAAAATCCTTAATAGACAGTAAAATTTTATAACATGACGAGGTTGAAACTGTTGTTATCATTAATCTGAATACAATTGTCGACATGATAAGCAAAGCAATAGCCGATATAGGTCAGGATTAATTTAATATGTTAGCGAATACAACAAAAAGCTTAACGAGGCGTCAGGACAATTACTTTAATAAGAAGAAATTAAAAATTAAAGGAATTCGGTACTATATGCACAGGAAATGTCAAAGAGAGAATGACTGATAACAATGATAATGAAAAACAAAACATATTGAATTCCAGAAAAGCAACTGTGACGTTTTAATAACTCCTAGCAAAATTTACATAGTGTAATTGCAATTTAAAATTGCCAGGATATGGTAGTCAGGGATCTATACAATCATCAACCAAGATAGATGCAGTATGTGCATTTTGGAACCTAAAAACTGAAATATTTTATAAGGTATTTCTCCAATGGATACTATTCAAAAGTCTGGAGTTATTACCTATTCACCGTAATTTAATCCCACGCACTGTTAAAACTCCATAAAAGCTCGAGACAAAGTAGCTATAAACAGAATAAATATCAGTATTAAAGATGGTGATATGAATCAACAGATTTCCTTGAAATGTAAATTAAGTTCATGTCTAAATGGTTTAGCAATAATTTCGCGTAGATCACACAAAGTATGTAAACTCACGCAACAAGTTGCTAATCTTTGCTAAAAAAAATGGCAGAAATATCATTAAGAGGCGCAAGAAGAAGAACAAAATAGATCTATCTGAACGACATGCTAGTTATCAATCCTTTACTTAAATGATCTACGAGTTATCAATCCTATACTTAAATGATCTACGAGTAATAAATTCTCGACTTAAACGACAACAATTATCAACTCCAAAACATAAACCGGAATAGAATACCGGAATAGAAAAGAAAAGCGAAAATGCAAAATGTGTGTGTGTGTGTGTGTGTGTGTGTGTGTGTGTGTGTGTGACTAGGTGATTAAGAATGTTGGTGAGACTAACTGAAACGATTAAGAAGGAACTTTAATGATATGAAACTTAAGATACAAGTAGAAGCAGATAAAAAAAACTATATTGTGAAGAGAAATCATTGACATATCTAAACTCTAAATCGAAGAGCAATAGAGACATCAATAACTACTTGAAGAAAATGTGTATTTAAAAAAATCATTGCATTGTAATGCATGATATTAATGCGAATTGGATAATGTTAGGAATGAATAAAGTTTATGATGAGCCGCCACTTATTATATTTCGACATTAAGTTTTATAATACAGCATGTCCGGCTCATGGAGAAAGTGGTTTATTTATTTTGTTGGCGGAGGAAGGGGGTGGGGCTGATATACACCCAATTCTATTTTCTACCGTCTTTTCATCTATTTTACAACTCTTTATCTGGTCCAGTATTTGCCCCAAATTTATATTAATATGGTTATTATTTTCTTAAAATGGAACAAGAAACTTGCATTATGCACGAAAAAGGAAAAAAAAAGAGGTGAATTTACGGGAAATGAATACTCGGGCTTTGATTTCTAGTAGAAATTACACAAAACTATAAATTTAGTGACAGGTATTTACCATATCAATTATACTAGAGGTTTAGAGAGGTGTAAAACAATTACATCGACAGAACCAATGTTAAACAACGCAATGTTAGTTAATACAATTATTAAAAAGAGCATGGAGAGATTAACAGAAATAATATAAGTGTCTGTACATCGCACTGTGGAGCTGTAAATGGACACAATTATACGATAATTTTCCAAGTTTAAAAGACAAAGACGTAAGGATTAGGAAACCATGAAACAGATTATTATTCTTGATGAAATGCAGATGAATAATAGTAACACATATACTAAGATCATATAATCTTGTAGCTGCACCAGATCAGGTATAACGGTACCAATTGTACAATCCCAGGTGTACGGTGCTTAACATTTTATTCAGAAATAAACAACAAAACTAGATGTGATTGGCACTCTGTGTAAGAGTTGTACTTTCTGTTAGGCTTTTTTTTAAAAAAAAAGTTGAGCCTCTTGGCAACATGTGAGATTATGTTAATTTACATCTACGTCACATTTTGTATTTGTTATTTTCTTTTAAAAAAAAGTTTAAATGTGGTATTCACGACTGAAAATGTGTCTGGTGTAACTAGAAAACCCTTACCCCTGTCTAGTTCCAACAGAGTTATATCTCTTAAAAAAAATGTCGTATGCGGTTCTGTCCTTGTCAAATTGACAATCTAACATTGTTCTCTATGACAATGTCTGACATGCATGCTGAGATAGGATAGAATGTATATTTATTTCACAAAACATTAGAATTGATGTATGCAGAAAAACAATTGATACTGTGATACCATCAAGTGCAGTTAGCAGACGTAGAAGTTAATCTTAAAAATGTCAAGAACGATGAAAAGGTCTGTTTATTGATTTCGATAGTACACGTGATACTGCTGGAAGTTTTACTGATAAAAACTGGAATAATAAGGGTTTCAGTTTGTGGATAAGATACAACAAATGTATCTGTTAATTAACATATCCTGTTATAAGATATACATAATCTGATTAGTAGCTGTATTTTAGTTATAAGATCAGATGGAACTTTACCAAATTATAAATAAACATTAAGCTTTCTAACGAAGAAGAAAATTATAGACAAAGTGAAAATAAAGAATGGAAACTATACTCGGAGCATTTTAGAGACATATTTTAGAAGCGAAAGTTAGTCTGTTGTACTGTAACAAAATTTGAAACAAAAATGTATTCATTATCTCTATACGTGAATATTTTTGGTCATTAAATTCTAAGTTGATAGTGATAAACGTGGGAGAAATATCATACATATTTCCAACGAAAATAGATTCAGTATTTTCCATAATAAAATAATTGGCATAAAGACTTCAAATGTAGTGTACGCAACAATAGTTTTTTTTTTTTTAAAAAATAACATCAGATTCATTATGTACAAAACGTAAGCAATATTAATGGATTAGAACAGCCAGTAGCTTAGCGAGAGTACTTAGCGCCCGTGGACAATACATAAACTCGGCGCCTCCTTCGAGTGCATCTGAGATAACCCTAAATTAAAACCCGACGTCAGATAGAACTTTTAAGTGCTACTACAAGCATTTCTCGTTAAAACAACAAAAGAATAGAGTTTCAAATACTAAGTATAAAAGTTTAGTTGTATTTTCCTCATTTTGGCGCCCCTGACACATGGCAACTGGGGACAACTGTTCCCTCCCCCCTCCACAAACTACGCCACTGAGAATAATACATGTTGTTTTCATCGTTCAAAGATGACCATGACATCTCAGGACATGTTATAGTTGTAGCTAAAGTAAGACTATTGACCAAATGCAAGCCAATACTCAGTGTGAAAATAAATCAAAATGGCATTAAAATGGAGGAATGACATATGAAAATACAACAAGAAAATTATTATTTGCGAATGCGGAAATGTAAAAAAAGACTCGTTATGTAATAATAAAACTTTCAAAACTGAACACTGAAATTTAAATTGAAAAAAAATCAAATGAAATAATGATGACAGTTTTGCTTCAAATCAAAATGCCAAATTCTGAAGAGGACAAGACCTCCTGTAATCGTTTTAAGACGATTAATTTTTTGGGAGGTAAAAATTAACAGAATTATTTTACGACCTTAAGTAAAATTATAAAAAGATGACTACAAAACATATGATATTCAGTTAATAAGCATATATTTTAATGTTAATTTAAATAAATATAGATTAATATTATCAATTTAAATTAATATAGATTTACAATATGAGCAGAGCATAGCTATTAATAAACTATTAAAAAAAATTATTAAACTAAATACTCACAAATACACATAAACTAAATAAACTGTTGAATAAATTAAATTAAAAATTAAAATTATTAAATGTTAATAAACTATTAAACGAATATAGATTTTAATATGCACTTTAAAAGTATCGATTTTATTATTCATTTTTTTAAGTAATTATTTTTAAAATGCATTTTTATGAGTACAGATTTTATACATTTAAATAAGTATAGACTTTCAATATGCTTTTAAATAAGTATTAATCAAGAATTTATCTTAAAGAAGTTGTATCGTATTTATAAAAATTAGAAGTGGAGAATTAAATATTTTTGTTTGAGAAAAGTCCATCTATATTTATTAATAAGCCAACACTGGAAAGGAGAGTAAATTCAAAATACATTTGCTATATATTCCACATTCAAACTACCCATCCACCACCCACCCACCCCAAAGAAAAGAAACAGCGGAAAGAGAAGAAAACTTCTCATGAGACCACGCCAAAAAGCGATGAGAAAAGAGAGAACAAGATGTCAGGAGAAAAATATAATAACCATGAAACGAAACGAAAACTAAAATCTTTGACCCTTTAAGAACATGATTAAAGACAAACGTTTAACACTATTAAATCAAGTAATCTTTAACAGGAGTCGAAATCGAAGTCCTTAGGGTTGAGGACACTTAAATTAAAAAACTAAAATGGCAAAGAAGGGAAATGAAAAGCATCCCGACAAAACATAAGGCGAGTATTGACCCCAAAACTACTATCTCATGAAAACTTGGTAGTTCAGGAAAAATGCAGAAGAAACCCCTTCTAAAACCATTATAAAACTTTTCTCTAAAAGTTAAATATTAAACCTGCGGTTGTTTGAACAGTTTTTGAATGGTAATCTCGAAAGATCTAACCAGGCACATATCATGGAAAAAGTTTAGAGCTATAGGAATTAAATAATATTAAAAATAGATAAATAAATAATTAAAGAAGTTAAATTATCTTTGAACATACATTTGATGTAAGCAAAAAGTAGATGTAAGTGTTAAGCAGTATTTCTAATTACATTTAGACGGATAATTAATAAGAATATGTTTTTAAAAGCTTTTTTGTGGTTATATTAATATAAATTCGAAGTATATGTCCTGATTTCAAAATATATACCATTCTGAGGATGTGTCATTGTGAGAAGAAAGGTCAGATTTCACAAGCCTCAAAGACTCGCTCATAGACTCGCCCTAAAATATGGCAAAAAAGCAGTCAGACTAAACATTTTAGTGTGCATTTTTTTAATATAAATATCACGTGAAGCTTTATACCAATACAAATCTTCTAAGAAGCTTTTGGTTCACGTTTGACCAAACTGTGCATTTTCTCTAGAAAGAGTACCACAATTTGAAAGTTCGAGTTCTTGATTAAAATTTCGTAAGAAATAGTTCATTCCAAATTGTGTTCCAACAGCAACCTAGTCTGGGTCCCTGCTTAGTATTCTTACTAGAGATAGTATAGAGGAGTCCAACACAGGGAGAATACTAAGCAGGGACCAGACTAACAGCAACCCAACATGGAGACCTTCGAGAAAGCAATGCGACTAACGAGGATTTGTCGTATGTTGTACCAAGACTTTAAACGCAATAAATACTTGAGGACTTCTGAGAGATTTATATCATGTACATCTATTCGGTGTTAGTATTCTACGCTGTTACTAAAGATAATATACTTGACTAATCCTAAAATGTATAAGTGTCCCCAATTTTCGATAGCCAGCTAGATCCATGCTTTGGCACCAATTTACTTCGAGACATAGGTCATCGTTACCTCTTATAATAAATAGGCCACGCTTACGAGTTTTTAATCATTTATGCACTTACAAGCATGTCACTTTGGGAACCTCAAGTCTGGAGAAATCAACAAGAACAATAATGTCGCGGAAGTGTTTTGCAAGATTGCATTATTCGACTCCACATTAAGTACTTCTGATAGAGGCACCGTTATAAACTTAAACTAAAGTGAAGTTATTTCCATTGACATCATGTACAGTAGAGAGAATGCTGGCATTCTTTGATGTTACTTTCATGTACACTGGAGAGAATGTTGCAACAATGTCGTATCCTCAACTTGGTTTGTTGTGGTTGAGG
The DNA here is from genome assembly GCA_016746295.1 of Potamilus streckersoni. Classification (NCBI taxonomy): domain Eukaryota; kingdom Metazoa; phylum Mollusca; class Bivalvia; order Unionida; family Unionidae; genus Potamilus; species Potamilus streckersoni. The sequence goes on along the minus strand of JAEAOA010002318.1, from coordinate 50,642 downwards.
CTATGAACTGATCCCATATCATGTAATGGAGCGAAAAAAAAAAACAAATCCTCACTGAAGTCAGAAACACAAATAGTTTAGAAATCTACTAAATAATTATAATTATTTTGTCAAAAAAGTTTGGCTTATTTTGAATTTATTAAGCCCTTACACGATAAAATAAATTGGCATAGTTATGCTAACCTCACTGTGTTCACCATGACAGATAACTCGAGACTCTCGCCGTGACCCCTTTTATACATAAGGCTTGCCAGACTATATATGGATATTCTATGCTATGGTATTAGTTGTTGAATGATATAACACGAAAAGATGGAGAATGGATACTTGCATAAATTGCGAGATACAGTTTTTGTTGAGAAAAAAATTGCTTCTTGGTGGAATTTCAAAGTCACCGGTAAACCGTATTTACTTTTAATGTGCAGAATTTCCTACTCAAACTGTGCCATATTTTTTACTATGATCTGTTTATGTTTCCAAATAAGGCCTTAATGTTCTTATATGGCACACACACAAATGAGGCTGAGAATGGAAGTAGGCATTATTTAAACTAATATGGCAGACAATCAAAATGAAAATATCGGATAAGAAAGGTACACAAGATTTGACCACTATTTATATAATGATTTGCGATAATTCCAGTATTAAATAAGAGGACTACTCAATTTATTTCATTATATATCAAAGAACATGTTCAAAATTTTTTATATTAGGCTAAAATAAACCGGGTGTGAATCACACCCGGCTGCTCCTTTGACACACATAGACTCGTGTTCCTGCCATTCTTTCATGTTACTTTTATGTACTGTGACTGAAATTTCGTTACATGTGTAAATTATGGAAACTAAAGCAAACTTATAAAAGAATGACTTCTTTCATGTGCTTGAAAAATGAGCCTAAACAATAGTACAAGTCACATGGGTCATGTATACGCATTTAGTCATTTTAAATTAAATATAAATTATTCTTTTTAAATTTAACACTAATTTTTTTTAAACCAAAGTCTATTCAATCCAGATTTATGGAATGCTCTGTACCTTGACTGTCACCAAGAAGCTTCCAGATGAAAATTATGTATCACTATGGACTTTTACAACAGTGGCCATGTACAAAACTTTGGTCAAAATAAGAGCACATCGAACATCGAATGGAATCCTCATAATCGAGGGTAGTACAAATGTGTTTATCAATATGCGTAGCTTTCATTTTGACATAACAGCATGCAACATTCAATCCAGATTGTACTGGATTACACCTTTAGGTTCATTTCATCCAAACATGTCTTTGTATTTTTATGTTGATTTTGTGCTATGCATCTATCGGGGCATCTATATAATGACCATCTAAAAGAATATGGATGTATTTGAAACCAAACAAAGTGAATACTTTAAAAAATGACACCCATTACTGAAATAATATTGAATACCTACATGACTTGTGTGACTTATACTATAGTCCAAAATAAACAAACTTTAGCAGTTATTAAAACAGTTTGTATATTTAAATTTTTTTCTAATTTACCATTGAAGGCTAAGAAATGAAAATGAGCAAGTAAATATAGTAGCAACCACAGTCGAACATAAACAAGATGCCAGTTTACCTGAAAATCTGATGAAGCTGTTGACCAAATGTAGAATTTTGATTGCAGCATCAATAGATATCATCTGACTGCAGCACATTTTATATATTGTAAAAGCTAATAATGAGCATGTTTTCTTTTTACATTTGATGCTATAATAATGGAATTATTACTTTATAATCATCAAACATAACAGATTTCATGTGTCATTGGAAATAAGCATTGATAATGCTGGGGTCGCATTGGACACCTCTCTTTGTTATAAAATGCGGGTTATTAAAACTACATGAATATTCATGAAATTTTCAATCCAATCAGAGGAGATGTAAACAATTCAGTCAGCGGTTGTAGCACATTCATATGATATTCATACAAAAAGAAATAATCCTTCAAACTTTACACAGATTTGACCAGAAGTTTGGCAATTTAAATAAATGCATCATATATCATCAAAATTGGTATATTCCAAGCTTTATTTTGCTACAGAATTTATATACCAGAAACATTTATAAACCATCCGCAATGTGCATTGATTTTGTAAAACATTTGAATCTTCCCATGTCGACATTGTCTGCCATGTTTAAATTTTCTAACATCTGATAAAGATGTCAATTTCCACAACTAATGTTCCAAAACTAAATTTACTATTAATTTAGTACAAATTGGTGTGCCATAAGATCATGGTAAGATGAGATTTTTTTAGTAATTTTTATTTTATTAACGCTTATTGTACAGTTTAGAATATATATAGTTGCAAAATGAACACAAAAAACATAGATTTTCATCCACTATAAATAGGCTGAAATTGTCGATGCCGTAAATATCTGAACTGACAAACAGTAATCAGTTTTAAAATATGTTTAACCTTATATTCAGTCAGTGTCTCCCTTTATGCACAGTTGTGCATCAAGGATGCACACTGGAGAAAATTGACGCACAATTGTTTGCTGTGTGCTTTTTAGACACTAAGGTTTTGCAAAATACAATCAGGATTTATTTAATATCCAATGCGCTGGATTAGGGATGCCATTGTGTATACTTCGATAATAGGCATATTCTGGTTTCCTGTTTTGTATGGTCTCTGCGTTGCACTCTGCTATACCAAACATACAAAGCAGAGAACCAGACTACCATAGGCAATATTATGACAGAGTAGCTTCCCCTAATCTCGCGAGCTCACGCGATTCTATTGAGTTAAGATATCGTTCAGATGTTTAACCTCAATACCTGTTGCACTAAAATGTGATCTTGAGATTAAAACAGCGTGCACTAAGAATCATTAGCGAAGAAAGTGAAAGAAGCAGAACACGAAAGAGTAAATGTTGATGTGAAGAAGAAAAAAAAATGGAGAAAATATTTCCTTGACTTGAATATGGCACATCCATTGGTATTACCAGTGTGACTTCTGATTTCGTAATTGCGAAGACTGTACAAGTCAATAATCCTTTCGTGACAGTGTTTAAGAATTTTAAAAAATATGCCCTTAATCACCACAAGATAGGGGGGCCGAGTGGTCTAAAGTGTTGACCGTTACAGATCACTGCCATCTCACTTCTGTCTGCATGAGTTCGAGTCCAGACTCAGCTAACATGGGTAAGTGAGAAAGCTTGCCAGTAGCTTCTCATGGGTTGATGAGTTTTCCAGGGTTCTTCCTCCACCTTTAATACTGTATGCCATGTATAGCCTATCTTGTGCTGAAAAATGGCGTTAAACCCTACAACAACAACTACAACAACAACCACAAGATATTTTTTGGACACATTATTGCCTAGGACATTCTTTCAAAACAAAGAAATAAGTAAACTTGCAGAGATGAATCCATTTTTTAGATTACAAATTCAGGGAGTTGTTGCAGATTTGTTAACTTTGCTGCAACGAAAGAAAGATCTAAAAGTTCGAGTGTAACTTGTTAAGAGAAGATGAATCATTAGCCTTTATGATTATTGCATTTGTTTAAATTTTGTAATGGGACATTGTCTGATGAAATAATGAGAAAAAATGATCCCATCATGATAAAAAATCACATCACTATCAGACAAAGTTACGGTATGAACATTTTTTTAAAAATATTTTTTTTCTTTGAAACTACCTGCAATCTTGAAGTGGGTTCTTAAATTCCCAATGCATTGATAACATTTGATAGGATCAATAATGTTTTCAAAACACAATATATATGCTTATGGTACATTTTATTGTCATTTATTCTTATTTGTTGATATTTTCTTCTTCTATACAAGAAATTAGTGACATTGTTTAATATCACAGTATGTTTGAAATTAGATCTTGCAGCATTGTTTCAATGACAATTATGAATAAACATTTGTGTTGTTTTTGAAGTTCTTGTATATACATATGAATTATTGCTAATTTGTATTACGTTAACTGTCATAAATGTTGTGAAATGTTTATATGCTTTTCATTTATAAATGAATATATTGATGTTGGAATACAGATTGAATGTGAGCAATTAATTCAGCAGGACAAATGCAATCAGAATATAAAATTTTATAATAGTATCTCAACAAAAAAGAAAGTTATAACATTTTTTATGGAATAAACATTTTACTTTGGTTCCTCGACAGCAACATAATCTTAATACATTTATATATGACACAAATTCTAGAAATTTGTAAATATTTTTTAACTTAAAAAGTTGCATAACATTTTCTAATATAGATATTTTTTTTAAAAATAAACTGTTTTGGAATGCAGTTAAACAGATCTATATGAAGAAATCTATAATGTTTGCAGTTTTTTCAATATCAGAAAAATAACAGGATGCTTAATATAGCAGCTCTCTGCGAGGTTGGTGCATATCTCTATGCAGTATAGCCCAAATTAATTCCATCAATCATAGACCAAAATAAGGGAATTAAAAGTGGTTTTAACAAATCATGTGATATACACCAATCCTTTTTTTATTAATAATGATGAAGACAATAAGGAAATCCTGGGAAATTCATTTTATTTTCTAAAACTCAAACTCTATGCAAAGTTTGAAACTTCAGTAGCAGAGTTTTTATTGATTAAACACTTCATGAGGGAAATGATTTACTGGCATATTAATGGATAATATATTATTGATACTTTCAACAGAAAATCAATTCAAAAATTATATTTACCTTGTTGAAATTACTTTTAATTTTCAATAGCCTTAATTTTTCTCATTATTCTTTACATGCATTGCATTTTATAATAAGTGATGTATCACAAGCGATAGCATAAATCTTTTGATTAATATTTATTATTTATAAGAGAAAAATATTTGTATCATTTTATAAACTTTTTACCAGGAAATTTTACATTTTGATTTGCATTTTTATAGCTTTAAATTTAATGGCTTTAATAAGGCTTAGTTGATCCTAAAAGAAGATGGTGCTGAACAGAATCCAGTATGACTAACATGGCTATCTTGAAAATGTTAATGAAGGACTTCTTATAAAATGTTACTGAAGGACTTCTTATAAAATGTTACTGAAGGACTTCTTATAAAATGTTACTGAAGGACTTCTTATAAAATGATACTGAAGGACTTCTTATAAAATGTTAAGCTGGACCAAAATAAAAATGATGCCAGTCTGTTGTTCTCTGTGGCCACTGCAGCAACCATCTTGAAAATCTTTTATCATTATTGCTACTCTTAATTGCAAAGTTACCTTGACAGATTTTTCATCAGAAAAGCTCTTATAATGTCTAGTTGACCCTGACTAAAACGGATGCATCCGCCATGGCGGTTCTCATGAAAATATTCTTAACTAATGTATGACATTTCAGCAAGTGTTTTCAACAGTTGATGTTATGATAGATTATTGGTTCTAAATGAACATGGTGCCAACTGTACACCCAGTATGGCAGCTCTGATGGCCATTTTGATGTCACAGCTCTTTGACATTGGGGTTTTCACCAAAATATTTCTAATGATATGTACTTTGTTGTAAATGAAATTGTGCAAATCAAATTTGGCCATCACATTAAATAATTTGAAAATCTTGTTAAAATTGAAGAATATCCTACTTACCTTCAAATGTCGGTGGTTACAAGTAAGAAATGATTCCTGGAAATTCTTTGTCCATTAGAGCGTCGGTCCATTTGAGGAACTCCTGTTTTCTAACTTGTTGGATAATTACAATTCCAGTACTGCTGCTTCATAAGCTGATGATAAGGAGGATTCTTATTACTGTTCTCATGGTTCAGTATTGGATATGAGGATGTCATGTTTCCCTCTAAAACATGAGGATATCACATTGCCCTCTGGATGAATATTGATTAAACATTGTATTTATGTTAGCTCTGGTATGACCATCTGCAAGGGTAGTGTAATTCTTGGTCCCCATGACTCATGTCCCACCATGGGGATTAGACATTCAGGAATACAAAAGTTTTTTAAAAACACTTTATGATAAAATGTTTTTATGTGCTGCCGTAACAGGAAGAGATGAGTTATGAAATTTGCATTATGGTCTTGTGCTTGCATTGGGGGTGTGGTTATGGGGAAAGGGTTTTTCTATATGTAGTGAAAAACATGAGGAGCCATTGTTCTTGCTTTAGCTATTGTTACCATGGTAGAAGCTATCTTCAAAGACCACCCCTTCTGCCAAAAGTTTATGTTTCTCAAGACAGTTCATAACAATTTTGGTTAAACAATTTTGGTTAAAGTGTCCACCTCAAATGTGCAAGGTTGCATGTTCGAACCCTGGCTGAGTCATACCAAAGACTTATTCAAATGGCACTAACAGCTCCCTCACTTGGCACTCAGCATAAAAAGGTTGGTGTTAGGATTGGTTGGCCTGGTGTCAGGATAATGTGACTAGGCGGACATCATGTTATATGTCTGTGGCATGATGCCCTCATGCTAGACATCACTGTAAATTGCCATACTGCAGACATCATATCAATATGACTGAAAAACTGTTAAAGCTACATTAAAAATCCAGATCAAAAACACACATACATAACACTGTTTAATCAATAAATCTGTGCGTATAAAATATGGTCTCTTAAGACAGGTGGTTTCTCAAAGCACTGGTTTTTTAAAGCCAATTTATTATTATTATTATTATTATTATTATTATTATTATTATTATTATTATTATTATTATTATTATTATTATTCTCAGGTGATGATGTCTTGAGTAGTGGTAGGTCCACTAAAGTCACAGAGGATAGAGACCCTCTCCCTTTATTTATGTCAGAAGAAGTTCAAACATGGCTACAGAAAATGACAGGGTTTGACATTGAAAAGATCTGTGCACCAAGGCCCTTTGAGGCAGACAAACCAACATACAGACTTTTAACAAATGATGAATTAGAAAAGGTATTTTCTTTCTTCACTTTGCTAACAAATTGTAAAAATGGCAAATGTAAGTGGTGTAGCAAGTCAGAAGCTAAATCTTGCAAGTTCTCAGTGTTTATTTGTCAAATGTACTTAATGAAAATATTCTATTTAAAACTTTTGTTGCAAGTTTTGCATGGTTGATGGGTTAGCTACACCACAAAATAAATGATGCCATAAATTATTTTTTTAGCTCTAGTGGTCATAACCAGAAGATATTATGGGATGGTCATCATTCTGTTCACAAATTAGTTATTATTACTCTGCCATAAAACTCTATACACGTTTGTCCTGCTCAGCCATCTATTTGCATCTCTCTTGAAAATCACTACTCAACATGAATAGATGGTATAGCCCCATGTCCATCGTGCAGTAATTGCTTCCTAACAACCTAGAGTTATATTTTTGATCCAATTAACATCAAATTTGGAATTTGGGTTTATATAAACAAAATTTAAGACAAGATTGATAATGAACATGGTCCACATGATAATGAGGTCATCTTGCATTTAATTGACAGATGTTCTTTCCACTCTGGAGGCCATATTTCGGAGGCCATATTTCTGATCCCTTTTTATCAGATATGGATAATATACTTTTATAAGTAAGATTTTTAATGAGTTTGTTAATGAGATGCACACATATTAATGGGTGATCTTTATTTAGTACATCAGTAATTTGGACAAGTTGAATAATGTATGACAAGGGTCATGTTACCGTGCAAAGTGGGTGACTCAGTTGCCAAAAAATGTAAACTTTGCCTTTTGTTGTTAGGAAAGTGAAAATGACTTTGCATGTTATTTTCTTTAGAAGTACATCAATTAGAGTAGTTTATGACCTTTGAGATGTCCCCTTGCTGTAGCCAGCAAGTTCGGACAGTGTAGTGTTGTAGCCCAAGATGAAATGTTTGCATGTTGATACCAATTACACTTACAGACTCTTGTATACTCACAGACGTTTTTAAAGCTGACTGCTCTTTCCTACACAAGTCATCAGCACTCAGTTCTACAAGTTGTGCCTAACATATATTGTGGAAGCTGAAAAGTGTTGCAGCTTTGTAAGGTCAGGGTTGTTTTCTGACATTATTGTTTGTGAAATAGAAAAAAATTATTGAAGCAAATGCTGTTTAATCAATACTTGACATTACTACAAGTTTGTAGGCAAATGATAAAACCATACATTTGCAATACCATTAATAGATTGTTGTAACAAAGCTAGAAAGTGAGTGGCTATATACAGAAAATTCCTATTAAAACAAATGCACTCACATGTTATGTATGGAGCCCTACATGTTCTTGGTTGTGTTGATTCAGTTGGAAAGAAGTGTCTAGTTTGGTTATGTATCAACATTTTTTTGTTGTTGTCTTTGAAAAGTTAGAGTAATATTTAATTGGCAACAATGCAGTTAGGTTGAACACTATGGTATGAAGTTGCCTTTACTCAATGTTCAAAGTAGTTTAGAAATTTTTTGATTGCCATTTTATAAAAGAAAGTAAAAAAAAAATTAGTTTATCAAGCATTCTTCTGATTACAATATTATTACACTTATTAATTAAAATTAATTTCAGTGTTCTATTTTGAAGTCATATGGCCAAAATACACCACATGTAGCTCCATTCAAACATACACACATACCACTCTGGTGTTTTAAGTGGTTAGAGCATCTGCCTCGGATGTGGAGGATATGATGCTGCATGTCTGTGGCATGGTGCCCAATGCTAGACATCATTATAAACTGCCACCCTACAGACACCATAGTGATATTTTAAAGCTACATTAAAATACCAAATCACACACTTACACACACATGCACTATCCAGACATACACTTTCAAGTCTAAATACAATTGGCATTATTATAATAATTTTTATATACATACAAAATATGTTTCTAATAAACGTAGAGCTTAATAAATTTTTCAACTTAAAAAAAAACGTACTTCTTAAAACCATGTTTAAATTGCTGCCGAGAAATAGAGGACATAATTGAAAAAAAGAGAATATATTGTGTTTCTTGGTTTGCTTCACTTCTTTTGAAGGTAGGAGTCACTTTTTCCTAAAATTCAAGTCTAGGTTGCACCTTGAATGAGAGACTTGTTTCTTAATAATTGATAAGTGTTTTTTAGATGCTTTGAATACAGGCTAATATGGGGGGCCCCTGAGTGGTCAAGTGGTTTAAATCGATGACCATTACGGATCACTGCCATCTCACCTGTCTGTGTGAGTTCAATTCCAGACTTGGCTAACATGGGTTAGTGAGAAAGCCTGCCAGTAGTTTCTCCTGGGTTGGTGGTTGTTCCTGTAGTTTTCCAGGGTTCTTCCACCATTAATACTGGCCGCCATGTATTGCCTATCTTGTGCTGAAAAATGGCATTAAACCTTATAACAACAACATAACAACAACAACAGGCTAATATGATCAAGATCCCACACAAATTTGATAATATGCTGGATTAGCACATTAATGAGGTCATCTTGCATAAAATTGACTGAGCTGGATAACGTTACAGACTTTTTAATCCAGTTTGATCAAGTTCCAGTATGCAAACTTTATATTGTAAAGACCTTGGTCAACACTAACAACCTGGTTTCTGATCAAATTATAAAAATTTGGATTGTCAAGGTGTTGGATGAATGGATTTATGAGCATTATCTACAGATAATTATTGATATAATCTTGTATCTAATTGGATAAGCTGATTACCATCCTGGAGACCAAATTCCAACTGAAATTTGCTTCACCTTGGTAAATATAAATGTTGTTATGAACAGGTTCTCTAATAAATGAAATCTTCACATATTATTGAGATGCCAAAGTATGATTGGTAAGTGCGTTTTATATCAAGTTATTTGAATACTTTGAATACAAGCAATAGACAATGCATGTTAATTATGCTTTGATATTTAGAACAAATTTTTATCAGCTTAGGAAATGCTAAAAAAATGGGTCAAATCAGCATGAGATAGAAGGTTTGGGAGAAAGTTTATGTTGCTTCTGCTTTGTTATATTACCCAACCAAGTCTGTTGAGTGAGATGTTCAGCAGTTAAGTTATGTGAGTCAGGTGAGTGATATAAGGTCCACATCTGCCTCTTATTTTGTTTTTACTTTTGTGTTCTTTAGATCTTCTTTCTGTACGATTCATTTTTTCATCTTAGGAGAAAAAAAAAGCTATTCAGATTGCAAAAAGAAGAATTCAGATGCCTCCGGTGATGAAGATGAGAGATGGGACATCAAAAGTTCTACAGAAGGATCCAGATCTGAATATGTTCTCCAAAGCGAAACATGTTTTTACGGATATTTCTTTTGGGCTTAAAGATCGGGTATGTCATATCTAAAGCTTTGATATTAATATCCTCGTGATGTAGTGTAAAGTTCGAAGATGCTGTGATATCTTTTATGCGTTGTTTATAACTACATTCCTTCCAAGCCATTGGGTTGAAATTCCCAGACCTTGGTGTGCATAGTATTATTATGATATGTGTTCTTGATGAAGGTGGTTGCAGAAAGTATATATTTGCTCTGTGAGTATTATTATTAGCATACTCCCCTGGGATCCTGGGAGGTAGGTCTTATTCTTTGTATTCTCCCTTGATGTCTCTGGGTGTGTGTCTTATTCTTAGAATCCTCCCCCTTGGATCTCTGGGTTTATGTATTGTGTATTATTATTTGGTATCCTTCCCTGGGGTTTCTGGGATTGGGTCAGAAATGAAATGTACAGGAAATTCAGTTACAGTGAAAGCTTCAGGTCATTTGTTGACCAAACTTTACAGTTTTCAGAAAGACTACTAAGCATTTTTCACTAATATTGTAGGGAGTGCTGCTTTTTATAGCTGTGAACTATACCTGTGAAATCTCCAGTCTCTGGCTGTACTTCTTTCACCAAATGCAACCTTTGCATGATTCCCCAAGATTAAATTTTAGTGACCAGTTTGTGGATTAACCCCATAACCCTAAAGGATTTATTGCAGACAGTAGAAGCATGGGTCATAAATCAGTTAATTGTAGTACATAACAGCACAGTGTAGCTCAGACTTGACTCCAACAATAAATCCTGGAAGAGGATGCATAAGGACTATTCTTTATCCCTTGGTATTAAGGGGGATCCTTGTGTCATACATGGCTACTCCAGCCTATCTAAATCTTCCAAAGCAACTTTAAAACACATACACACATACAAGGTAGTTGTTCTAATAGAAGCACTCCTTCTAATAAACACTGCCCACTTTTTCCCATCCAAAAAAGAAATTCCTACCTTATAGAAGCTTATAGATCTGTGTGTGTGTGTGTGTGTGTGTGTATATATATATATATATATATATATATATATATATATATATATATATATATATATATATATATTCATTATGGTAAGTCCAAATTAAAACTATATGTTTTATATGTTTTAATGATTGTTAGAAAAATCAAAACAATTTAAAAATGTTTTCAATGGAACTGATGTATGGTATTTTGGAACCCATCCCATACCCCCTATCCCACCCTGAAATTGCACCCCCACCCTCAGGGCACCAATTATAATAAGTATGATACATCAGATAAAGAAGTGAATTAGGGTCCTGATGAAGATAATTTTGCCTTTGTAATGAATACTATATCTGACCTCAGGCTGCGCTGTTTTTGTTTTTTCAGTGGTCATTGTTCTTTTTGAGCCTTCTCTCAAGGCCGTGAATGCCCAAGTGGTCTAAAGCTTTCAAAGTTATGGATCACTGCCATCTCACCTCCATGGGTTTGAATCTCGGATTCGGCCAATGCAGTATATCAGTATATCAGTAGTGTCTCATGAGTCAGTGGTTCTTTCTGGGGATTTCCAGGGTTCTTCCTCCACCATTTATATTGGCTGCCATGTACTCGAAAATGGCATTAAAACCTACAACAGAAATAACAACAAAACCTTCTCTCACCTGATAATTAGATAATAAATACCTTGTCCAACATCTTAATTCCATTTTTAGGAGAAAGTTTTTTTTTTGTTTCAGAAACGCTTTATTGTTGTTCGAGAACCAGATGGCACTCTGCGCACCGCTACAGATAAAGAGCATGACAGATTGAACCAAATTTACAATCCTCAGCAGGGGAGAGCACCAGTAATGCCCCGAATGTTTGAGGAGGAATACTTGGAGGTAAAAAAGATGTAGTTTAGTAGAGTAATAATGAGGTTTCTAGCTTTTAAAGGTGATTGAAAACCACAACCCATGCATCAGTTAACTGGGCATCATATGAGATGACTTTTTCTGTAACATGTTCTTATGTTGGCATCCTCAAATAACTTGAAACCTCCAAAAACTCAGACATTTTGGACTGCAGCATTATGACATTATGAAGTCCTACTGTACTTCATTTCCAAGATGGCCAAGTCATGACTTATCAGTGCTTAAAAATGTTTAAAGTAATTAAAATATTTGCTGAAAGAATTTTGACAATGGTTGAATTGTTTTAGACTATTAAAGATCATTTTTTTCACAGTATTCTGAGACATTTCCATTTGTCTTAGTTGATCACATTGATTTATACAGAAAACCAATTCTCACATTAAAATATGTTGAGTCCAAGAAGTGAAGATGAGTGTATTTTGATATATAGTTTGTTGTGTTAGAAGCATGGGGAAAAGTGAAAGGACATATTGAATTGGGCAGGAAATCTAGCCATGTAAGTTTCTCAGTAAATGAAGTAAATGAAGTTCATTATCTACTGTAGGGCAGCCCTTCTAACACTTGGGGTCTGGCAATTGAGTTGGAACCAAATGTCGATGATCACATCAGGCATTTTGAGCTTCACTCACTAATGCCTAGATGGAATCTTTTATGCATTCTTTTGGCATTGTTGGAAATCCCCATATGACCTGCTGAGTGACTATCCCTTTGAGAAATTTACCCTTAAGATGGTTATCCTGTTGTTGTCCTTAGCCTCATCAAAGAGAATGAGCAAGCTTAATGCCTTGTCAGTAGAAAAGGTTTATATTTGGTTCTGGCAGTAATATATTTGGTTCTGGCAGTAATTGCAATTCATTTTCTCTTTTGTTGCGAACCAGGTTTTTGGCTAAGAATTGGCTTTCTTCATTAGGGCCACAGCTTATTAATATTCCCAATCTCAGCCATATATATTGCTAGGGATAATCAATATAGGCTCCTTAGGACTTCAAGGTTTTTCTTGAGAATTTTCCTAAATATCAAGAAAGGAAATGTTCTTAACATGAGATTGAAACCCCATGAAGTTTGGACTGTTTCAACATCTTGGGTCTTTTTTAACCACTCCTCTCTGGATCATGCTTCTGGCAGTCAAACATGAACTTCTTTTATCTTCTATCATTGGCACATCAAAGTGACTTCATCTTTTTGTTGGGTGCTACAGTAGCAGCACAACAAGCGGCCCAGCCTTCTACTGGCTTACAGTAGTGGATACTCCTACCATATACGAACAGTAGTTTTTATACAAGAGTTGATGAAGCCATCAGCCTCGGAGCCCCAATAATGGGTTAATTCAGCAATGCAGTAGTAGCAGTTGTTTATATTGGGGTTTTTCTCTGGTTAAACTAATTTTAAATATATCATGTTTACCTGCAAAGATTCCATCCTTCCAACATACTCTGATATCCTGTACTCTAAGAGGATAGTAGTTTCTATATTGCCTATATCGACATGGAGTGATGATTGGTCATAAACGATGTTGTAAACCACCTCCTCATGCTTACCCACTACTATTGTAAAGATTCCTTTCTCCGAACATATTTTGATATCTTGTACTCTAGATCCAAGTCAAGAAATAGCAGTCTGTATATTGGCTATTACACTATGATGTGGTCATGAACAGATGTTGTAAACCACCCCTCATAGCTGAGCTTTCTGTCTGCCTTTGTGGCTTTAACCTTCCATGACATTTGTGGACAGAACAAATGTTGTACCCTTTCCAGACAGAACGGGATCATTTTGCAGTCAGCCTTGTCCGATTGGGCTAGACCACTGACTCTAATGTAGCTGTTGAACTCAACAGACCATGTCACACATTGTGAACAACTTCCCACTAATGAAGTTCCCCAGTGGACTGCAGGCTCTGCACCTTGTTGAAGATGATACTGTTAAATGGCTGGGCATGCACTGCACATGATAAATAAATAATAAATAATTGGCTGTGATGCAGGAGTCCAACTGAGAGGGAATAATTTAAGTTAGAGGACTGCGAGACCTAGAAAAGTAAAATACTTCTATAGTAGTATTATGAAATTAGTTTTCCCATCCACCAATACATATGTCTTCGATAATACTTGCCAATCTTAACACAGTCATATCCAGCCAATCTCACTGAAGTTACATCTTAAATTGACAGCGACAAAGTGTACATTTTGCACTCCAGTAGTATGTCAAGAATGTACAGGATTGAACACCAATCCTTCTATCCAATGTAAGATCATTTATTCTTGTCCGACTCCCACTTACGTTGGCAGTCAACAATTTTTAAGTGGTTTTTCTTATTGCTATGAGCTAACTACAGAGGACTTTACTTACAAGGTAGGAGTCACACTTATAATGTGTTATGACTGGGCAAGTATTAGTAAAGAAACATTTTTAAAATTGGTGTCTTGCACATGTCTTATGCATGATTTTAAAATAACTGTTTTAAAGCATTTTGTTATAACTAAGTTCGTAAATGTAATTTGACTTAAGGCTAACTAGCAGCATCCTATTGATATAGAAGGAAGGGTTTTAAAAGAACATATACTTTGAACAAAATTTAATGCATTTGTTTTCTGTGTCAGAATGGTAAATATAGTTTGTAAGATTAAATAGGTATGTGATACAGAAATATGGAATGAAAAGCTGTATCAAATGTCAGATCAAGTTTGTATAATTAAATTTATATGTAATAAACAATATTTCCACCTTCTGAGTAAAATATTTCCTTGTATCTACTAAAATAAACTCCAAGTTTCTTTTTATTTTATGTTTTAAGGCAAAAACCGTCAATTTGTATGGATATTTTCCTGTGTTCTATGCATATGTGATCAAAAACTGCTTTATTACATTCAATGAAAGGAAGTTCTAAAAATTTTTGAAAAATTTAGTTCAGTGACCTTCAGCAATTTTATTATGTAATTATAATTCTTCCTAATGTTTATTTGGTGAGATTATTGACATCTTTCATGTAGAAATGATGAGACTTATTATTTTTGTTAACACATTTCTTGTTTGGATTGATGCAGAGAACATTTTTGGGCTTCAGGTACTGGGGAAGCATCATAGTCAGCTTTTCCTCTATAAACAAACCATTTGATTGCTAGTTTACTTATATGCATTTTGGTGTTTTGTCTTGTTGATTTTTACATTCCATTGTGAAGTTTTGGCCTTAGCAAGCTTGCAGTTTATTTCAGTAAAGATGCTGCACCAAATTTTGACTGCCACTTAAATTTGGCTTGCAATAAACACTCATCAATGCCCAGTTTCGGTGTCATCTTCAGAGTATGATTATGTTAAGAGTGAAAATTGCTACTTACACAGTTTTATAATTATTGTTTTACTCAAGCGTTTTACCTAAAAATATTTCAATCTGTCACAGTGTAAATTGTATATATGACTGTATTGGTACCACAGAATATTGAATAGCAACAGGTCATGAATGTTCAGACACTAATAATTTACTTTAGTGTGGAGAAATAAATTGTTATAATATTAACACTGAAGTCTACATCTTATTCTTCAGAGTTTATTTAGAGGAACTTTTTATGGTGTATCCTTATTGATTGCATGAACGTATAATAGAGGATCCTCTGTACAATTGTAAATCTTTTCAGTCTGTGAGAAAGACAGAGGAAAATAAAAAAAAATGAAATTGGCCTAAATATGGAAATAAGATTTGAACAACGTGCATAAGGATGCATATTTCCTGAATGGGAAAGACAGTGATATCATCAGTGTAGCAGAATCATTTTAATCCTATTGATGTATTTCAAGATCACATTATGAAATATATAAAAAACATGAATTTCAAAAGGAAATATTGTCCACTCGTGTAATACGTTTATTAAGCATCTATGGGATAATGTTAAATGATTTAGGGGTCTTGCTCCAGAAATACAAGTGAATGATGGATGGATGGACACATTAAAAAAAACATTAAAAATATTGAAGCTGAGGAATAGTGAATAGACAAAAGAGCACTAATCTGTGTCAGAGGTTTTCTACAGTATGGTTTTTTGCAGAAATCAAAGTAGGGAAGATGGATGGATAAATAGACGGATGAAAAATATTGAAATGGAAGAATTATCAGAAGCATAAGGCACTTCTGGACCTAAAGTTTAATTTGTGAACCAAGTTTCTTATCTTGATTTGTTTTATAATTAGACTCCAGAATGAAGGGATAATTAATTAATTAAGGGCTGCACTGAGAAAGGGACCTTATGAATTTCTGTATCCTCCATGAACTTGATTGAGTGGGAGATAACTACACTCCTTGATTTTTTTGACGTAGTCAGTTTGTAACAGTTAAATCACGATGAACAGCATCAAATTCTCAAACATTAGCTAAGAGAGGTTTTGTTGAAGGGAGGTGATCATTATGGGAGATTGTTCTATATGGTTTAGTGTATTGTGTCTGAAGGTACATAACTACACTAATAAATAAACATAATTATTTATTCTTCTTTGCAGAAAACTCTTGAGAAGGGTCAGTATAGGTATATTCTAGATAGAGCATGTGTGCAGTTTGACCCAGATAATCCTGATTTTATTCGGGTAAGTTTACCTCTACCTGCTTTCTGTGGCTTTAGAAAACGAGTATATATCCATTGTAGGCTGGATAATGATATTAAACTTATAACGGTTTATATTTGTACATATCATTCATTAAGTCTAAGACCTACCTTGGTGTCAAATCATCATTGTACACATTTGCCACAGAGTTAGATGAGCTCATCATTCCATTTGTAATTAAATAATGTCTTACACACAAGCCATCATGAGATTGATCCATTAGAATTTAAAATAAACTTATAACTGACCGACAGCTATTTATAAGCAGATAGAACTTCAATTCATGAATAGAAATGTGCACCAGTAAAGATAATTAGGGGCAAGTAATCAGGTGTCAATACATAATATAATCAGATTTAGAAGTTTTCTGGGATTAGGAATGTTTCTTCTTCAAATACATTACCCAAGCAAAATACCTTGGGAAATCTACTACTGTCTCACAAATCTTGCCCTTCCAGATTAAATCGTTTTAGATAAAATGACAAAGGTTGTCTCTCATCTCAACCTGGGTGGCATTTAAATAGAGTGACATCAGCTTGATACTGGATTGGTGTCAAATCCTGGGAAATCATCAGTTACTACTGACTCTTGCCAAGTAGCACACACTCTGCTGATAACAAAAAAAAATCCATTCTGCCTTAAAAGAAGTTGGAGGAGTTTCATCTTCAAAGAGAAATATACTCAATCGATAACTTTCCAACTTTTATGTCCTTTTTATTGTAGACTACAAAGTTATTAACTTTTCAGTGTTATCACATTTGCCATCTTCACACACATATGGGCTTTTTAGAACATACTTACATGGGTCACAACAGCATCATTGCACATCGATTTAATTGTATTAAGTGCAGGTATGGTGCATGATATAGAGAACTTATTTAATATTTTCTGTATAATTTCTGCTGCATCCAAAACACACAGGTAAGTTTTCTGTATTATCTGGTCTTTCCATCCATCTCATAAATGACCAATTTTACCTGATTAGAACATGGTTGGGTCTTTGTCTCATAATAGATATTGTTAAAATAGCACTTGCTTCACAAATATCAGTAATGACACTTAAGTGCCTTTTTAATTTGCAGGTTTTGTTTGTTCTATAGAAACTCATATATATTACTATATATAGCTTTCAGCATGGTCAGATACATATAGGTAGTTACTATCAATGATTTTACCTGTGTAGGCATTCAAAAGCTTTCAGCATGGTCAGATACATATAGGTAGTTACTATCAATGATTTTACCTGTGTAGGCATTCAAAAGCTTTCAGCATGGCCAGATACATATAGGTAGTTACTATCAATGATTTTACCTGTGTAGGCATTCAAAAGCTTTCAGCATGGCCAGATACATATAGGTAGTTACTATCAATGATTTTACCTGTGTAGGCATTCAAAAGCTTTCAGCATGGCCAGATACATGTAGGTAGTTACTATCAATGATTTTACCTGTGTAGGCATTCAAAAGCTTTCAGCATGGTCAGATACATATAGGTAGTTACTATCAATGATTTTACCTGTGTAGGCATTCAAAAGTTGCTCTTCCTACAAATTAACTTGTCACTAGAATTGATTATTTGGTATCCATTTCATACATATAATTACTTAAGCAACTCATCATTGATTTTATCTGTACAGGATGCCAACAGTTTATTGGCTTTCCTATGGGTAACTTGTTATTTAGCTTCCACTTTGTAAGTATCAGTAGTAATGCTCTAATTCTGTACCTATACAGGATTTGTATGCCCTTTTACAGGTATATATTTTGGTGTGTAACTCTGTGTGTAACTCTGTATACACACTCCTAAGTTTATAAAGCAAGATGCATGCTGCTCTGTTTTGTGTTACAGATTTATACAACTGGTGAAACCAGTCTGACAACCGCTCAGCATATGAACCAGTCTGACAACTACTCAACATATGAAATTTTCTCTGGTTGTCATTCCTTGAATACATGTCTGACTTGCATATTATATACAGAAGTCAGTTGGTGGCAATTCTGCGGGTTTCAAGGGGAAGGTGCAAAAACATACCTTGACAGGCAAACATCAGCTTGCATACAAGGGTTCTAAACCATATAATTTACTTGGGAGTGAGATGAAAAGCAAAAACAGCAGCAGTCACAGTCTCACATATCAGAATTATGAAACAGGTATCAATATCCTGTATGCTATCCCAATAAGAAAAACTGTCAAACCAGTGAAGATGGCCATGTTCCATCATGAGTGAAATCGGCCATATATCTGATCACAATGAGTGACAACCACAATAGGTCATACATCAGCCACCAGACAAATGAACTGTCCATTTCCATGACTCACTTAGTGTTGCTAATCACTTCCTGAGTATGATTCCCAGCTTAGTTCCTCAGCACCCATGAACCAAGTTCATGAACCCTGTTAAATATGGATCATAACTTGCATAGTGACTAATGTCCAATCTATACTGGCATTCTTATGTCTAACACATATAGTGTGACAATTCAATTTATGCAGACAACATACAGTTTATATAGACACTTTCATGGATCTAATTCACAGGACACCAAGAGATGTATTTTCAGTCACAAAAGGGGATTGGATACCTAGCAGTTGATTTGTAATGTTGTGACCATGGGATCAATGTTACATCTAATACTTATGATGAGTTTTCAATAATCAAAAAACAGCTTACCTTCTCACATGCTAAATCTTGTTGGACATACATGGAAGGATGTGTATAGAATAGCCCACATAGAGGCCCAACATATGATGGCCATAACATCATATGAACTTAAAATAAAATGCAATTCACTCTACTTCCACCTTTGTTAAAGACCATCATAGGTCAAGCTAAAGTCACAACCTTAATGATCAAATCTCTTCCATGATCAAGTTCATGGAATTTCCAAAAAGCCACCAAGAATCCAATCTTCCATCTCCCAGATTCTCAGCCACAGCATTTGGATTTGCAAAGCAACCAACAGAAGGTCACAGGAACACTCTTGGAGCAGAGGCCACTGGGAAGTAGTCCTCTCAGATTTTAAACCATCAAAAACAACAGTTCTCCTGAAATAAGTGGAAAGAGGCAAAAGGAAGTGTTTTGATAGAAAAACCTCTCTATCTCAAATGCAGTCTTTTTCACCCCACCCCGTTATCACAGATTCCATAGGGGAAGGCTCCAATCTTTTGTTGCTGAAGATTTTCCATATCAACATTTGGACCTGACCAAAGGTTTTGGGGGAACTCTAATCATGTTTAGTGCACATCCTAAGCCATTGCTCAGAGTTCTTTCAGCTATAAATGCATCACTCATCAAATGGTGTCAATCTAAGTGCATTCAATCAACTCTTTTACATGCTTGTGTTCAAATGAATAAAAAACAAGTTCTAAATGCCATCTCTTTAGAACATTCTACCTACAAAAAATAACAGGCTACAAAACAACAGGCTAGTTGTATTTTGGAGCATGACATGTTTTAACTTCCTTCTCATTCTCAATCTTCTTTTCAACATGTACATCTCCAACCTTGTAACCTTTCAAGATTTTGCTCAAGTTGGTCTGGAACTCAACATTCAGATAAACAGAGTATGTTTACCCCAGGAACAACAAACAAAGTAATGCTATGGTAGATTCCTTGCAACACTCCATCTGCCAGAGAAATCGTTCATATGCTGGTTTTTGCTCAATGCAGCAACCTCCATGTCTTACCTATTCTCCTAAAGTATTATGATTGGGTAATGTATTTGAAGAAGAAACCAAATTATCTACTAAAATATATTTTTCAATAGTGTTTACCCAATTATAATACACATACATTCTCCCAACAGTTACATCTACATAGAGAGGGTGCCTTTCAGTCCAGTAGTAACAGTGATTTCATGGGATTTGGTGCCAATCACAGTATTAAGGGACACGATCTACTACCACCTAGGTGGACAGATAACTCTTAGCATCTCAGCTAAGTAGTTTTAATTTGGGATGGCTGGTATTAGTTTGGGTAAATATTATCGAACAAACTTATTCTACTTGAAAAAAGTTGGGTTTTTATAAGTCACAGTGTAAAATATAATTCATTTATATTTTTCAAGAATTTTTTTCATTAAAAAAAAATTTTTCTGCTCGATGAAACCTATTAGTGAGAGATAACAGATGTAGCTGTTTTTTGGCATCTAAGGAAAGAATGTAGAATAAATATTTCACATTGGGAATTTTTGAAGATTTTTAGTTCTGTTCAATAACTGAAGATTGAAGGAGGAGAATGCCATTCTCCATTTTTGAAAAGGGGAATATTCTGAATGTTGGATGAATTTATTGAAGAAAAAAGATATGATAAATCATTTGTAATTTTTGTGCAGTCAGTTGATTTTTCAGGAAAATTTTTCAGTTTTAAGAAAATACCATGAATTCTACAACTATTCATCATGGAATAGACCCAGAAAAAATTAATTGAAAAAATAAATACTGTAATAAAAATGTTGTTCAAAACATATGTTGCTGTAGAAATAAGCTTTTAGCTAAAGTTAAAGAGCATTATTTTATATTGGTCATTGATGGATTTGCTAAAATTAGATATAAGACTTTTAGACTTTGTCCACTATTTTTATGGCATTTTAAGAAAATCTATTCTTTCTAATCAGGTGGCCCACAGGACATATGAAGCTGTTTGCGAACGACATATGTTTGATGTTTTGAGGTCAACAAGACACTTTGGACCCATGGCTTTTTATTTTGCCTGGTATAAGAAGATTGAACCTTTGTTAGCAGATATGGTACAGAGAGATTTGTAAGTTTCAAAATATAGACTTATTGTGAAGACTCTTTTACTGGCTTATTGATATTGTTAGTATCCAAAGTGTAGACTGTTAGCGAAGATTTTTGATATGGCATATTATTATTGTTTTGTTAGTATCCAAAGTGTAGGCTGTTAGCAAAGATTTTTGATATGGCATATTATTATTGTTTTGTTAGTATCCAAAGTGTAGGCTGTTAGCAAAGATTTTTGATATGGCATATTATTATTGTTTTGTTAGTATCCAAAGTGTAGACTGTTAGTGAAGACTTTTGATGGCATATTATTATTGTTTTGTTAGTATCCAAAGTGTAGACTGTTAGCGAAGACTTTTGATATGGCATATTATTATTGTTTTGTTAGTATCCAAAGTGTAGACAGTTAGTGTAGACTTTTGATGGCATGTTATTATTGTTAGTATCGAAAGTGTGGACTGTTAGCGAAGAATCATTTGATGGCATATTGATATTGTTAGTAGCATAAGTGTAGACTGTTAGCAATGACTCTTTTGATAGTATGTTGATTTTGTAAGCATTTGAGGTGTAAACTGTTAGTGAAGATCTTGATGGCATATTGATTTTGTTAGTATCCAAATTTTGGGCTGTTGGTAAAAATTTGTTGGATGTCATATTTGTAATGTTAGTATCCAGAATTAAAAAAAAAGACTATTAGTGAAGACTCTTTTGATGGCATATTGATATTGTAAGTTGTACAATTTTAGTACAAACTTTTGATGGCATATCAATGTTATAAGTATCCAAAGTGTAGACTGTTAGCAGACCTGCCAACCTTGACAAGACTGTCTTAGTAAGGCAGTTGATTTTTTTTTTCATAACTTTGACCATTTTTCAGTAATGTGTAATAAAATATCATAAACTGCTATTGTAAAGCTGGAAAATGTATTGCTTGAATACTACAGTTGCCTAAACTTCAGTTACAAACCCTATGCAGCTCAACTTGTGCTATATTTAAACTTGACATAATTCTTAGAAGTTTTGATTTACATTTCACATGTTGATGGCAATCATACCTCCCACCACAAGACATACTCAAATTGGCATATGCTGTTCAGTAAATATAATTCTGTCCATTCCTGCTTTTATTTACAAGAATCTGAATATTCCTTTTTATTCTTCTGCATTTGTTATTAACACTTTTCCATAGTTTTATTGTCCCTTACATCTCCAACATGTATCACTTGTTGGAAATAAATTTTTAAAAAAAATTTTTAAAAAAGTTTTTTTTTAAATTCTCTAATTTACAGTTTCATCATACAGATGCTCTGCATGAAACACTATGTGCAGTTTAAATCATCTGCAGTACTGCTGTAAAGTTATTTTAGTTCCTTGACTGATTCTATCAATTCTAATATGAAACTCAAATAAAAATCAAACACGGATTAACCAATTATCTGGATGTTTCGACAGCAATCACTTTTTCGTAGTTTTTGCCCTTATGCCATAAGTTCGTATTTTAATGGTCATTTTCATAACACTGGTAAAATCGTAAAGGTTGGCAGGTCTGTGTTAGCAAAGACTTTTGATGGCATGTAGATATTGTAGTAGCCAAAGAGAAGACTGTTAGTAAAGACTTTTGATGGCATATTAATATTGTCAGTATCAAAAGAGTAGACTGTTAGCGAAGACGACTTTCGATGGTATATTGATATTTTTCCTGACAGATATGTTCTCTTCACTTTCTGGAAAACAGTTTTCTTTTCCAAAGAGAAATTGTAGGCCACTGAAAACATACATGCCAACCATTACACTTTTGGCATAATCATTATGCTTTTTTCACTAAATTATGCCTTATGCATAACCATATCTAGATTATGCATTTTCAGTATATCTCACTCCAAACAAAATTAATAATTTTTTTTCTCCTTTTTATTATCATCCCAATAATCCCACAGACCATATTATAGAAAAGACAGCTTCTACCTAACTACGAGATAAGAGTACACTTTGTCTGTAGACTGACATGCACTTTCCTAACAGTGTTATGTTCTATTTTTAGCAGCTGCCCT
Organism: Potamilus streckersoni; assembly: GCA_016746295.1. NCBI lineage: Eukaryota > Metazoa > Mollusca > Bivalvia > Unionida > Unionidae > Potamilus > Potamilus streckersoni. The sequence continues at coordinate 27,178 of JAEAOA010002318.1, read as the reverse complement.
ATTTCCAAGAATATTTGACCTATGTTTCTATTTATAGCAGCAGTATGGCTTAATTAGAAGAGAATAGACTAGTTTGCTAATTTGTAATCTTTGCTCACAGATTCTTTGTTCTATTTCATATCTGGTACATAAGCAGTCTGTAGAAATTTGGCGCTGTATGTCATCAGATTTATTCTAGTTGATGCATGTGTTTGGAGCAAAAATGTTTTTCAAATAATTTCACAGAAGTATTAGATAAAGACGAAGAGCAAATTCAGAGATGAATACAAGGATTACATAATACAGCGTTCCATTGCAGGCTGTGTGGAAAGGATTTTAATATTGGTCTTGGTAGTAAAACAAAGAAACCTTGAATTAGCTGGTTTTGCTAACTCCAATACTAGGGTAACTTCTTTTTTACAGCAGAGCTCAATTGTGGACACAAATTTTTATAAATACAGAGGCGTTATTTACCAAGTTCTTAACAGAACACGTACTACCCCTAGCAGTAGAAGATGGTATTGGTCCTTTGATTGAAATGGATGTTTCCTGATTCCAAAATTGCCAAAAATATGCATACATGTGCAAAGAGAAAATCACATCATATTGTTAGATATTTAGAAGATGCTGAATCACTTAAAATTGCAGAGGCTGTTTTGAATTGCCACAGACAGGAGTAGTGATTATAATGACAAAATGTTTTACTCAGTCTGTTTAAGAGACTCTGATAATGAAAAGGGCAAAATCAGAGTGCTCTTCTTTCATTACCAGAATTAACAGTAGATTCCACTGGAGAAAACATTTTCGATTTGCTTGATAATGCTTTGAATAAACACAAGTTGGCTGAACTGTGTGGGGTTTTCAGCTGATAAAGCATCTGTGATGACTGGAATTCATAACGGATTTGCTTTCTGTTTTTAAAAAATGTCGCCATCAGTGTACATATCAGGCTGTCCAAGTTATTTGATGCACCTTGATGCAGGAAAGGCTGCCGAAAAATTCAAAGGAGAACTTCTAGAGTATCAAGTTGGCATTCTACCTGACAATGAACTTCCTGTGGACAGAGTTGATCTTCAATTACACCTTTTTTTTCCCCGCTAAAAACAACAATAACTGGAAGATATAAAATTTCTTTTCTTTGTCTGGTTATGAAAGGAATATTGGTTCCTTACCATTTTAATGCTGACAGTGAGAGATTATTCAGTATTGGTAGCAAAAACAAATCTGAATTCAGATCCAGGCTTAGTAACACAGCACTTAGTGCTTTACTTTGTGCAAAACATTCATAGTCTCAGCTTGTACAAAGTGTTTTGAAATGCTGTATGAGAGTCTGTTGCTTTTTAAAGCTAAAAGTGTTACATATGAAAACTTAAAGCTGTTATTGATGTTAAAAAGACTGAAGAGGTAATTAAATAATTTTAGACATATGCTCATTGAATTTTATTATGTTATATGTGGATTACTCTTTTTCTGCTCAGATTACTCTTTTTGTCCTCTTGGATTACACTTTTTCCTCGCCAGGGTTTGGCATGTATGTACTTAAACTCAATGTTTGGCTAACATATATTCGTAATATTATAAAGCAAAATAGTCATTAGAGTTTAATAAATAATAAACGTAAAAGATATATTTTGTGATGCAGGATCTCTTAAATCATTTATAAACATAAACAACTCTGTCAAAAGGTCTTTATCGTGCCATGCTGAGATCGTCCACAAAATTCATATGGGAATTGTTTAAGGTACTCATTTATATTTCCATCTTAATTTTATTTTTCATGAAATAGAACTAGAACAGATCAGAATAATAAGCAATATTTGGAGATGTTGATACAGACAATGCTGGTCCTGATACACCAGACACGTCACTTAGCATTCAGACAATGAAAGAACACTAATAATTAAATTGGGCATCTCCAAGGACATGTGTATAAATTCAGGCACAGAAATAATTTTAATGATTAAGCCTGGAATATGTTTTGAGAAAGAAACAAAGACTACTTTGGTTGTTGTAGTTTTGGGTTTAATGCCATTTCTGTATGCAAAATAAGCTATATACATGGATGCCAACATAACTGGTGGAGGAAGAATCCTGGAAAACCCTGGTAACTACCACCAACCCATGGGAAGCCCCCGGCAACTTTCTCACAAACCAACATTGGCCAGGCCCAAGATCGAAGCACACATGGGAGAGGTGAGATGGCAGTTATCGGTAAAGGTGAGTGCTTAGCCACCCGGTGCCTGAAGGCCCAAACTGCTTTGGTAGATCTCTATTAAAGTTGAAAACATATTGGCAGTTATTGATCACTGAAACTGTATCCTAACCTACCTGGTTTTGTTCTTTTTGATTTCATCAAGGGACTGACTTTCAATGGTTTTCAATAGAAGTATTGATACCTGTCGAAATCATGTTAAAAGTAGAGGTGAAGACAAGTGAATTTATTATAGACTGTCTAAAAATGTTTCGTTTGCAGAGTATCTGATTTGTTTGTTTTTATGTTACCTCTCCCCAGAATAGTACAATTAAATTATGCAGACTTGACCATGGTAGTAATAGGATTTTACAGTTAAATATACAAACACTACTTGGTAATAATGGGATGGCACAGTTAAATATACAGACATTTCTGTGGTAATGGGATGGCACAGTTAAATATACAGACATTTCTGTGGTAATGGGATGGCACAGTTAAATATACAGACATTACTGTGGTAATAATGGGATGGCACAGTTAAATATACAGACATTAATGTGGTAATAATGGGATGGCACAGTTAAATATACAGACATTACTGTGGTAATAATGGGATGGCACAGTTAAATATACAAAAATTACTGTCATAATAATGGGATGGCACAGTTAGATATACAGATATTAATGTGGTATTAATGGGATGGTACAGTTAAATATACAGACATTACTGTGGTAATAATGGGATGGTACAGTAAAATATACAGACATTACTATGGTAATAATGGGATGGCACAGTTAAATATACAGACATTACTGTGGTAGTAATGGGATGGTACAGTTAAATATACAGACATTACTATGGTAATAATGGGATGGCACAGTTAAATATACAGACATTACTGTGGTAGTAATGGGATGGCACAGTTAAATATACAGACATTACTGTGGTATTAATGGGATGGTACAATTAAATTATACAGACATGACTGGTAATAATGGGATGGTAGACACTGTAATAGTAGTAGACTCAGTATAGTATTAGACACTGGGTAGTGGTAGACAGTGGATAGTGGTAGACTCAGTGTAGTAATAGTAGTAGACTCAGTATAGGGTTAGACACTGGCTAGTGGTAGACACAGTGTAGTAGTAGATTCAGTATAGTGTTAGACACTGGCTAGTGGTAAACAAAGTGTAGTAATACACTCAGTATAGTGTTAGACACTGGCTAGTGGTAAATAAAGTGCAGTAGTATACTCAGTATAGTATTAGACACTGGATAGTGGTATACACAATGTAGTAGTAGTAGTAGATTCAGTATACTATTAGACACTGGTTACTGGTAGACAGCGTAGTAGTAGACTTAGTATAGTGTTAGACACTGGCTAGTGGTAGACACAGTGTAGTTGTAGTAGATGCAGTGTAGTAGTAGACTCAGTAAAGTATTAGAGGTAGTGGTAGACACTGGATAGTTGTAGACACTAGTAGTAGACTCAGTATTAGACACAGTGTAGTAGTAGACTCAGTATAGTATTAGACACTGAGTATTAGACACTGGATAGTGGTAGACACAATGTAGTAGTAGACAAAATAAATTGGTATGCATGTTTATATGTATATATATGTCAACATGCCATTATTGCAGTTTTGCACAACATAAACTTATATTTCCAATGTTTTCATATTATCTCTGATAGCAAGAATAATATAACAAATACTAATGTTTATACCTAAGACATGAAATGTTACACATACAAAATTATATTTTCCATATTCATTTTGTTTCAATACTTTCTTTTATAAGCCTCTTACAGAATGATAAATGTAGAGGATATTATATCAGGTCATCATCATTATCAGCTCACACTAATTTGTTATTTTCATTTCAGACTGAGTGATGCAGTAGATTTAATTAAACTTTACTTCAAAATACACCAAGAGCTTTCCTCCACTGTAGTTTTGGAGGAGAATATAGATGAACTTCATATCATAAAGGTATGACAAACAGCCTTGTAATTTGCAGTAGTTTCATCTGTCCTTCTGTATTTTAAACAAGTTTTTTTTATATCTGACTATTTCATCTGAGCCACACCTTTATATTAATGTCAAAGAGCATTGTTATGTGCTATATATGTTAATGACAGCTGCCTTGTTTTATACTGTCCATATCATCTGTCACCTCTATATTAATGGCAGACATGTTATGTTCATTTCATCTGTCATCTGTATGTGTATGACAAATATGTTATTTGTTGTCAGTTTCATCTGTCAGTCATTACATTGCCTGTATTAATTTTGTTTTCTGCTCATTAACATTTGAATTACTTCATAGTTAAAACCAAAATTTAGTATGAGAATTTACATTAAAGGACCAAGACAAGTTAAATTTTCCATTTCTTCCAAAATGTTATCGTGCATTATGAATTTTGTTTTCACTCAGCTATTTGTTATTTAATATTTGTAATTGATTTTGGCTTATGACCAGAATTTGACTTAGACCTTTGTATTTATCCAAGGTTTCCTTGTATTTAATCAAGGTTTCCTTCTTTTGTGTTATTCTTCAGACACATTTCTAGTCTGCTTGAATGTTGAAGTCCCTATTTTCAGACAAGTAATGAAATTTTACACAAGTTTTCCTCCATTGTAAATTAATTGATGATATGAAATCAAATACTGGATTGACACAAGTGAGACACAAAAATCATAATTAAAAATAATACATCATAATTGACTTTTAAATATTATCAAAAAATTTTGAGAAATATAAAAACAATTTCATCAAAAACAAAATTATAGATTGTATTTAGGTTGAAAAGGCTTTCCTTGATGATTTCAGATTGATATTCAGCATTGGTTCCATGTTTCCCCTGATAAGTACTGGATGTTGATTCTAAGCAATGACCTTTGCCTCATGAAATTAGTAACATTGAAAATAAGATCATAAATTAAAACATTTTATTGCTATTTCAGAATTTCTGTGAGAAGATGGTGAAAAATCCAAATTATAAAGGACAGTTACAACTTGCAATACAGGCATATGAGGCTGCATTAACATCCCAGGCCAAACGTAGCCAATCAAAGCAGATCAACTAAAACAAGAGCTACAATTCCTTTCTGTTCATTCTATATATAAAAAAGTTTGTGAATCGGACAACAATTTGAAAACAAATAGATTCTATTCATAAATGATGTGTTCTTTTAGTAATATTAAGTGTGGAAATGACATTATTGACTTGTCTAACCTACAGAGCCAGGGTCAGGTTGTGTATCCCAAACAGCCATTGTCAGGTTTTCTAATCTACAAAGTGCTCACAATTCTTTAGTATTGGTGGGCATGTTACACCTATCAGATCATATACCATTTACATCAGATGATAGTGATCCCTCAAGGAAGCTATAAAAGTATACTGTGTTACATGTGAGTTTGCTTTAAAAGAGGGTACATTATATAGTGATCCCTCATGGTAACTTTTTTCAAGGAAGCTATAAAAGCATACTGTTATGTGTGAGTTTGCTTTAAAAAAATAATATATTTTAGTTGCCATGTAATTATGTACATAAAAGTGATCTCTCAGTAAAATGATGATCAAGAGAACCATAAAAGTAAACCATACTATGTATGAGGTCACCTTGTAATGAGGTACAGAGATACCATTACTATTACACATTGTAATTGGATCCATGTTCAGATCCACCTTATAACAGGAACTGTTATACTGAGGTCACCTTGCAATGCTTATCACTATAACACATTGTAATGGGATCCTTGTTCATACCCACCTTATAAAAGGAAGTGTTATTACTGATGTACATAATAGTGAGGTTCAATATACAGAAGTTTATTATAGTGATGGACCAGTGTCTAATTCAGACAAAATTTTGTTGTCAAAGAATGCATTTAAATTTAAGTGAAAGTATGTCAGATATGGCATGGATATTGCTTCATATTTTCACCTTGGCTTACTTCAAATTGGTGCTTGATCTTAATTCCACCTAGTTCTTTCTTTATCACAAAACATTAACAAAATCATGTACATCTGAATCACACTTGTCTTTTAAGAACAGTTACTTATCTCCCCAGATTTTAACCTTAAATGAAGCCATGACGACTTACATAAGATTCTATGATCATGTGCATACAATAATTGTAGGCAAACTGTGTTTTGATCACCTGTATATCTATATCACAGAAATGCTTGTCATGTTTGATTGGAGTTCTTTTGTGAAGGCATCTGAATATTGACCATGCAGAAATAATGTAAGTCTTGGAAGATGGCAAAATCATGTTTGTGTTCTAAGACTTGTATGTAAATAGAAGATGTAACACTTTCAATACCCTTACATTTTTACAGACACAACAATTTTAACCTACTTTCAGCATGATTACCTCTTGTTACATGAGCAATTGCCAGCTCTTGTTCAGTTTGCAAGTCAGTAAACTTTTATACATTAATGTGATTGCTTTACATTGTTATTTTGTGTGCATATATATTTATTTCTCCATCAGATACATCCTCCAGTCATTGTAAGGTTTATGATACAAGCCTGCTAGGTTAGCTATCATGGTGTTTATTTACAAGGTATTTGACCCGATTGCCTGGGTATTGAATAACTTCAGGATGCTGTGTTGTAACAAGAGAAATCAAACAGAGTACATTTATACATTTTATATATGCTTTCTAACCACTCCTTTTCATCTCTTTTCTCACCACCCCACTTACAAAAATGAAAATTACAAATTTAGGGAAAATTCTTTACTTATGCAGGTTATGCATCAACAATTAATTGTGATAAAAAGTGCAAGCTAATCGATAATAAACAGAAACAAATCACAGCACTATGACATGTAGCTGATGTACAGTTTAGTCTTAATATTGAGTTGAAGTAGTTTAGTCTTCACATGTGCTTAAGGTACGTTTCTGTCTGGACATGAAGTTGTAATATAGGTAAGATAAAGTTATAAAATTTAAGTTAATGTACACTCAATTAATTTATGTCCAGCTTGTAAATTACTTTGCATAAAATAGAAAGAAAACTTCCTTGTTACAAGTGAATAATCAATATATTTCATTGAATGGGTCAAAACTCAATATTTTCATGAGGGGCAATGCAGTCTATGTTATTTATAAGTAATTGAAGTAATTGTTTTAAATTTGAGTTTAACTATAGTGGTTTTTCCATGTAGGGTTTAAGGTGAGCATGGCTCACAGACTAACATTATGTCCTGTTGCCATGTAGGGTTAAAGGTGAACATGGCTTCTATACTAACATGTCATTTTGCCATGTAGGGTCAAAGGTGAGCTTTGCTTTTAGACTAACATGTCATTTTGCCATGTAGGGTGTAAGGTGAGCATGGCTCTCAGACTGACTTGTACTTTTGCTATGTAGAGTCTAAGTGAGCATGGCTCTCAGACTGACTTGTACTTTTGCTATGTAGAGTCTAAGTGAGCATGGCTCTCAGACTGACTTGTACTTTTGCTATATAGAGTCTAAGTGAGCATGGCTCTCAGACTGACTTGTACTTTTGCTATGTAGAGTCTAAGTGAGCATGGCTCTCAGACTGACTTGTACTTTTGCTATGTAGAGTCTAAGTGAGCATGGCTCTCAGACTGACTTGTACTTTTGCTATGTAGAGTCTAAGTGAGCATGGCTCTCAGACTGACTTGTACTTTTGCTATGTAGAGTCTAAGTGAGCATGGCTCTCAGACTGACTTGTACTTTTGCTATGTAGAGTCTAAGTGAGCATGGCTCTCGGACTAATATCACATTTGGGATAGTTGGATATAAGGCAAGTTATATATTTGGTTAATAATTTGATTTGTTTTCAAATTAAATAATTAATCAAGCCACATTTGCCAGAAAAAAAAAGAAAATATTGACCTATTACAGTACAATGTGTACCATAGGCCTATACTGGTAGAATGTTTACCATAGGCCTATACCACCAGTACAATGTAGTACAATGTATACTGCAGGCCTGTTACAGTACAATATATACCATAGGCCTATACTTATACAATGTATACCATAGGCCTATACTAGTACAGTGTATACTGCAGGCCTGTTCCAGTACAATATATACCATAGGCCTATACTGGTACAATGTTTACCATAGGCCTATACCAGTAGAGTGTATACTGCAGGCCTGTTACAGTACAATATATACCATATACCTATACCATTTCATTTAGGACTTGTGAGTTTATTTAAGTCATGACCCCATTGTCTGTCTAAATAAAAAAAATTGGAGCTCTGTGTACCATAGACCTATTCCAATACAATACATATGATAGGCCAATACCAGTACAATGTGTATCATAAGCAAATTCCAGTTTAACATAGGCCTATACCAGTACAATCTATACCATAGGCTTATGCCAGTACAGTGTATAACATAAGCCTGTACCTGTACAATGTACACCGCAGGCCTATCCTATTACAATGTACACCACAGGCTTATATCAGTACAATGTATACCATAGGCCTAAACCAGTACAATATATACCATAGGTCTTAACCAGTACAATATATACAATAGGCCTCTATGAACACAATGCATACCATAAGCTAACACTAGTACAAGATATACCATAGGCCTCTATGAGTACAATGTATACCATAGACTTATACCTGTATAATATATAACATAGGCCTATACCAGTACATATACCTATTACTACTACAAAGTATACTTCACTAATACAAATGTTAGATTGATGTTGTCACCAAGTAAATACTTAAAAAATAGTTGCACCAACAAAAGTTAGCAAACCAAAACTCTTGCTTATAGGAGCATTTACTGTGATGGTAGTAAAAACGAAAATTCTTAGAAATACTGATGTTAAAGCATGTAAAGATTTTAAAATAAATAGTTACCTTCAAAATTATGCAGATGGATTTATCTCCATACCAAGCCATTATCCATGTAGGAGGTAATGATCTCTGGGCTTACAAGAATCTACTGTATGCCATATGGTTTAAAAATTACTCTGAGTGTAGTATAAATGTTTCAGGTTTACTCTTTGAATAAATGTAGATGTACAAAAAGTTAAATATATTGTAGATCAATGAAAAATTAAAACTGTATTATGTATCTACATACTATTACACATAGAACTCCACCAAGTTATCCTACAGTTGTCCTACAATTATCATACAGTTCTACAATTATCCTACAGTTGTCCTACAATATATAGACAGGATCTGCCTAAGCAATATGGTAAAGGCCCAAATACTTAACAGCAGAATGAATATTCCTTATGCTTTACAATTTATGTTACAAATTTTCAAATCCCAATGAAAAATAATTTCAATGTAGTTTTAAAAAGTTTGTAAGAAATATTTTTGTCCATACCAATTCGATCAACCACTTATGTTGAAAGTTTTATAGAAAATATCTCAAATATTTAAAGCTTGATTTTGAATGATTTCTCAATGTCATGTTTTTGTAAAATTCTTGTTTCTGTTCTGCTTTGTCTTTGTGCAAGTTAATTTCCATGTTTTAGTATGATACGTTGAAAGTAGTGTAAAGTCACGTCACTTGATTGTTTATTTGTCAAATGGTGTGTTTTGACATTTTCCTATGTTAGTAACATACATGCATGTAAAATGTTAGAAAGTAGTTTCTGGCCATCTCTAGATATCTTGACCTGGGAGCAGAACATTTAGTAAAGAACACATTGACCAAATATTAGCCAAATGATGGTGTAGTCTTTCACATTAATCTAATCTCAAGGATGCATGACCTCAAGGTCAACACTCCTTGAGATATTGAGTAAAGATGGAGACAGATAGGTATATGTATATAGCATTACATGAATGATGGATGAACCATTGGTGCTGTGTTGGATAATTTCACACTTGAACACAGGCCTAGTCCTAAAATTTAATACAGCTTTCTTCATATTTATGAAGTTTTTGGTTTGCCCAAAAAAAACAAATATCATGGGAAGTATCCTATATTGCAGGACTTAACTAGAAACAGGAAGTATTTGCATGCATATTTATAAAGAATGAACAACTGTGAAATAAATTAAGATTTGTGAACTTGATCCTTAAACATGGAATACAAATTCAGACCAGTGAAAGACAGAGTTAGAAATATCACACAAAGGCTGTATCATAAATTGGAAACCAGACTCCTTTCAGAATAAAATAGTCTGTATTCTCAAAATATTACTATCCACACTTCAGTAATTTCTAAAAATTACCATTATAGATATTTTCTTCCTCTCATTTACTTCCTTAAATGATAAATCAGTATGAAAATTTTATGTTTAACATTACAGTGAACACTAGGATGGCTATATAATGACAATAAAAATTCTCTCTCTCTCTCTCTCTCTCTCTCTCTCTCTCTCTCTCTCTCTCTCTCTCTCTCTCTCTCTCTTTCTCTCACACACACACACACACACACAACACAACACAATATGATGACTCAGTAATGCAGAAGTGTTATATCTGAGTTTGGTTCAGATTCTGCTTTTCCTGCTCTCCGCAACTACTGACATTCATCAGGCGTGTGTAGTTCTGGCAATCTGCTTTCTCCAAGTTCCCTGTTGAGTCCGCGCATTGGTAACAGATCAAGTCGTTGTACTTCGGGGAAAAACTCCTTCTTCTTCGTAGTCAAATTGATAAGAAATTACTTTTTTAATCGACTGTTATGTATTTCGTTATTAGTACCATTTTTCCATCTGTAACAGTGCTTACACATGTAGACTTTTTCTGCAAATTGTAGATTGTTCACCTAATTTTACGGAATAGTGACGAATGCACGGTTTTCTAAATATTTCTTGTCATTATGCACTCTGCGCCATATCTGATAAATAAGTTTGTATGACACAGGAATCTATGAAGTTTGAGCATTTTGTGTAAGTCATTTAATCTTCATAGAGTTTTCTAAACACTTTCTGTCAATAAGTACAAAAATGTTAGATATTAGTGACAGTATATATATATATATATATATATATATATATATATATATATATATATATATATATATATATATATATATATATACTCTAGTCAGAAGTCACCACTGCACCATGGATGGTTTCATCATGCTGCTAAACATTTTAAGTTTAAAGTAATTGGAATTCACAATTTTAAATTTTTTATAAAAAAAAAATGTCTATACAGTTAAATTATGTTCAAAAAGTAGACCTAGGTTTCCACAAGTAGTGGAATTATCAATTGCAATCCTTGACAAAATTCGTAACAGTAATAGGCTTAATTTGAATTGTGCTAGAAGAAAAAGTGTGTTTAGATTTCTGACGCAGCTTTTAACAATTTTTCAGCCATAACGTTTCGATATCTGCAGTGTGGTAGTTTATAGTGAGGTCTAGCAATGGGACATCATGCTGCAGACATGTAACATTATGTCCCACCCAGTCACATTATCCTAACACCAGGCCGACCAGTCCGAACACTAACCTCTTAATGCTAAGTGCCAAGCGAGGTAACCGTTAGTAACATTTTTGCAAGTTTTTGTATGACTCTGCCGGGACTCGAACCCACGACCTCCCGCATTCGATGCGGATGCTCTAACCATTAGGCCTCCGTAGCGGTTGGAGAAAAAATAAAATGTGTGAACAAGGCTGATATTTTTCACTCAATTATTAACATTCTATTAACAGTCCCAAATGTGTGTGTGTATATATATATATATATATATATATATATATATATATATATATATATATATATATATATTTTTTTTTTTATTTGACAACCTTTCCATGCCATTTATTTTAAGACCTTTGTAGTAAAACTAAGAACATTTTTTCTGACTATTGTCAAATGTAAACATATCTCGTTCGATACACTCTGAAGAACATGTGTTTGTTTTCGTTCAATACACTCTGGAGAACATGTACTGCCAGCGTTCATTACACAATGAAGTACAAATGTATCATTCAATACACACTGGAGAACATGTACTGCCAAGTAGTAGGAGAAAGTAAGAATCCGAGCTCAACAACCCCCTCCAGACCTCCAAACAAATACAAAATACCTAGGTAACGTAATAGAAAACCTATTGCAATCAATAATTGCGTTAAGAATCCGAGCTCAACAAATACAAAATACCTAGGTAACGTAATAGATCACCTGTTGCAATCAATAATTGCGTTAAGAATCCGAGCTCAACAACCCCTCTAGACCTCCAAACAAATACAATAGAACACCTGTTGCAAAATACCTAGGTAACAGGTAAAATTTAATTACGTGATTTGCTAGAATAAGCAAAATGATATGTCAGACTCAATTTTCCAAATCATTATGATTTAGCAGAGCGTGGCGATTGTGGACTAAATTAAGCATTAGAATTCCAGTAAGGTAAGTGGTATTATACCTCATTACCAACTGTTAATGTCTCAACTGTAGATATCAAAAATATTTCATTATCATGGTGATAGAGGCTAAACTTTATTTTACCGCTGACATAACGACGGGACTCAAACAAATCTTTTATTTGTGATTTGTTAAGAGGGTATTTTTTGTCGATAAAATACAACTTTGACCGATCAAGATCAATTGTAAGTTTGGTGTATTTTTGCTGACTAATCGGACAGTGAAAGTTGTTAAATTCCGCTAGCAACTTTTGATACAATTGTTCGAGATAATTAAAATACTCGCTGTCATCAGATCTGATGAGCGAAAGTTTTAACTTGTCACGAGTACCACTAAAGCATATGCCTGATGTTTCATTATTAATTTCAACTGTCAATGGTTTGCCGTCCATCATTAGATATTTGATTTTGCTACTGTAGCTATTTGTTACTGTCAAATTTTCAAACATTATTTTTAAAGTTTAGATAAAATTTTAGTTTGCAAAGATAATGTCAAATATATCTCTATCATCATGACAATACCCAAGTGCAAATGTATCTACCCCATTTTTGCAATAACGTTTATCATCAAAATTGCTCAAACCGCGTTTGATAAGGACATCTGTTTCGAGCTTATGATGATTTGTCCGAATTGACATAGCTCTTATAAAACTAACACCGCCATCAAGCGCGTACTTGTAGTCATCAAATTTTATAAACTTTTTAACAAAATCACGAGGCAGACCTTTTGCTTTTTTTGTTATTTTATTATTGTCCAATAATACGGCATACATTTTACTACGTAATCCGATAAAGTATTTGATAGCGCTCGAGTTCATTTCATCTTTGAACTTACCAATAACCTTTTTATTTGTGTCGTCATGAAATTTACTGTCACGTGGGTAATCAGAAAGATCAAACAGATATCTATTATCATGCATGTCCTGATAGATGTCCTCACATTCAATTTCATATACGAGCGAATCAGTATCAGTAAATAATAATCTACTAGCCGGCCATTGATTTTTAACAAAATTATAATGAAAATCGTACATCAGCCACTTTGATAAATCTAACACTGAAGCTCCAACGTAGATCGGCTTGTTTAGTTTTAGACTTGTTTTTCTTCTTTGTATCGCAACAAGATTCTCATTAAATATTTTCATGCTCACAAAATCATCGTCTGACACAAGTTTGTTTCTGCGATTGACATCATTGACTAGTTCGATATTTACGCGTTTCCTAATATTCTCCATCGTCTTACCAAAAACAGAATTGTTCATCAGTTTGAAAAAGTTTTTCTCAAAATCAGTTTTTGCCGCAGCTCTTCTTGTAGTGTTCGAGTTAATATAACCTCTCATCCACGGCGACTGATTAAATTTTAGTACGCGATGAACTTTTCTCAACACAAGACCAGCATCGACTGCTTGTTTTAAAGCTTTGTAATGCAAAACATAATTACGTTTATGAAGCAAATTTGGTACTAGTTTCTTTATCATAGAATGTTGCCTTGGTGATGCTAACGCTTGTTGTTCTTTTGATAACAAACTATAATCTATAACCATCGATTCCGCACAGAAAGGGTAATCGTTATGCAATTTGTGTAGCGAAGTTGGATAATCGAGATCAACTTCAACGAAATACGAAACATCGTCGGGTATCTTTTTTTCTGTCTCTGATAGAAATTGATCAGCCGTGATCCAATGAAAGCCACCAAGAGGCATTGGTTCTGCCATCGAATACCCGTACAAGTTATTGCAATCTAGATAAACTATATACTTCGAAGGAAGGTCAGGATTATACTCTTTCAAATATTTGTTGTTTGCTTCAGCATATTTCTTCGTTATCACGCTAATACCGCCTCGGATACCTTTTTCAATAAAATTGAACATATCAACATCAGTCAGTAATTCCAACCTTACCTTACTAAACTTTAACAGAGCATCCCATGACAGTCCGGGGGCAGAATAATACCAGCAAGGATCTAGTCCGTAATTATTATAACTCACTTCTCGAAAACTTTCAAAAACATCTGCTAATAATAACACGTCAGTTTTCAAATACAAATCGTGATAATCACCAAAAGTCTCACAATCAAACTCTTTCCAAATATCTTGTGCATACTTGTACTCGTCATCAGTTATATTTTCTTTTTTAAGTTGCGAGTAAAATTTGTCTTTGCTAGGTAAAGATGTTTCATCAAATTTACTCCAATCGTCGAGATATTCGTATGGAAAAACTCCTTTTTTAGCTAATAGATTAAATTTATCTCCAAAACAGTCTCTTAGGTTATTAAATTTACTACAACCTTTTACTAACTCATCTAACGAGTCTGCCATAAACTGCAGGCTGTCAATAAAACGCAATTTACCTAGCGTAACTGACATGTACTTTTCAAAATTATTTGGGATGCATTTGATGATGTTATCGAGTTTTAGACGAGATTTTATATCAAGATCACCAAAAGCTTCTACTATAATGTGACTATCATATCCTCGAAAATTGTGAAGAATAACTGGAATAAAATCTGGAGCGTGAAATTTTAAATTACACTGGTCATGAGCCGCTCCACGATACTGTCCGGTCAAATGGCAATGGTCACGTACTTTTTTGTCAGTCCTGACATTGTCAGGGTCAAAAGCTTTTTCACAAATATAACAAATTTTCGCTTGCTCGTGATCAGATTCTTGTTGAGGTGTTAATTTTAACATTGGAGTTACTTTTTTCAAACGATAAGTAATATTATCAACTTCGTTAATCAACTGCTTGAGAAGCCAGACAGCTGGATTTTTACCTCGATATAATTTGATCGGTTTAGATAACCTCGAATCAACGCAACAAACTACCTTGTACGCTACTCCACATGGAACATGATTTTGAATTTTTCTTGTACTCGATTGGTTAGGATCATTTTCTACGCCAAGTACAGGTTGAAGTAAGCATTCGAAATCGACGTATATGACGAAAGGAATTTTTAGTTTATGATTATGATGGACAAACTGTAACACGCTATCTTTTTTAGATGGCATTGTTATTCTTTGTACGTCACTACAGTACTGCAAATGCTTTTGTAATGTTTCATTGTCTCTACAACCGTGCAAGCAGCGATAACAAAAGAACTTTTTGTTGTTATTTTTATTATACTGTCTTCCAACTAGTCTGTTAAAGTTTTTGATCCAAACGTAATGATTTTTATAAAACAGTAAATTGATAGTCGATTGTGAAGCTTTTTCTGAAATATACCTCGGATAGACATTTTCTTTTTCATCTAATCCGAAAACGTTAATCGAAACATTATTTTGCTTTTCAAACTTTGGTATTTGATTTTCTGCCACTGGAAAGTCAATACCAGCACAATTTAATCTTGACACGTGACTGATATACTTCTCAACACGATCAGCATTTTTTTCTGCTGGAAATAGCGCGGAAAGAACAGCCCATTGGAAACATTTGCTATCGATGTTTTTTATGTTTATACAGCACTGTTTATTTTTTATTTTTGGTGGCAGGTCGATATACGAACTACCGCGTAATGCGTCATATTTCATCGTGTGAAACAAAATTTCCTTGATCATTTCAAACTTCCAACCCGAACCTAATTCGGTAAATTCTTCTATTTTTTTCCAAATTTCTTGGTGTATTTCATTAGATAGTGACAAAAGATCACTACCAAGTAAAACACGTCTAGATTTTGCGTTGATGTAAGGGTCTGCAATTTCCTTGTTAGTAGATTCTTCCGTCACAAGTAGTTTTGAAAATATAACGTGATATTGCACTAACAATCTTAGACCCTTGTGTTTTTCAAGCTCACGTTTTACAGTCGTCTGTAGCAGATGAAAGAGATTTATTGTAGTAAAATTTACTAAAACAATTTGATTATCAAACTGATAACTATTGTCAAAACCTGTAAAAGCAGTCGCTATTTTATCAGGTTCTCCCATAAGACTTCTCTTGGCTATATCACGCAATTTCAACATTATTATACTATAGTCTAATATCTAATTGATAATTTACCACACACTGCGCATGCGCTAAACAACAATTAGAGATAAAAAAAATATCACCTATAATATAATGACAGTAAATCTGACAAGCGCACGTGAGCAAGAGGAATATTACGTTTACCAAAAGTACAACCTGTACGCTGGAAATGCACTTGGTTCGGTTATTAATATCATTACTGGAATATCTGTTGGTAAAGCAACGCCAGCGGGTTATACGATTAGTGTAAAGGGAGATAATACTGAAAGAATTACGATGTTTAGAAAAGATTTTATTTACACGTTATTTTGCGATGACATTCCAGAGGGGAAACGAGTATATCATTATAACGGTAAAGTCACTGATGATAATATTGAAAATTTATCCTTACAAGATGAGTTTCAGCCGCATCCGGTCTTTGATTTATACGAGGCTAACGATCGTGGTATTATAAGAAACAGAAAAACGAAAAAAGTTCTTAATAATATGAGCAATATGGGATATATCAGTGTGACTGTTAGAGGAACATCGACAGATCGAGTTTGTTATACTGGTCATAGGTTTGTTTACGAGGTGTTCAACGGATCTATACCCAATGGTCTGGTTATTAATCATATCAATAATGTAAAAACAGACAATCGATTGGAAAATCTGGAGCTAGTGACCCAACAGGAAAATGTGAGAAAAGGACGAGGTGGTGGTATTAATTTTAGATGCCCAATAAAACCTGTTATTTCGTTAAACCTTGAAACGGATGAGGAGATCAAATTCAAATCAATTACAGCTGCGGCGAAATATTATAATATAAATCCCAGAGCAGTAAAATTTGTAGCTGATGGAGCAACAAAATCAGCTTTTTCAAACAAATATGATGCTAGTATTATTTTTAGATATAATGATTAATAATATTTTGTAATTCGGTTTTAGTCAAACAATGATGAGCAAATGCTATAATATCATCGCAATCAAATTTTAGCGTCACTACTGCACTTTCATTAATTTTATTTTTTTCTGCTTCTGTTAGTAATATTTTATGAGAATCACCTTGCATTACAATAACGTCAACGGAATATGAACTATAACCTGACAAGCATTTTCTTACCGCTTCGGTCAGTTCGTGGTAGTTTATTATATTAACTTTTTGGTGATATTTTACTTTGTCAGTCATCTTATAACAACAAATTAGATAAAAAGTATATTATAATATGGATATGATGAAACGACTTGCTAGCGATAAGGTCTCCACAATCTCTAATGATATGATAGACAAATCCATTGGTTATAACGAAGATGATATTTTATATAACAACGAGTCTGATGATGATGAAATAGTCACCGTCGTTAACAGATATAATTATAGCAGACCAACCACTGGAAAATATAATGTCAAGTATCACATTGCTAAAAAAATTATAAAATTTAATTTTACCGTTACCGAACAGCAGGTATTTTTACAGTTAATCAGACCTTTTTTAAACATCAAAATTCCAGACCGACAGAAAAATATAAAATTTGATTTCATCTTTGTTAAGATTTTTAATCTTATGGCGATCTCTGACGATCGCAGACAATATCTAATATCATTATGTAAACCAGTAAAATGCAAATCTATCAAACGAAAGTATGAGGAAATTTATAATAGCATTATTTCACAGTCGATAAAATCGACCGGGTTGGAATCCAACTGTTAAATTTGTCACTATACCCACGCCATTTGACTAAACTTTTATCTCCTTTTTTCCTAATCACTTTTTCGATAACGAAAACATCTTGTTCAGTTTTTTGTAGTTCTTGTTCGTAAAAACTACCTACTATAGGCTCACCTGCCAGATCTTTTAACGCGTACGTTACAGGTACTGTTAAGAGTACTTTATCAACAACAAATACTTCTTCGCTCCAGTTTGGAGTAAATCCTTTTTCAAATATCTTTTTAGTCAAAGAGATTCTAACTTTATCACCGACCTTAAATTTATGTCTGCGGTACATGTTTTCGTTTGCTAATATGGGATTTTTGATAGCGTCATTGGGTGACATTTTGATGGTTCGATGTTTCGTGTTATTATATTCACCTACGATTTGAGAAAGGTCATCGATGTACCTGTTGGTGTTTTTAGCTGTCATATGTTTATGTAATTTTTCGTTTAGCGTGCGATTAAATCTCTCGACAACAACGCTTTTGCCTTCGTTTCCTGTAACGTATTTTTTAATATTATTTTGTTCTAGAAACTGCTCAAACTTTTTGTTAAAAAACTCTGCTCCGTGATCAGTCCAGATTTTGTTTGGCTTTCTTTCGGTACTCGTTATTATTTGTTTTAACGCATCAGTGATTGACGTTCCTGTTTTATCTGAAACTGGCACACTGAAAGCGTATTTGCTGAAAACATCTATAACGTTAAACAAATACTTCTTTGGAGCGCCATCAGCGCCAACGTTAAACTGAGCCAGATTGGATACATCTACCAAATCTATTGCCCAGATATCATCTACAGCGTTTGCAACAACTTTACGTCTCGGAAACTTTTTTTTTTAGGTCTGTGCAGCTCGACTGCAAGATCATCGTATAATTCTTTTCCCCGATCGCGAGGCGATTGACGAGACTCTCCGAGTCCGAGTTTATATTTTGCTCCTATCATTCCTTGAACAAATCTTCTATCAAAACGTTCTCGTAGATTTGTTGGCTCCATATCATGTAATTCGTCTAACATTACTTTATCACAATCTGCTTTCGAGTTTTCATGATCACGATAACAGATATCATGACGCATTGCTATTGCATCCACTTGATTATAAGGCTCTTGTCCTGGCAATGGATTGTCGTTTTCATCTAGTTGTTGATCTAGCGGATTGTAAGGACCTGTATAACGATGACCTGGCAAAGTCCAACCGCCTTTTGGTTTTGGTAATTTACCAATAATTTTATGTATATCTATACCTAACCCTATTATTTCTCTGTTGTTACAACGTTGACAGTACGTAATGATTTTATCTTGTTCTATGCAAAGATCTTTGTCACAATCACAATTGCATTTCATTTTATTTTATTTTGTTTCATAAGATTAATCGTCGATCAAGATAACTCTATCAACGCTAGATCCTACTTGTTTTTTCAAAAACATACTTTTCTTTCTACCACAGATTGCACAAATACTTTTTAACATCATTCTATTATTTTTCGTTTTTTCCGTCATCTCATCCTTGTTCTCTGTTTTAGTTTTACATTTGAGACAGTATGTTGACATTATTATATCAAGGAGTTTAGATAAAATTGATTGCAATATTATCATTCGCATGAGAAGGAAGCTCATCAAATTGTAAAATAAACTTTAAAAAGTTTTTACTTCCAGAGCTTTTACTCTGGTGCATTTGTCTGACAAACATGATACAATAATAACCACAAGCTGATGTTCCAATCGGCTGTAGTTGATTAGACGAATAATTTATTTTATCAAATTTTTTAAAAATATATTTTTTTATGAGATCGCTTGGAGGAAGTCCGAACGAATCAAAATAATTGTTATCGTGGACAGCAACCCAGTGGGTGCCAGAGCCATCATTGAAGTTTTCAATATTTACAACACAAGAACCGCCTGTTGGTACGTCATCGAGTTCATCCTTGGAAAATACTCCTCGAAATCCAACAACGTCCTTCAATTTTTCAATGATGTCAAAATTGCTCAATAACGTCTGGTCCCTGGTAGAGTTAATCCGCGTCCGATTCCTAGTAAGTTTGGCAGCAGACTTCCCGCTAGTCCCGCCAAAAGTGGAGCGAAAGGAATAATTCCTCCTTGTTTTGTTTGTTTGCGTTTTGTTGTTTTCTTTTTTTTCGATGATTTTGTTTTTTTCGGCGACTTTTTCGTTGGCATTTTATTTTATACTATTACATAAAACTGAGTGACTATGTCACTGCCGATAGATTTGTTTGATACCACGACCTTCGACTGCTTTCTTCGTTGCGCCAGAGACTGCTCCTGACGCAGCCGCAAGTCCAAGTGTACCAAGTACTGGTAAAACTTTGCTAGCTATTATTGATAACGCTGGTCCAAAAAATCCACCTTCTTTTGACATTGCAGTTACCTGAGAAACAGATAATTTCAGCACAAAAGGTTTTCCTTTGTCGAGTTTATTGATTTGTTGTTGCGTTAGCATGACTTTTACTGCAATTTTATTTGAAGTTTCCGGAGAGATCATCAAAGAAACAGAGCTGCGTTTAGCGACAGCTGCTGATAATTTTTCAACTTGACCAGATGTTAGGTATATTTCTCGAGTTGTGTATTTGGTTTTCATAATTTTATATCCAAGTTGTTAGATTAAACTTGTACTGTCATTCTTCCTTTGATTGAATCGATGGTCAGAAATCGATCACTAACCAATAGCGCGTATACGTTATACTGTTCAGCTGGCACAGCTCCCAGTGTCCACGTGACCTCAATATCTGCAGTCGATCCCACAACACGCTCCAAATGTTTTGATACGTCAAAATAAAAGATGGGATAGAGCGATCGAAACTCTTCTATTGATATTTGAGATCCACTGTCCGCGTTCTGATATTTTTGCATTGCTTCCATAAGATACATGTACGGCCGAGAGATGTTTCTGGTGGCGTCTACGGCAAAATTACATTCGATTGCACGTTCGGGATACTGTTTGGAATTTACTCTCACAAATATTCGTCTAACGTCTGGGTTATCGAATACGGAGTTGTTCATTTCCTGATTGTTACGACGTGCTTGTCGTTGAAATACAACGAACAAGTGTCGCGGTAGTTGTTCGCTGGGCGTGGTCGTTACACGCCATGTGTAATCAGTCGCGTTGGGAATGGCTGTTTGATAAATCCTGTTCTGTTGGAAGTGTATCTTTTTTGTAAAGGTGGCTAGTAAAGATTCGAGCTCCATCATTTTAGCTAATGAAGGGACAACCCGAGGCATCCACAGTGCTAATCTTGTAATAGAAAACTGTCCCTCAGCCACTCCATCGGCGTGTATTATACAATCGTTTTGATCAGCTCGATCTAATATAAGCGTATGTTTTATTCCTCGAAACACTTTGTTATAATCACGGCAAAATCCAAAGATTGTACTTAACGGAAGCATCATCGTTATTTGGCGAGATTCTGCGGCAAACGCTTTTCGTTTAGCAAATCCCTCGTTATATCGTTGTTGTCTTATTTGTGTAACGGCTAATCTTATCGAATTACCTATCGCAGCGGCATCAGCAGCAGCAGGATTGGGGATGAGATTATTATTATCAGCAGCAGGATTACCAGCACCAGTACGAAACTCACTCGAAACAGCTGCCCCGAATGAGGTATCTTTGAACCACATCATATTTGTGGCTATTGATCTGGAATAGTCATCGCTAAACGAAACGATGTTTAGTATTGTACTCGCTATGGGTAAGTGCATCGAAATATCTTCTACGGTTTGATTGGCCAGTTGGTATCGTGCACTCTTAAACAAGCTCCAACCATTATTGACGAGAGCGATTTCTGCATCAGCTGCAATATCACCACCTATCACAGTTAATATTTGACCACGCACTTCTAACATTGCCTTATGGGGTAGTAGAAACACGTCCTCGTCTCTTGTGTTAAAAGTTCTAACTCCGGTTTTATTCGGTTCGTTCGAGTTCTCATCGAGATACTCGACATACTCTAATTCTGTTACAGCATCGTCAGTATCAATTTCTTCTGCAAGATCGAGATAGTTTTTAGCTGACATTTATTTTATAATCGTTACACAAAATTAAAAGGCAGCAGGGGTCATCGGCGCTGTTTTCTTTACAAGTTTACGTACTATTTCTTCACCACTCGGCGACAATAATTTTTTTGTTGTAGCTATCATAGCTCGTTTTGTTTCTTCTGTTGGCGCAATATCTGATATTACTCGTTTTATTTCCGACACCGTAGGTGTTGTTGAAGGTCCTTTAATCTTATCAGCAATCTTTTGCCCTACTGCAGTGCCTGCTGAAGATGCCGCCCCTGTAGCGAAAGCTTTACCGGCGTCAAGTGCAATGGGCGCTACTTTACGCGCGATTCCTGGAATATTCTCTGCAATTGTTGTAAATATATTTCCAAAAAATCCACCTACGATTTTTCTTCGATAAACTTTTCTTCGTCTCATTTTATAAAATTATGTACACAAAATCACATGCCTAGGCAGTGCGTAGGTGTAAGTAATACGTGACTATCTCGTTGTTCACGTCTATTTGTCGTCCAGATTGGTCTGTGAGTTGCATTGTAATGCTTGTAATTTGATTCTCAGGTGTTATTGGATAGTAGATAATCTGTCGCGGATTGATTTGCATGAGAGAACCTGGTGGGACTTCTGGTGAGAAACTGTAGATCGTTTGCCCGCGGTTGCCTTTTGACGTATAAGATCCAGATGCGATAGAGCAATTGATGAGTATTGTATTTACTTCTGTGATATCTACTGGTAGTTCTCCATCAAATGTCAAAGATTTATCTTCACCGGTGGTATAGTATAAAACTCTAGTAAAACCTAACATCTTTCCAAAACTTCTTTCTTCAAAGATGACTTTCATATTTCTTTTCACTGTTATCCTAGCTCGTAAGGTGTTATAATTCGCCGCTAATTCGAAATTATCAGCATTCCCACCAGCTTTTGTTAGAAGCTCTTTTATTGTTCTGTTTAGATCAGTAATGTTATAAGCTCCTTGTGGAATTTGTAGTTTGTATTGTATATCAATAAACTCTTTTTGTGATGTTGGAGATTGTTTAACATTAACGATTAAAATTTCATCATTAATCCCAGTTTTAATATTCGGCATGGCGTTCCAACAAGTACAAGAAATTAATCCAATCTCATACTGTTTTGCAGGATCTAGTTCTATTGGTGGGTTGTAATTTACTGTAAAATTCGCGCTGTTTCCTGTTATTTGTGATGAATCAAGCAATAATGTTGTTTGCATTATACTAATATTTTAGATAAGATCGCGGTGTAAAATTTCGTACTCGGATGATGTTAGTAATCCACTCGATCTTAGATGATCAAGTATATCAATAATTTCGTTATCAATCTCTACACTTTCATTACCAGCTTCTTTAGAGGATATCAACAGCATTAGCCGATCGACTATGTCTGCGTTTGATGTAAATATTTTCACACCTTTTCCTCTTTTTTCTGGTAATCTTTTATCTCGATCATCTTCGTATTTATCAAACAATCTTTTAAAATCCCAACCTTTTTTATAACCTTTTGGTTTATTTCGATATCGTTCTGATGTTTTAAGAAAAACCTCAGCAATAATTCCTTCTCTAATATAATTGAGTAATGTTGGAATATTTCCTTCATCTTTTTGATCTTTAATTTCTTCATCAGCATGTAAACCATTTTTTATAATTTCTCTTAATTTTTCTATCAAATTATCATACTTTTCTTTTGGCCAATCTCGAATACTATTAATATTAGTGATATCATATTTTTCCATAAACTCGTTATACTCGGAATCGCCTATTTCTACCCTAGCTTTCTTTCTATAAAATATGATAGTATCCTCAAGAGGCATTATTTTTATCATACTTTCTTGTAACGTTTTTTGTTTCTCAGCTAATTCCTCAGTTTGTTCTGACACTTTTTCTATTAACCTCCTTAACTCGTCGGGATTAACAGCCTTTGTTGTTATAGCTTGCTGAAGTGCAAGAGGGTTGTTTATTAATCTATCAAATTCAACCTGTCGTGCAATAGGATCAACAATGTCTCTTACAAGTTCTTCTGCAATTTTTTTATTTTCTTCTTTCGATCTTTCTCCTAGTAAACCTAACAAACCTTTTTCTTTTATTTTTGCTAGTTCTTCCGGAGACAATGTTTGTATTTCTGGCTGCTTGCCAAGCATCGCCTCAGTAACAGGTTTGAAAAATTTGGTTCTTTCTTCTTCTGCTTGAACTTGTCCACGTCGAGCTTCTTCCACCTTTTTCTTAAAAGCCGCTCGAGTTTCGAGAAACTTTTTTAGTAATTCGATTTTCTGTTGATGTTTGCCCATTATTTTTATACGCTTTACAAAATTATATCATAGAAACGTCTCAAGGCAACAACGAAACATTTTGGTTGGATCACGCGCTAGCTTGTCAAATAAAAAGAAACTATATCGATCTTTAGTTGCTCGATGATATAATTCGATAAATTTATCTTTTGTAACATCACCACATTGTTCGTTTGCAATATTTCTCACATCCACATTATCTAGTCCGGGAAATAATATGAAACAACCCGTATTTCGCCTAATAAACCTATCAACATTATAAAAACCTTGGGCAAGATAAACAGAATTACATCTTTTATTACGTGATAGTGAAAAATATGATCTAATCTTGTTCATTTCCTCATTGTTTAGCGGAATATCATCAAAGACGATTATCTTCTGCTCTGACGAATCGAGTTCATTCACTGGAACGAGTTCTTCTGGTTGTTTTATCAAAAATATATCATCACCAATGCCAAGTTCATCACGAAGTTTATCATTATACTCGTTTAATAATTTGTATTTGTCTTGTTGGGGGTTGATGGTGTAAATATACACCTTATCATAGTTAAAGTTATTATTGAGTAAAAGATTTAATAACAAATTTGTTTTACCAGATCCAGTTCGCCCAACAATAAGATAATGACAGTCTGGAAGTTCATTGTTATGTTTATGCTTCACCAATCGCTCGGTGTCAAAGTTTATTATCTTCGCCATCGTATAATTTTATGTTATATTAATCCAACAATTTTGTGTAGAACGGTATGTATAATGAGCTACTATACAAAATTTGGAACATTAGCAGTAGATTTATTAACAGAAGGTTACCAGGGTGACTTATCCAAGTATGCAACTCTTGATAAGCTCAAAAATGAAATCAACAATTTGTTAAACGTTGCAAGTGTAGATCCAAATGAAGTTGTAGTTTTCCAGGACAAACAAGGACGATTAAAGACGAGTAATGTACAACTATCAGATGTACTAGTACGAAATCCTACTGCAGTTGCTAATAATATTGTTACTTTTAATAATCAAGGTAAGATAGAAGATTCGGGTAGGTCAGTTAACGATTATGTTAGAAAAGCAGGTGATTTATTTACGGGAAACATTGTTATGAACCAGAACAAGATCACATACCTTGGAAACCCAACTGAGGATAATGACGCTGCTACTAAGAAATATGTTGATGATCAGGAATCAAAGTACGTGTCGGTGCGTGGCGGTATAATGCGTGCATTTCTCAACATGAACAATAATGGCATCAATAATCTTAGAACACCAGAATCTGATTTTGATGCTGTAACAAAGAAATATGTTGATGATATCAACAATGAAATTACTAAGTTCAAAACTGATTTTACTAATCACATCACCACGTTTTTAAATTTTCGTAGAAACATAAACAAAACCAATAACGAATTTTTTGGAAGTCCGCCATCTGTTGATATTACACTCGATAATATTAACACAAAACTCAACGATATTATTAGTGGAATTCCTGGTATTGTTGAGAAAACAAGTATGATTAAAATTCCTCACAAGCAGATTAAAAATATTGTCTATACTGTTGCTTCTGGAATGTCTACTTGGTCGCCGCAAAATAACACTCTCAAACATACTGCAGAGGTCACTGGTGTGTATAGATTGTCCGTGTTGAGCAGTGCAAAGTTTAATATATTTTCCTTATTTCCATGGCGTCACTCGACTGATAATTTCTCTGGAACTGTGTCTATTGTGTTAAACAAAGATGTTGAAGAAACTTTTATGCTAATAGCTGATGACAAAAAATTAACTGCTGCGTCATATTGGTATTGTCTGGAATTTGTGGCTGAAACACCTCAACTAGTTACTTAATCAAGCCTGAGATTATGTGAACAAATATTATAATGAAAAAAAGTATAGTTGATTTCAATCATATTTCAAAAGATATTCCAGGACAGGATGTTGACGCACTAATACAATACTACAAATATTATCATAAAAAACTTTGGTGCGTTAAAAAATGTTACAAATATTATAACAAAATACTTCGAGTAATATCATATCTACCCTTGTTAATGACTAGTTCTGGCATAATTTCAAGTGGTATATCATTAAACCCGTTTTTGTTAATCATATCCGGTGTTGGTGTTTCTCTTACAGCAGCTTGTAAAAAAGTTGAACCTAAAATTTCGATAAAAAAGCACGGCTGCTTAACATCAATTATAACTTACAAAAAACTACTTGATCAAATAAGATCTTACCTACGAGGAGTAAAATATAGTATGGACGATTTAATACGTGAATTTCGTATTATTGACAACATGTTAACAGATATTCTTCCCATGAGGATCAGCAAATATGAGAAAGATTATCAAAAGAAGTATGATATAACATAAAATTTTATATAATACCACTTACCTTACTGGAATTCTAATGCGTAATTTAGTCCACAATCGCCACGCTCTGCTAAATCGTAATGATTTGGAAAATTGAGTCTGACATATCATTTTGCTTATTCTGGAAGATCACGTAATTATATTTTACCTGTTACCTAGATATTTTGCAACAGGTGTTCTATTGTATTTGTTTGGAGGTCTAGAGGGGTTGTTGAGCTCGGATTCTTAGCGCAATTATTGATTGCAACAGGTGTTCTATTACGTTACCTAGGTATTTTGTATTTGTTGAGCTCGGATTCTTAACGAAATTATTGATTGCAATAGGTTTTCTATTACGTTAC